>JAFIDM010004315.1:58812449-58822471 GCA_023159025.1 Thereuonema tuberculata | reverse complement strand
TAAATTCGCATTGTAGACTATCCCAAATCTTCTTAAAAAATTCAACAAATAAAGTTTACTTACTACCCACTTACTACCAACGTTGAGATTATATTCTGTAACTCTGGTTCGTGAAAATATTATCTTAATTACTGCACTAACAATTAACAAACGTTATTACATGATGTTATAAGAGTAATCTTTATTATTGCTGTATGTCATTGCTGTGGACATTCTCTATTTGTTGTTCTGAATGTTGATCGAAAATTCTAAAATAACTAAAGTCTTGCTGTAATAAAGATTTTACGTATTTGTTTCTTTGCTTCGTCAATTTTTTTCAAAAAAATAATTTCTGCCAAGTTTTTGAATCGTTGGACCATTCTGAGTTTTCCAGCAAGTCAGCATTACGTAAAATATCTTCAATAATCTTCTTTCTTTCCATCTCAAGTTTGTTAGACAAAAAATAAAAACTTCAACACATCACACAAGTATTTAAGTAAGTTTATTTAAATACAGAAATCAGCAAATTTTCGAGAAGCGTACATCTTCTCTTTATCAAGCCAGAATACAATGATTAGAATAAAATAACAAACAAAGAATGGGAATATGAACATTATACAGTTTAAAGGCATGAAATATCAACAAAGGCAATTTTTTTTTACAAAGTTATGCTAACTCAAATGAATATCAATTGTAAAAACAAAAAAATTAGCATCAATTTTTAATTATTCAATCAAAATATATTATTAATAATTTAATGCATCAAATGTAGCTATTTTTTTATCATCAATATTTAAAAATTCCTTTATTAACATAATGGTATTGGATCTACTGAGGTATTAAATTATTAATAATATATTTTGTTTGAATAATTAAAAATTGATGCTGTTTTTTTTTGTTTTCACAATTGATATTCATTTGAGTTAGCATACCTTTGTAAATAACAATTGCCTTTGTTGACATTTCATGCCTTTAATACTGTGTTATGTTCATATTCTCATTCTTTGTTTATCTTTTATTCTAATCATTGTATTCTGGCTTGATAAAGAGAAGATGTACGCTTCTCGAAAATTTGCTGCTTTCAGTATTTAAATAAATTTATTTAAATACTTGTGTGATGTGTTGAAGATTTTGTTATGTAAAATATGTTTATTTACGTGAAGATATTATTTCTTACATTTCAAAATCATGACAGATTACTAAAGAAACGTGGAGATTACCAAAGGATTACACGGGTATCTCAGCGACATCTATTCTTGAAAATCTATTTTTGCTTTGTACTGACTGTACAAAGCATTTCGTGAATGCATTTAACATTTATACGCATTCAATGCAGATGTGCCTCATTCCTTTCGTCGCCAATCTGCAGACCTGATGTAGGGCTCGTAATCTAAGGTTTACTGACCCTATTTCCAATAGGATGGAGCAACCTGTCATACTTGCTGTGGAGTGCAGGCAATTTCTTCATGAAAATCATTTTTTCTTTGGTATTGAATCCGCAATTACCTATTTTCATGTGTTTCTGTTCATTGTAACTTCGAATTGTTATCGTAAGCAGATTTCTATTAATTGTCCTACGCTTATGGTTTGCATCTTCAATAACTGCGGTGGCGCAACTACTTCATCACCCTCCCCCCTCAACGCACTTGATACCATAAAAAAGGCCTTGTCTATGCAACTCATATTTTAGTTACATTTTCTGCTCCCACTCCTGGTTTCTGTGCTTTATGTTTTAGTTTATGTTACCAAGTATTTGGTAAAATGGCCTTGTCCATGTTGCACCCTGAATCTACGGAGCTAAAGTTTCTTTCACATAGTGACCGATTACTAGTCATCGATATGTCGACCAGTTACTAGTTGATTGGATGATTGGAGATAGTCCTTATTAATTTTAAGTCGAAATTCTTAATGATACGAAAATAAGAGCATTTAAAAGAAACATATATCAATAAAACAACGAAAGGTCTTTTTCTTTGTAGTAAATTCACAAGAAAGCAAGTGTTGTCTTTTATTATGGTGTCATTTGAAATCCGTACTGTATCAGTAATGTATTATCGGTACTATATCAGTAATGTATTATCGGTACTATATCAGTAATGTATTATCCGTACTATTTGGAACTTGTATAAATATTTGATTATACCTCCCTAACCGTTTAGTTGTTCAATTGCTGTTTAGAAGTGTGGAGGCTTATACTATGGCTAGAAGTTGAAATTCCTAACATAACTTATACCTTGGAAGTGCTTGATTTCTTGAGCATTTTTTGCATTTAAGGTATTTTATTGTGTTTTTATGATATTATTTAGTTTCCTTCAAAACTAAGGAACATCACTACCGGCATTTGGTTTCAATTGACACGATGATATGAACTTCGATTTATAATGGCCTCCACAATGCTGTGTTGAAGTTTTCACGTTTCATTCTGAAAAACCCTGTATATATTACATGTACATACGATGCATTTTGTATAACTTAAATTATCATCTCTAGCCTAGTTTTCTTTTTTTATTTCAAATTTCATGAAAACAATATAAACGAAAAGTCAATTAAAAACGCAAAAGTAATATTTGCTAAATTCAAACAGTAGAGACTTTTCATCTTTCGAAAAAAAGGATTAAATCCGTAAATACTGCAATTTCAATCAGTTAAATCCAATTTTAATTGTAAATTGATTAATATCCTTTGTTTAAAACATTCCATGAAAGTCCATTGAATTTTTTGTCACTTTTCTCGCATTAATTTCTCAACAAAGAGCAAACTCAACAAAGAGTTCATATTAATCTGTTCGTAGCTTGCTTAAATTCCAAATAACGTTTATTAAAGCTTAAGTCTTGACTAAATAATATAATTTATACCAAACTTCATTTCAATTTGGAATTGGTTAATTATTCATACATTTGTGCGTTAGATGTCTACTGCACCGTGTAGTAATCTTCCAACCTGGCACCAGGAAAATTCAATTCTCGTCCGCTCATAGGCTTAATTGAAATTACATGCTTCTCGGGAGGCAATAATGGCAGCCAGAACAACAGGCCTGCCTCGTTCTGATAGAAGGACTTGAGAACACGGTGGGGGTGCCACTCTATATCTAACTAACGCCTATTACTCCCCTACTTGCAGTCTTTATTGAGTGGCAAAGGATTTCTGGCGTCATTCTGTTTTAGGATGGCGTATTCGATCTAGATTCCTGGAACCTCATAAGTTTATTTTTATGAATATAGCCTCACAACGGACATCAGGGTTTAGTTTTGGTCCTTGATATTTACCCAGGTGTGATATGATTGAATAATACGCCTTTTTCAGTGAAATCAATGCTTGTCTTATCAATTTGATTAATGAAAGAATGGTAAATTCGTTTTTGGCGCCACCAGTTCACGTTTTTGAAAAGAATTGTGTTTTCCTATAAGATTTTAGGATAAAACTCTTGGCACCTCATAGTCTATTATTATCACAAAACTGAAAGAAGCTCTTAAAATAACTTAAAGCCTACATTCCTTAAATCTTGCAGTTTTATTTTTAATTTTCCTAGTCATTAAAATAACATAAACTACAAATCTCCTTTTATTTTTAGATTTCTTTCCTACCAAAGAAATCAGTCAGTATGTGTTCTTCTCCCTTGTTCCTAATAACTTTTGAACTGCTGGATGGATCTTCTTGAAACTTGGTATGCATATTTTAGGCCTAGAGACGATCTAACTTTAATATTTGATATCTTTCCCAAATGGTTCTTGTCGAAAACTGCAACGCGAGAAGGCGATAAAAAATCCCCAAAGAAATGCATTAGAACCTAAACAATAATATTTCTATGGGTTTCTATCTTAATCAATGAGCATTAATACTTTTAACTAATCCATTAATTTGCATCTCGTTTGATACAATTAAAATGAATAATTTAAGTTAATAACTTGTATTGTTTTGAACGATTTCAAAAGAAAAAAAATGAAGGAAAAATAACACTTTTAAGGAATAGCATTTCAAACAAAGAACAAATTCTTTCATGAACTTGTTTTTCTATTGTAAGCTACCAAAAAGCTTTTGAATCAAAACTCGCTAAGAACAGCAAAACTGTTCTTTAAATTTGATTAGCTTTCGAAAAGTACCTTTGATAAAGTATATTCCATCGAATGAAAAGTCATTCCTTTACATTTGGATTGTATTTTCCTAGTTTATACACAAATTTTCAATTTATTTAGGCTTTTAAATGCTTAAAAATAAAATTTTAGTTGTTTACAGAATTGCTTTCAAACATTCATTTTATTTACAAAACAAATACAGAGAAATTTTTCTAAATTTAAATCTTAAGTGTAGGCTACAATTTAAAGTTGCCTATGATATGCATTGAGTAAATAGATTTTTTTGTATTTTTCGGAATGGGTGAAAACAAAAGCTAAATACAAACTAGAGAACTAGCAATAAAAGTAGGCATTTTCTTTTAAATCCTTTTTCCTATTTCTCAGAAAAGATAAATTACATAAAAATAATTGACCTATTTAAATCATTACTACACAAACTAATGTAATTCAAGCATTTGATTTTTCTGAGTCCTAAATTCTTAGACAATTATATCTTTTTTGAAAATAGCTATTTTTATATTGGGGTAATTGCTGTTGAAATACTGATAGCTAGTAATTATAAATTTAAGTGTTCTTAAAATTACTAGCTATCAGTATTGATATAAATTTAAGTGTTCTTAAATCATTATCCTTACCAGAATGTTTGAACATGTGACGAAACATAGAACTAGATTTAATATCCCTCCATTTCATGCATGTCTTAACTCATCTTCTAATCTTTCGTTCTTTGTTTTCCCTCTCCCTGTTATGACTGTGTGTGGACTTGATCTACTTTCTAAAAAGCTGCTTCTGAAAAACGAAAAGTCAACCACAGATTAGTCTGCCATGTTGAATCTCGTTAAATACAAGGATTCTCGTGATTTCAGAATAATATTTGGATTTCCTAAACATAGTAGTTGTTCCATCCCTTCCTTCTTTAATAAATTTTCTGTATCGTTCCTCTTCTTGGCAAAGCATTTTTTTTTATCATTGTTACCAATTTCGATTAGGCTTACGACTTCTTTTTTCTTGTATGAGAAATAACTTTTAAAGGCTTCAGTTCCTTTCCTATTCTGCTTGCCTCCTCCCCCTTTCTTCTCATCCACCGAGACTGCGGAGATAATGACGACAATGGCGGTCACGTTTTCGCCCCCAAATGAATGGGAGTTGAAACGACCGCCTCGTACCCATTGCAACTACGTTTACTACGCGCTGTGGTTTCTGCTAATGTTCGTTCGGTGCTGTTGAGATGGACACAGCTGGTGGTCAAACCGCCATCGGGGGAGCCACTGTCCGACAAACAAAAGACCATCGCTTTGAACAAAGCAACACAAAAGTTGTTTTTCTTGTCTGAGTTTTCATTGGAGTTGTCATCTTTACCCAGGCAAACAAAAAAAAAAGATAATGAGAGTTACAGATTATATCCCTTGATTCTTCAAGTGTATAGTTAAGTTTTCGATTTAGTTTAATCTTTAAGCTTATTTTATCAAACAAAAAAGCTTTATCTCGATAACTTACTTAAAATGATTTAAGATTCACAATCAAGAAACTGATTTTATTAAAAAGAATAGAACTTGAAGCCTACTTTTTTTAAAAAATGTTGCTTAGTTTTGTTTTTTTTCCTGCCTAAAGTCCTAAAAAGCATTACAAAGGAAAATGCAAACGATATCTTCAAATTTTCCATTTGCTTTAAGTTATTTCCAAGTCATTGTGTGATAAAAAGTTCAGCAATAATAAAAATAAACACAGACAAGTAAACTAATTAAAAAATACTTAATAGTTTTTTAATACATCGACAATATTAATACAGTGACAAAAAACGTTGCTGTTTGTTAGCCGTCATCAGTTCAATTAAATTTGAACTGACGAAGGCTAACAAACCGCAACGTTTTCTGTCAGTGTATTAATATTGGCGATGTATTTAAAAAAAAATGAAGTATTAGTTTACTTATCTGTGTTTATTTTATTATTATTGCTGTAAGTTACTTAAATTAGCAAAAACTTTCGCTGGCATAAATTCAATAAATTTTAAATCTATCATAGGCATGCGAGAGCGTTTTAATCAGCATTGTTGGACATCGATAGAAATTCATTGTTTTTTTGTACAAAAATGAGTTTTTCTATGCGGATATTTCTTCAGGCGCAAGTTTCTCGACAAGAGAACCCCCCCCCCCCCACACACACACAAATATTTCCAATAAAAAATTTCTATCAATCTTTTATTGTTAAATACGTAAGTCAACTACAGGAAGAGCCATTCAAGGGTTCAAAATTTTTTTCTTGAAGGTAATTAATCCTAATAATTTTACAAGTCTGTCTTGTAAGAAAATAGACTAAAATGTTGAAAGCTGGAACGCAATGTTCCGTAACCAGAAAAGTAACTTCGGTATTCAGAAACAAGAATAAGAAGAGCAAATTTACTTCACTTAGAAAGAAAAATAAACAAAACGGAATTTAAAATAAGGAAAACTAGTTCGAAGGAACTAAAATAATAAAAGAGCAAAACAAGTTTATATAACTTACTCAACTTCAGAAACATCCAAGGACTTAAGCAAACGACAGTGCATGTTATTCTAATCTATTTCTCAATTTATTCTGTAAGTCTTGTTTATTTAGCTTTAAAAATTTATTTCAGAGGTTTATTTCAGCGTCTGACAATTTCCAACTGCATATTTACGAAGTTAAAACTAAGACTCGAAAAGTTTTCGATTACTTTCTATTCGTTTCGTAATTCGTATCTCTTCATTCGCATTGTTCGTTTGAATAGATAACCTTTACATGTCGTAATTGTTATTCTTTCGCAGAAACGGGCAGACCTGGTAAGGATCATTTATAGAACAATTAGCAAATATTAAAAGAACGTAGTCCAAAATTACAGAGGCTGCCCTTTCAATAACTTCTGACAAATTGAATACCTCTTTAATTTTTATTACGTAATGAGGTTTTAACTTTTTTTTTTTGCTGACAATCGCAAAAGCCTCTTAGTTTTTGACCAAAGCTGTCATCACAAGACAATCTCCAAGATATACTCTTTTTTAACAGTCTTACCGTCAGCAAATAGACTGGTACAACTTTTTTTTTTACCAAATGCTTCTCCCCCAAAAAATAAACTGGTACAACTTCGGACCGGAGACCGTTTTTATACTATCTTTGTACAATTTGGAATCTCTACAGAACCAGAGTTGTTTTTTTTTTTGTTTTGCCAACGTTTTGGCATTTTTAATTAATGAAGCGACATAAACCCTATCTTACGTGTCGTAATACACCCTGTAAAGAAAGTATAAACTCACCCAAGTATTTCAAATAATTTTTTATTACAGGATTTGTTTACTTCCCCTTTTTTTCATAGTCTATTTAAAAGCAATAAATTCATGTATCATATAAACATCTCAAACATTTTGAGTAGTTTTTAAATTAAAAAATAAAAATCACTTTTCAACTGTAAAGAAAATATAAACTCAAAACACAATATTTCAAAAATTATTGAAATTAATAAAGTGTTGGTCCTCCTTTCTTCTCCATAATTTCTATCATTCTGTCGGGCATTGTCCCAATTAATTTTTTCAAATCGGTCATCTTTATCTGATCCCAAGCATTCCAAATTGCAACCTTCAGATCATTCAAGTGATGATACTGTTTGTTTCGGCCGTATACAATGTTTGGCATCCAACCCCACACGTTTTCAATTAGGTTTAGGTCAGGTGAACGGAAGGGCCACGGCATGACATCAATTTTCTCTTTTTGAATCCACGCTTTGGTGGATTTTGACGTATGTGTAGAAGCATTGTCTTGTTGATATTGCCAATTTGGGTCTCCTAGAAGGGATCGTATTTAAATTGTCGTACATAAGGTTCTGATATTTTTTAGAATCCATCTTGCCTTCCACAAACACTATAAGCATTTGGGGGCTTACCTCCTGCCCCAAATGCTGCCCACACCATCTCTACACCTCCACCTTGTTGTCTGCTGAATCTTATCTTCGACGGAGTGCGTACATGATGCCAATATGCAGAAATCCGTCAGGGCCGTCATCAGAAAAACTATTTCGTTCCACCTTTGATGCCATTTCACTGTTTTCTTAGCCCAGTCAAGTCGGCTGGAACGATGAGTGGCAGTGAGCTTGAGTTTAGCTTTCAGTTTTACAAACTTCATGTGGTTATTTGACGTTGAGCTATTCCATACAGTTTGGTGAGGTATAGTCTTTGGCAACACAAGAAAAATTTCACGGAAGGGCATCTCATCAGACGCAGCAAGATCTTGAATTCTCCGTTGGTCCCAAGGTGTGATTTTTGGAGGTCTACATGGTCTTTTAGTGGTTCCATAACTATCACCTTTCTTGACGACAATTTGAATAACAGTCTGTGAACGATTTAATTCTGAGGCTATTTGCCTTGTTGACTTTTTTTGATCAAGGAGAAAATGAATTTTTCATATTTGTCATTTGATGAATTTCCACAATGCATGATAAAGTAGTGGCATATGTTCTACGAAAATGGTTGGATAACATATTTTAGCCAATCTAGTTATCTTTATGCAAATTTGGGATATTCCAATGCAGGTATCAAAATCAAAACATTTCTTAGCGAATTTATATTTTCTTTACAGTTAAAAATTGATTTTATTTTTTAATTTAAAAATTACTCAAAATGTTTGAGATATTTAAATGGTAGATGAATTAATTTCTTTTAAATAGACTAGAAAAAAATTGGAAGTAAACAAATTACGTAATGAAAAGTTTTTTGAAATATTTGGGTGGGTTTATAGTTTCTTTACAGTGGAAAGTGAACTAAATTCAGTTTCCATTGTATAAGCTATTTAAATAAATGGGCTACATTTTGTTTTAAAGTAAACACTTTAAGAAAAGTAAACATTTCTTCTAAGTCCTCTCTTACACAAAATCCCTAACATCAGTTTACTAAATTCCAGAAGCTCATTTCTCAAAAAATTGGAACAGCGACATCAGAAAGCTTTCAATTCGTAAAGAAAATACGCACAGAGACCAAAGACCCTAGTGGCCCGAAATATCATCATAAATACTGTGAGATTGGAAATTCTATATTATCTTTTTAAATACTTCATTGTTACGTCATTTTCTAAAATTCATTTTTTTTTATAAATTAAAGATCATCTGAATAATTAGTATGTTTACTCCCTTTACTATGTAATTATTGACAGCATTTAATATTTCCTTGTGTATTTAGCCTAAATAATGACCAACGTATAGGAAAGTATTAGAAATGAAACAAAATATAGCTGGCTTGCCAACGTTCAAATCCCCTCATGGAAAGTGGTTGAGAAAAAAAATCTGCATTCACACTCGTTGATGTTCTGGGTTTTTGTTTTCGTCAGTAGAAACCAACCGGTCCGATTTTTTTTACCAAAATCAATAGGAATTTCCTTTTAAGCACTTTAAACCTTCAATGCCAATTCAGCTTTGTAGGGCGTATATTTTTTGAGGTTTTTAAATCACAGACTGACAACAAGAGATGGGCGGTTTTAGGTTTTCACTTCTTTATCTATCAGTGAGACTTATATCAAAATCAGTGGGGATCTTTCTTGTAAAATACCTACTTCTAAATTTTCAGCTTAATTGGATATATCGTTTCTGAGTTATTGCAGAGTGAGATCCCCCCCCCCCCACACACACACACACAAAAGCAAAAGACAAATCACTAATTACAGTTCAGTATTAAATCCGAGGCCTGTCCAAAGCTGGCGGAACATTCCTAATAACCGTTGACGTCACCGAGTTGATCGTCAATATGGATAAATCTGGATTGATGAGTCCTAATAAACAGCTCTTCCGGATTCCCTTTCGACTATGACTGAAGGCGTGACAGGTTTGTGCAGTTTTTCTTAACCCTTTTGTCAGGTTGTAATGTGTTCACGTAAAACTGTCTTATTTTAACTTCAGATCTGATATCGCATATAATGTAAGATACTCATTATCATTGGTAGATAATTCAAAAACTTAACATCCTATTTATGATT
>JAFIDM010004315.1:58768974-58802449 GCA_023159025.1 Thereuonema tuberculata | reverse complement strand
TTAGACTGTCCTTAGTCTTCAAACATGCATACCAAGTTTCAAGAGGATCCATCCAGCAGTTTAAGAGTTATATGGGGATAGGGGGGGGGGACACAAACAAAAATTCACTCGCTTATTTGGTAAGCGGGCTAATAATAGCAAACTCCGATTGTAGATTTGTGATCTTGACAATTGTGTCGTGTTTCGTTTATTCCCTAATCTTTGTCTTATCATTCTCATTAAATCTTTTTAGTCAAGAAATTAAGAAGCTAAATAAGACCCTTAATTAAAAATCCGGAATTGTTTTCTTGCGTTTTAGCTCTAATGAAATCAGTGACTCTTTTAAATTTCAAAAGCCACACTTTTCTCCCAACTCATCTCGCAGTCATTAATTTCGGATATAATTAGTAATTAGATGCAGTCTCTTCGTTACCTACAAAAGACGAAAACAAAAGACGACAAAAGCGAGGAATACGTGGGCTAATCTAAGTAGGTGTGCTTCGAGAGGGGACAAGATTAAGTTGGTGCTAATTCAATTCGAGTAATTCTTTTATTTCTCTTCGTCTCTCTGCGAAGACCTGTTCCCCCCCCCCCTCATCTCTTTTATATTAATGAATTTCCGTAAAATCTCTAATTCAGTGTTCTCAAACTTTTCAATACCCCCCTCTCTTAGATTCGAAAAATGATGCCCCCCTCCTCTTTTCACCTTTTTCTCTCAAAATTTAATTTATTAATGGGATTGTGTTAATAACATATCTGCGTTTGTGTGTGTGCGATTTTTTTTTCCTTAATTCCTGTTAATTTCGTTTACAGGAATTACAAAAAATTCTATAAAAAAATCAAATTTATTGTTTGTATTTACTCAAGGAGCAATATAAAAATAATTCTACGAAGCTACTATTGTAAAATCAAACAGTAAGAAGCAAGATTTTTCAAATTAATTAGTAGCATTAATAAAATTCAATAAATATATTTTTTTTCCCAATGTTATATAGTACTGTGGACAATGATAGGCGTTATATGATAATACTGTTTTCAGAATGAATACGCTACTAGAAAGAAAATCATTAATATATAAGTGATCAAGCGGAAATTCATTAAGGAGTAACAACACATAGTATTTTAAAGTATCAATTGTTATACGAAAACAATGGAGTATACAACATCTGATGAAATCGTTTCTTTGTTTGTGTTAAAAAAAATAATGGCCGATAAAGTTGCAAGACCAAAGATATTTGTGACAAGTTTTAAGTGTTTATCAAATATCATTGCGATATGTTAAGGTATTTCGTTCACATGGATTTAAAGTGGAAAAAAGCCCATATGAGCGTGGATGTGGAAATTTTATTCAGCTGTTACAGAATGACTAATATGTCATAGGCTAGTGTATCTATCCTGGCCGTTGGATTGCTAGAAGAGGATCAGAAAACTTGGCCTGTACGCTCCCTCGACCTGAATCCACTGCAATGTTTTCTCTGGGGCTATCTGAAAATGTCACTGTACGATATACTGGTTCCCAGTGTATAAACATTGCGAAACACCAGCATTGTGGATTCAGAATATTCAGAATATGCAGAATATTCCCTGCCAGAAGAGTGCCCGTCAATCCTCACTACGATGATGTGAGGCATGTATTGCTGCTGAAGGAGGTCCCTTCCAAAACTTCATCTAATAGATGAGGTAGCCTATGTACGTGTTAATCATTCTGTAACATCTGAATAAAGCATTTCCACCCATGTTCAAATGGACTTTTTTTTCGTTATTTTTTGTTGCATTGCAATCGGGCCTTCAAGTTTGGCCAACTATTTCAGGACCACTCTGTATAGAGGATGTTGCAAAACAAACTGTACAGATTTTAATGGAAGATCGGGAACATCGAGACAAACTATTTTTGTTAATGAATGAATGTATGTGTGTTTTCTGACGTCATAATAAAGAGTTAGGGGACGTTTACTGTTGAGATGTGTGTACTTTGTACTATGTATATGTGATTACTGTGTGCCCTAGCGAACAGGCTTAACGGACTGTAGTCACAGTGTCTCATGATGCAAACACAACAATACATGTACAAGCGTTACGTAAATAATATGTTCCAAGACGGCAAGCGGCGACGCTTCGAGTGGTCGCTAGTATGCTTATGTGTTTTGTTTAGTCTGCTTCAAGTGGAAAAGAATACGGACGTCGGCATTTGTAAATCAGATACGTTATTATTTAATAAGGAACATTTCACGACTGCTGAAATGACTGACGAGCATCTGTGAGGGATTATCTGAGCGACACGTTTGGGGAACGATGGATAGGCCAGGATAGACCAATCGCCTAGCCACCGAGTTCACCTGATCTAATAAGCCTCGATTTTCTACTTCTGGTCACAAAGAATATCGTGTATGAGACACTACAATGGACTCTGAAGAAGATCTTGTCACAAAAATCGCTATCGCAGCTGCAAATGTTCGGAAAATATAGGAATCTTTGAGCAGTTAGATAATCCATGCTTTGACGTTGTCATGCATACAATGATGTTGCTGGTCGTCACTTTGAACATCTTTTGTGATTGAATATTTTGTTAACAATGATATCCATTCGTTTCTGACCAGGCTCCATCACTATCTCTATAAACGCCCCTAGCGCTTAAATACGATGTCAACCGACATACGGTGTATATTCATTAACAAAAAAGTTTGTCTTAGTACTCCCGATCTATCATTAAAATCTGTTATTTTACTTTTTTGTTCAGAAGTCGCCTAGTGAGAATATTTGAATCACTTTGTTTTTGTCCATTTTACTTATCTAATCCTAATTTATTTCGAGTACTGTTTTATAGATTTTATTGCTATCCCGTCAATGTTAATGGATCAGAGAATAATAATTTCACTGAATTGTGATGGAAATGTGATAGCCAAAGAAGTTGTAGACTTAAAATAAAAATAATTAGTTGATTTTCTTGAAATAACTGCACTATTTTTACTAATAAAAATTAAAAATAGTTATCAGCATTATGAAAAATTAAGATTTTTAAACATATTTGCAATATAAAAGAAAATCCAATAAAATTAAAATTTTATTTTTATTTTATTTTTTTATTATTTTTCCTTTGTTTATTGTTTTTTTAGTTTATTGTATAGGAAAACAACGCTCACCAACTCAGTCCACCTCTCTCAATAACTGCAGGAAAGATCATCTTGAAACTTAGTGAGCAAATTTGAGGACTGGGAAATAGCTAACGTTTACATCTGAATTCTTTTCCAAATGGGTTCTTGTCGAGAAAACAGCGAGAACAGACATAAAAAATTCCCTTAGAAAAACATAGAAACTAAACAATGGATTTCTATAGTGTTCTTTAAAAAAAATGGCATTTAGCTAATCCATTAATTAGCTAGTGTTTTGATATGTTAAAATTAATCAGCTTTCGACAATTAAAGTAAATAACGCATTTAATTTTTTTTTTCTTTTGTTTCAAAAAAAGGAAAAATTTTTGCTGCTTGTATTCAGCAGATATTATAATTTAGAAGTGAACTTAGGCTTTTCATTTGTATCGTTTCCATGACTTTAAAGAATATTAAAATAATAAAAGAAAATGTAAAGAATAATATTTTAAGAAAAGCATGCCTTATGAAGTTCTTTTAGGAATTTTATAGTTGTTGCTTTTTTTTTTTGCTTAGTGAGCAAAACTCAAAAATTTCAAAACTCAAAAAAACTGAGAAATGTTTAGTCTGAAATATTTATATTCTTAGATATTTTTATTATTAAATATTTTTTTCATAAATAAAGGAAATGTAATGAAATGGCTAAACGATGACCCTTCTGTTCGTTCCGGAAGCCTCGCATATGTAGCGAATACAATATTTTGTTTATTAAAAAAAAAGCAAATTACATCAAGTAAACTAAATTGCAGCCGTGTCTTTTTGTGTCTTTGCTATTTATTTCTATTCGCCTACTAGTCGTAGGGAATATTTCTGATACTGCCTCTCGGCTTTTCAGAAATTTTATTTATTGCCTTTAGCCTTTGGGAGGTCACAGCCAGGTTGGCTGTTGACTTTACCTTAGGATGCGCCTTTCTGATTCATTTTATCGAGGGAGGCGGGTTAGGGCTGATGATCCCGTAGAAGGGTGAAACAGCTGTTCCCTAATCCTTCCCGTCAAATGAATCGGAAAAGGCAATTGTGTTTTTGTTTATTCTGTGCTGGACTTTACGGACATTTTCAATTTTTAATTACGGACATTTTCAATCAAGTAAACTAAACTAAGAATAAATTAAAGTTTAAATTCTAAAGAATACAAATTTGCTTAATTGAGTTGACCACGCAACAATACTCCTGTTGCCTGGCAACGCTTATGCGATATTTAATTGTTGCGTAAAGAGTTGACCACACAACAATACTCCTGTTGCCTGGCAACGTGCTTGCGATATTTAATTGTTGCACAATTCAAATGTTGCGGACGTATGCTCACAAGTTTTTTTTTTATCTTTTTTTTTTTTTTTAATAATATAGATTAGGAAAACAAAGAAACATTTTATATATTTAGTGGAAAAACAAGTTTAGAAATACAAAGGAACGATTTACAGAGATTTTGTTACAACTATAATTAGGAGTAGGTAAAGAAGTCGTTTTTCGATAGCACAACATGAGAATTATTGCCAGTTAAAAATTAACTGTCTTTTAACGTTTGGTTTTGATAGTTATTATCTACGCCCTTAATATCCTGCAATCCTAATTCAGTTGGGGATTTTAATTTGTTCTTTATTTGCTGATTAACAGAGATTCCTTTGTTCACTGCTGATCCCTGATGATGCCCATCTGATCCTCTTTACGACTGGGCTCGGAATCCGGAGACGGTATTAATGCCGGACACATTGAGCACAGATCGCCGTATCAGCATCCATCAGAGACCGCTCTTTATTGGCAAAATATTGTACAGTTAGTGGATAAAGAATCTTCATTTCCGGTTGGGATTTCCCGCCAAAATGAATGGAGTGATAAGAACCCACGGATATTATTTGAAAGCGATTACTACTTCAAGGCACCCGAAAAGTAAAATAAACAATCAATGAAACAACTTGTTAATAATTTCCAAACTGTGGCTCAGGAATTTAAATTTTTATATCCGTTAAAGCTTTAACATTTTGTGTAACCTAATTGTAATATTGAAAAATCTTATGTTAAGAAAGATAAATGTTTAGAAAGTTAGAAAAATTGGTTTTTTTTTTGTTTGTTTTTTTAAAATATATCGTATTTTCTTGAAAGTTTTAGGGAAATGAATATAAAATATCAAATAAAATCTGTGCATCTCAGATTATACGATCGGTTGATCAAGGAGAAAAATTGTAAAAACCGTTATATTCATTTGCTTAACGAAGTTTTTTTGTTTGTTTATTTTTTCGTATTTTTTTTCATATTTACAATCTATTAACAATAAGGATCGGAGCTGCAGTCGGACTTTGAAGAATGATCTGCACTTCGATATCACTTTATTTTCTTGGTTGGCTGATATGAAAGTTTATTTATTTTTTTTAGGATGTCTGGTAAAATGACATCCTAAAAAAAATATCAACTATTCAAAATTCTTGATATTTTGGTTTTGCTAAAATTAACCACCCCCCCCCCCAAAAAAATAATAAAATAAAAAAAAATCAGCAAACAAAAGGTGACCTTTTACTGAGACATTTACATCGCCAATATCTGAGTAAATGATATCAGATTTTAGTATGGCTTGACGTCGCCTGGTGACTTCTACTGCGGCCCTATCCTCTTCCCCATGTTTACTTGTTTTATGAAATGAGAATAATTTCTCTCATTGAGGTAATGAAAAGATACCCTATATCAATAAAAGAATTCTTATTCTTTTATTTACATAGGAATACAAGAAATCTCTAAAGTTTTACATTAAACTTCGTATCTAATTTTACTGTTTCCTGAACCTACGAATTCTTTCTATTCTAATTGAACATTTTTCTTTGTTCTTTCTCTATTTCTATAAGCATCACGCTACAATGGCTGGGTGATTTCCTCAAAATTTCGAAAATAGTTTTTTTACGATCCAGCTTAAAAAATATTTCTTTTGTTGTCCCAACCCTCAAAGGTGATTCCGGAAATCTCTCTCTAAATCCCTTCAAAATTTAGCACAATGATTGTTTATGTTCTAATTTAAAAAATGAATGCAAGTATTTCGGATCCGCCGCCTTTATAATCATTGCTTTTTCAGTTTCTATCACGCAGTTAAAACTCTAAATTGGTTTTAAAACCTTACATGTCATTTTTTTGAAGCGTTAACAATGTATAAATTAAATACATTCCTTATAAATCTAACTCTCAATTTTTTTTTGAAATTGGTAATGACTTAGACTTATTTGAGAAACTCAAATTTGTCTTAACATTGACAAAAATGTTATTTCTAATGTTTGCATGAATTGAATAACATTTTTTTTCATTATTTTTTTTTAATGTATTGTATATATTGTATTGTATAATATATTGTATAGAAAAGGTTTTAATATTTTCTTTATTTTTCAATATGTTGAACTGAAGATTCACATTTTACCAATTTCGTGAACCGGCAAAAGATTATTGCGCCGTAAGTAGCAGATTTCAGTCGCAGTAATTTTGAAGGGCTATTGCGTTAATCCCCGGTCCTTTCCGTCCACCAGGGGGCTCCGGCGATTTGGAGGCCGGAAGAAGGACTGCATGTGAATGGCCGGTTTTATTCTTTCCTGCCTTCCATTTCCTTTTCCTATTGTTTTCTTACCTTTCATTAGTTATATCCTTTTATTAGTTTCCTCCTCCTGGTTCTTGGATGTACGAAAAAACAAAAACTGGCATTAAAGGAAATCGTCCTTACATTCTTCAACTATGCTCAATAATTCTTATAATTATAGTTTCCTTAGATGCTTCGTACAGTTTTTAACTTTATTATTTATTTTTTTTAGAAATGGTTTTACATCAAATAATATCCCATTTTACAGATAAATAACTTTACAAAGACGTAATAAACTGAGCTTTTGAAATCTTAATATTCCACTTGAATGTTTGTTTTTGTTTTGTTTTTTATCTGTATTTATCACTTTAAAATAACTGGACGAATTTCCTTAAAATTGACTAAGTTGCTTATTTACGGCCCAACTTAAAATAAAGGCGCATTTATTTTCCTTCCATCCCTCAGAAATCACCACAACATTCTTCGCTAAAACGTCTGGATTGATTTCCATAAAATCAATGTTGCTTATTTATCGCCCAACTGAAAATAAAGCATTCAACACTTGTCTTCTTCAACACTTGTTTGTAAGCGCATCACCCTAAAACAGCTGGACTGATTTCTATAAAATTGATTAATTGTAAATTTGTGATTCAGCTGAAATTAGGAGCACCATTATTATGAGCTCCATCCCCTCCCTCCATCCCTCAGAAGACCCCTTTCTAATCATTGCATTCTCACTTCCCTTTATATTAGCATATTCCTAGTACATTTTCCATTGTAATTTAATTGTGAAAACAATCTTCAAAACAACTCCCTTCCTCTTTAATAATCAGATCGCTAAAAAGTATCTAATTCCGAAACCCTATTTTTTCTAATTCACCTGGAAAATGTTTTACACACAAACTTTTTCATCTTTCAATTTATATATGTTACTCTCTTTGATGAAGATTTCATTGTTATTCAATTCCATGTATGATTTTTCTTTTTTTACTGTGTAACCATACAGGTTTTTTTGTGGATTTTATTTCATTCTATCAATTTGGGCGTTGGTATAATAAATGTTAATTTACACCAAAACAAAATTTTCAGCAACTATATATGTCTTTCGGATGTAGCTGAATGGTTAAACACTGCATTGAATGGTTAAAGTTGTAATTATACGTATGGGCCTGGATTTGAATCTCAAGCTTGCTTAGATTTTCTGTTTTCTCGTCTGTGACTTTCTCCTCATTTTCTACGATTCCGCCTTCGCAATGACTGTTCCTGGTGCAGCGTGGCTTTCCTTGCTCTTACGCCATTAAAAATTGCGCACTGAAATGCGTCCACGATTAAACAAACAAACAAACAAAGAAACCCATGATACATCCGCTTATTGATGTATTATGCATCAGGCTCCGAAAGGTTTAAATACCAAAAAAGTCAAATTTCGGACTTTACTCATGGGATGATTTAATATAAAATATAAGGCCATATGAAGCCATTAAATTAAACATACAAATGTGACTGAATTTTTCTTCTGGCCATTTGTCCATGTTGGTATGGATACCACGTTAAAACAGTTAGACCGATTTTTAAAAAATTTGGTATAAACCTACAGTCCAAATTCAAACATAAGCCCTTTTACTTTAATCTTCATCCCTCACTCAATTAAATCTCTCGCTCAGGGCTGATTTATACGATTTTCACTTTAAGGTCCACCTTGAGTAATGTTATTTCGGGCTCCTCTCACTCCCAGGCCGTATTAAATACTTAATTGTAAGTCTCCACCCTGACATTCCCCCCTCCTCTGCGAGCATGTTAGCTAAACGTACACCTTGGTTATTTCTTATTTATATATTAATGTTTGCGAGGTAAACATCTACTTAATATATTAAGTCGTTTTGGAAAGCTTAGTAAGGAAGTTGCCAATTCCTCTGTCGAGTTTCTCATCGTAAACAAACACTGCATTATTTACCATTAAGGAGGATACTTATTTTCTTGTAGAATTTGGGTCTCCTACTTTTGCCAACCTGTTGATTTTTCTCTTTGCAGGTCACTGACGACGACTCTTCTGAGAGTATCCCGGCAGGTGATGGCTTCAATTGATTTAACATGTTCGCGATTGCGGCAGAGTGGCTCTCCATCCCACAATCGGATTCGTCGGAATTTACAGCGAGAACCCAAATTGATCATCTAATTAATCAAGAGCTTGAAACTGCTTTTCTCGTAATTAGTCGTTGACGAAGCTCGCTGCCCCTTTGTGTTCTCCGGGGAAGCCGTTCTGCATTACATTGTCGCATGACAGCGAAGCCAACCTTTCAGGGGGAGCTTTATTGTTGCTATAGAGATTATGTGAATTTCTTTGTTATGAGTTACAAAATGGGCTGTTGCACAAAGGACTGTTCGTCTGCCACTGAAAAGCCAAAGATTAACGGATAAGAAAATAAGGAATTCATAATAACCGAAAATTAATTGGATGAAGGAGATAAATTTCAAATGAAAACAATCTGCCAATTGAGATAATGGACGAATTGATGAAGATTATTTTCTATTGGCGATTTCTTTTCCTTTATGTCAACGAATTAAAAAAAAAATCTCTTCGAAATTTTTTTTTGAAATTCTTTTTCTTATTTTCTGTTAAAGAAACGAAATACCAGATTCCAGAAAAATCAGCAACTGTTTTTGTTTTTTTTTGTTTTCTTTTTAGGTATTAAAAAAAGACATAGAAAACAAGAACAGATAAACGCTTATTTTCATTCAATTTTGATGAAATTTGGAATGATATCGATAAATTTTAATGATATTGGTGATTATCAGGTTTCACGAAAATTAGCCAGTGAAATTGAGTAATCTACATATATAAAAAGAAAAGTCCTAACTTACTCACTCACTCATCACGCCCAGCCCAAACCCTTGGACCTAGAAAGCTGAAATGTTGCACAGAGGTTCCCTTTACGATGTAGAGAAGGAATAAGGCCGGATTTTTCGAAATTCCCACAGGATGGGGAATACAGAGGAGTTATATTTTCGCTTTAAAATTATGTAGGTGTATGGCGCCAACCCGCAATTCATTTGAGTTATCCAGAGAAGGCCACAATTTGCTAAATAAATAAAGTTGTTTACAATAAAAAACTATATAATAGCACACTTAATTAAAAAATGACATAGTTAGAATGGAATCTTTCAAACTCACTCTTCATCATCATCCGAGTGCATGATGATGAACCCTATGTGGGTTTGAAAGACTCCATTGTAAATATGTCATTTTTTAATTAATTTTATAATTATAGTTTTTTATTATAAAAAAAAATAAGTAAGTATTAACATACAAAAATAATTTTTAAATAAAGTTGTGTTTTTATTTTTTTATGGCTAGTTTAACATATGTAGATGAAAAAAATAAAGTCCTCTAAGGGTATTGAAGTTTTATGCAAGATAAACAAATATTTTCATTGCTTCACTTTCGCAAATATTTGTAACAAAAATATAGTGAGGGAGGCTTTTTTATTATCGAATGCCTAAAATGTTCCTAAGGTTAGAGGGTATCATTGAAAAAACAGAATTGAGACATATATATATATATATCTGTCTCTATTCTGTTTTTTCAATGATATATATATTGGGTTTTTTTTTCTTTATCAACTACTTGTCTATCTCTATATTTGAGTCTGCCTTAGCTTTATTTTCAAGTGGCCAGTTTTGTTACAGCCGGTAATTTTTCCCATAATACCTACTTGTAGGTAACAAACAAACAAAACCCAAGTCAGCTAGTGTATTCGAACGTAGGTTCAGTCGTTTGAACATTAATCATTCAGCTTTGCCAAGACGGCAAATGTATTTTAGTATTATAACAATAAAACAATAAAAATAAGCATAACAACGCACACATTTAAAGGATTCACTGAACTATTTTTGGAAATTTACGTTCTGGAAACTCAAGACACACAATTTCCTACATCTCGTCAGTCTGTCTTAATTTTTCATTAGTGAGTTTTGTTGTTCATTTTTTTTTTTTTGAGGCACCACTGCGCTTCCGATGATCGTACTTTGGTATTGTTGTTAATTCGAATAGATCACTTGCTTTTTACAGAAATGCTTTTTACATTTAATTTTTGAATCATCTAATTTGCGATAATGTTTTGTTAACAAATATAAATTGCTGTGATTTTACTACTCACCAGCTTACAATCCATTTTAATAAATCAACCTTTAATACATGAATTGTTAGTCCAATGTGTATTTTAAAGTATTTTATATTTAATAATTATACTGGATGAATGCTTTTTTTAAAAAAATCAATCTACAACTTCTTTTGATGCTGAGTCTTATGCTGTGGGGCTGTCTCAGTTAGTTTCACGGTACTTAATCTTATGGAAAGTCATGAAAATTAAGACTAATACAATGTAAGAGTAATACTTCACAATGGACCACTTGAGGATAGGCGGAGCTTCGTAGTTCCAAAATACCCAACCAGGTTACTGCTTGGCTTGTGGGATAAACAAAGCCATGTGCTTCGTTTTAACCCTTGTAGATACACTACCCTACACTAATGGACCGGACAGTGCGCTTTATTGGAAACGTGTGAAAGTGTAACTGATTTAAGAGTAGGATGGGCACCCACGTGCTGAAATTACATTAGCCACACTGTGGGGCATGCTTTCCACAAAGTTTTGATACAGAGCTAAGGGTTTTTATGTCCATTCCTGCTTCAAGAACATGGCCAGTGCAGCTATAGATGTCGGACTTGGTCCCCTGGCCCTCAATCGATGCTCTAACTCGTCCCATAAATGTTCGATAGGGTTTAGGTCGGGACTCTGAGCAGGCCATGGAAGCCGCTTTACAGCCATCTCTGTATACCACTGCTGGACAGAGGCTGAAACATGGCATGGAACATTGTCATCCTGAAAGTAACTATCGTCATTTCCAAGTATTTGCCAGAGAGTAGGAACAACCCGATTATCCAAAATGTCTTTGTAGCCTTCGGAGTTAGATTCCCGCAACATGCAATGATCCCAGGCCATACTATGAGAATCACCCCCACAGCATGATTCCGCCACCGCCGAACTTCACAGTTGGAACGATGCACTTGGGTAAAAGACGTTCGCCTTGCATTCGCCACACTCAAACACGTCCATCCGACTGGAAGAGAGTGTAAGGTGATGAGATACGTTACACTCCATAAAATTGTTTTCCACTGCTTTACAGTTCAGTTACGACTTTGCAAATACCACTTGAGTCTGGCGGTTCTGTTGAATGGTGAGATGTGTGGTTTGTGGATTTGAAGGGCGTTCAATTGCTTCCGCAATGTATTGTGATTGTGATGTATTCCGCAATGTAACCCCTGATGCCTGTTGAAACTCACTGATCACGTGCGCACATGCACTTTGACGATATCGTCTGATTTTATGTAAATATGCAGGTGTCCGGTCCATTACTGTAGGATAGTGTATAGAGGTGAACTAAAAGATTTGATTTGGATGAAACGATTCTAAGCCTTCCTAAATGTTCATATCGGATGTAGAGTTGATTATAGCCTATTAACGAAGACGACAGCAAAATGTTATCAATGAAAGATATAATTTAATGGACCACTTGAGAATAGGCGGAGCTTCGTAGTTACAAAATATCCCACCAGGCTGCTGCTTGGCTTGTGGGATAAACAAGTTTTAACTCGTGTCGATATAGAGGAAATATTATAATAAAGAAGGATATTCCAAACGTTCACAGAATTATTACAATACGGAACTGCACAGTACTGAACCATTCCGTCTTGAAATATCAAAAATCGACGATTTTTCGAGTAATTCACAGTAAGTTATAAGTTTGTTTATCCCACATGATCCCACATTACACGTCATACATGACGTCGATAGGGGCATGGTCCATTCCTACAACATTTCTTGAATGAATATATAAGAGAGATAGATAGATTCAGTCGACACTTTCTCCAATAATATCGTCTTTAATACAATAGTTCATTTCTTTTATTAAAGAAACAAGAAAATCTTTTCCTCTTCCTTTCGAATGCTAGACAGAACGCGTTGCATCGAAAGAGCCTTACGAAAAATTCCTTAGTGGTACTTATTTGCGATTGTATTTCATTTCGCCATTATATTACAAAAGCTAAATTTTGTAATAAATGGTTGATCCAAGAATAAGGCGAAAGGGCAAAAGTGTACTTTCGAATGGCAACAGGAAGTAGGTACTCTGAACAGCTTATCACTAGTTTGTTAGCAGGGATTTTTTGTGATCTAAACATCTTAAGATACTTGTTTGCAATTTACTGAATAAATGTAAGTCGAAAAACTGGCTCATCCCAACCAAAAACAAAGGGGAGTGATGAGATGCTTTCCTTCAGTATTCAGGATCAACCTAATTTTTTATTAAAAAAATCCTCGAAAATTTTAGTAAATAAATTTCTAAGTTATCGAAATACGCTACCGTTCCGGCATGGCCGAGTGATCTGGGCGGCAGTCTGGCTTGAGGTCGATGTATCGGAATCTGGGTCCGAATAAATTCGAATCTGGGTTCACTCCGTAAAAATAATTTAGAGATCATAGGTTTTCATTTGGATATTGTTGTATGCCTATCGAAAGTAATTAAAACAATATCAAACATTCTAGACACAAACCATCTACTAAAAGATATTGAGATCTATATTTATCATAGATTCCCAACACATAACTACGTCAAGACGAAACCAATAATCATAAAATTCTGCAAACTATCTGCAAAAATAGAATGGATAGAAAAAATGAAAAGAAAAAAAGTATTAACAAATAGTGAAATCTTCCAGAACAATGATGCAACAAGAATTTATATGAATGACAATCTCACAAAAAAGAAGAAAAAACTGTTCTGGCAAACAAAAAAAAGCAAAAGAAAAAAACTATAAATTTGTATGGATCAAGAATCAAAAAATACTTGTGAAAAAAAGACGAAAACTCAACAATTCAAAAAATTGAAAATGAAAATGAACTTAGAAAAATTGAATAAGAAAGAAAAAAATGGAAGAGATAAATATGTATCCTGAAACTAACAACTTTAATAATTTATATAACTGGAAAGAAAAAAATAAAAATAATTTTGTCTCTTGTGATACTAACTTAAATCTTGTTTTTTTAAACATAAAAAGCCTAAAGAAGAATTTTGATTATCTTAAAGCAAATATAGAACAAGCTATAGAGTATATTGATGTAATTATTCTGGCAGAAGTAAATGTGACTTTGGAAGAAGTTAAAATCTTTAAATTAGACACTTTTAAGACACATTATATGATCATAATGCAGCTTATGAACCTCAAACCAAATTTATTAAAGAAAAATGAAATGAATGTATATAGCAAATCTAATAGTATAAAAAACGAAGAATATTTTTTAGACAAATTACATTTAATAACAAATAAAGTAATGACATATAATATAAATAATCCAAATAAAACGTTAAACCTGCTAATGAAATGTATTCATCAGTCAAAAAAAAATAATAGACATTTGAAAGAAATTAATGAAAAATATATGACAAATAATTTACGCTCATCAAAGATAAATAGAAATATATATAAAAAAGCTTGGATGACTGATGATTTATTTAATCATATTAAAGAAAAAGATAAACTATTTCAAAGACATAAAAACAATAAAACAAATAAAAAATATTTTGAAGAATACAAAATGAAAAGAAATTGGTTAAACAGTTATATAAGAAAAATAAAAATAACTACTATTACAATAAACTAAACGAAAATATTAAAAACGGAAAAACTATTGGAATATAATAAATTCTGCAATAAACAAAAAGGACATAACTGTAAATAAATATCTAGAAAAACTTATACAAAGAAAAGGATTACAAAGCACTCTTACTGAAATGGGAAACTACTTCACAAATATTGGTAATGTTGAAATTTGTAATTGTAATGAAAATCTCCTAAAAACAAATACTACCCAGTCTCCTAATTCATTAGTTGTATTTCCTCCTACAATAAATGAAATAACTGAAATAATCAAAAATATGAAAAATAAGAACTCTGTTGGCTTAGATAATATCATGGTAGAGGATATCAAAAAATTCAATCACAATATAGCAGAGTTTATGACTATATTAATAAATAATATTATAATAAAAGGTACATATCCAGATAAATGGAAAATATCTAAATTAATTCCCATCTTTAAAAATGGAAATTATATGGATATAACAAATTATAGACCAATATCAATACTCTCAAATTTATCAAAAATTACAGAAACCTACATTTTTAACACAATATATAATTTTATTGAAAAATATCAGTTAATAAATAAAAATCAATATGCATATCAAAAAAATAAAAGTACAACATTATTATTACAAAACTTAAATGAAATTATAAATAAAAACTTAAACAAAAGTAATTTCATTCTAATTATATATATAGACATGAAAAAAGCATTTGATAGTCTTGATCACAACATATTGCTACAAGAACTAAATAATATTGATATAAGAGGCCCAATGCTTAAAATACTAAAGAACTATTTAAAAAAAAGAAAATTCAAAATTAAAATACAAAATAAAACAAGTAAAATATATAATTTAAAAAAAGGCGTACCACAAGGATCTAACTTAGGCCCAATACTATTTCTAATATATATTAATACAATCTTTAAAAATTCAAAACATTCAAATGTTTTTGCTTATGCAGATGACTTACTATTAATAAACACAAACAAAAACTTTTTAATAGCACAAGAACAAATACAAAATGATTTTATAAGTATAATTAAATGGACACATGACTATAAATTAGCCATTAACAAAAACAAAACTAAATATATGATAATTAATTCAAAAAATAAAAAAATAAACATTATACCACAAATAAAATATCATGAATTCAACTGCATACACAAAAAACCAGAAGATATGAAAAACTGTAACTGTGAAAATATAGAAATAATAAATAATTATAAATATCTAGGTCTATATATAAATAACAAATATACTTGGCATACTCATTATATTCATATGTTAAAAAGACTAAACTATTTATCATATTTATTTTATCATATCAAAGACATCTTTCCAGTAAAAACAAAAATTATATTATAGAAATCATATATTGACTCAATAATAAATTATGGTATTGATAACTGGATTTATATAAACAAAAATGAAATGAAAAATATTAACAGAATCTTAAAAAAAATACTAAATTTAATTTTTCCTAACTTTAACAAACAGCAAACTGAACAACAAAATGAAATTTTAGTAAATAATAAAATATTATTTCCTCAACAAAGAGTTATATATAATTTAATTATACAGAATTATTATAAAATATGTTATAATAGGCAAGAAGACAATACCCATGCAACGAGAAGAAATAGACTATATAAAAAACAAGTCTTTGATAATCCAAAAAATAACTTCGGACTAAGAATTAAAAACAGACTAATTAATAAAATATTTGATCAATTTTCAACAGAAATGAAAAAAATTGAAAAAAATATCTATCTTAAAAAAAAATAATATATAGAGACATAATATTTGGAAAAATCATATGGGTCGACTAATTTGAAGAGAAAAAAAAAAAATACTTTATAATTATTTACTTTACATTTATTATGTACTAATATGATATCAGCTTCTATCTTTATCTTTATCTTAAATCTTTTGAAATATTATTATTGTTTTATTTGTACACTTAATTGAATATTATGCTAACATTATGTATATAGGACCATTTTTGTAAATAATACCGTTATAACTCTCAGCACCTACAACACAGGCTTATAACCTAGTAGGACTGAATTTGTAATATTTGATGAATGAATAAAAAAAAAAAAAAAAAAAAAAAAATAATCCCGGAATCCTCAAAGTTTTTTTTTATTGTTCAGTGATTGTTTCTCTTCATTGGAGGCAGAAGTCTGACTTTAGAGTGTTTCCTGACTTTAGGGGATAATAATATCGAAATGACAATAAAGCAACACAAATTCTCCATCATAGTGTGCGCCTCTATGACTAGTGATCCGAAAATGGATCCAGGGACACAACAACTGAAATATGCTGAAAACTAACAAAAATTTTGCAGTCTGCTATAATAGCACAATAAAAAAAAAACAACAACGCGATATTTGAATCAAAATAAGTTGAAAAGTATTTATATCCACTAAAAAACGAACAATTCCGAAATGATTTGAATGATGTCACGATAGTTCTGGTTGTAGTCATCAATGAGAATTAAGTTAACGGACAGCTCAAAGATGGCTTATGAACTGTAACTTTTGTAGATTGTTATGTTCCAAATAAGAAGATCTCAGTAGATGTTTGATACATATTGGATAAGGAATTAGAGGCCATGAACCGCTAAAATATAGGTAAATCTTTGATTATATCTTAAAAAAAATGCCTTTCCTGCAAAACTATTTCTTCTCAGTTGATCTTTGAACTGTTTATGTTCAAATGTTATTTTTATGTTCATTCTACAAACTTCAATATTTTTTTTTATTGTAATTAGTTGGATTATACATCTCCAACTATTTAGGATAAAAAGCTCATCATATTTTTAGATTTATAGGTTTAATAGATTAACTGCAGTGGGACTGTGTTTCCAGTCACTCTGAAAAATTGAGACATCAGATGAGTTGTTAAGGTCAATTATTATAACCTATCTGTAAATCAGTTATTACTGTTAATAAAGATCTAATTATCTAATACAAGGATGCCCCGCACTTACAAGGGATGTAAGTTGGCGCAGTCCTTTATTTTTCAGTTATCCATCTCTGTACTTCACTCCAATCATCATGTAAGTGCATAACAGATGTAAATAACGCATTTATAACTTAAATAAACACCACAGGGTGTTTCAGAAATACTTTTACTTATTTTGGGAGCGGGTTCTAACACTAAAACAAGAACTATTCATATAAACATGGGTCGGGAAGTGAATAGTTTTCGAGAAAAAGTATTATTTAATATATGTGTGTTTGTTTCTTGTTTTGTGTTATTGGCATAGTATGATCGAGAAAACGTATTGCAAATATTCATAAAATGAAACATAAATAAGCAAAATAGGAAACGAATGTTTTAATAAACGGTGTTGTAAACCAAAAACAAACAATTAATGGATCCAGAAATTAAAGTTTTCGCGCAAAACATAGTTTGCAGTTGTCATTGTGTTGTTATATAAGAGTCAAAAAAATCAATTGTTGCTGCAGCCATGTTTAACTTCATTCACATTCGCTAATTTATTGACATGTGTTTTATTCAACACCGTTTATTAAATCATTCGTTCCCTATTTTGCTTATTTGTGTTTTATTTTTTAAATATTTGCAATGGGGGTTTCTTGCATCATACTATGGCAACAAAACAAAACAAGAAACAAACACATCTACATTGAATAATGATATAACTTAATGTGTTTCTCGAAAACTATCTATTTCCGTACCCATGTGTATAAGACATCTTGTTTTATGTTAGGAACCAGTCGCCAAAGTATGTAAAAATATTTCTGAAACATCTGCTATACAGTGATAAATAAACAAGAAATAAAAATACATTGCGGCGCGAAATTGAAAAGAATTTTACTAAAACAGTGTGTGTGTGTGTATATTGTGTATTGCCGGTACGCACCGAAGTGCGCGCTTCGTATCCGAAGCCTCCGTGTTCCAGGGAGCGCTAGTGTTCCCAAGATGGCGAACCCCTAGCAAACTCCCTAGAATTTCAAGGGAAAGATACTGGGGTGGTTTCCCGTGGCCTTCCCCAGGACGCCATTAAGGAATGACGTCAGACCGAAGAGAAAGTGAAGAAGAGGCTGGACAAAACAGGAAAGGAAATTGAAACAACCATGTCACTGCCGGGATTCGAACCCAGGTACTGGCGCACTGGCCACAACGGCAGACCTCCGCCGAGACCGCACGGCCACGCCAGTACGGCACTAAAACAGTGCACTTCACCATATTCATATTCTATCCAGTTGTAACTTCTGGGACTCGGTAGCTCTAGAGCTTCGCAGTTTCTGTATTCTATGGAACTGTCCTAAAAAAATATGAAGAAAAGAGTAGAAAAATCCGTAATGATTTTACCTCCTGTTTTCCTACTTGGCTGACGGATGTAAATAGTGATACATGCGGACGTTAATCAGACGTGAGTCCGAAGCAAGCGGGTGCAAGTCCCGGAAAAAGTAGCAATTAAAAACGACGTAATTCCGAACCGACTTTAATTTAGGGTATAACTGTAAAGCTAAACTACAGTTATTGGTGATCTTTCTGTGTTGATGATAGTAAGCAGGCACTCAAACTACAATTTTCTTGCATTTTATTTCATTTTATTATTTTATGTAAATCAATTTATTTACCGTAGGATATTAAGAACAGAAGATGATTTTGCACATAGAAGTAAAATGAATTTAAAAACTGATAAAAATAATTTTATTACAAACTCGACTTTAAAACATTATAATAATAAATTTAAAGCTCTTTGTTCTCATTCAATGCTTGCGAATGCAAAGTGTTTTTGTTTTGTTTATTTCCAAATTTTAAATTTATCTTTTTTTAATTACAGTGTAACTTATAAAGCAACGAGTTGTTTTTCATTTGGGTAATTTTTAATCAGGACTTAATTTCATTCCACTTAAGCGAGCAACAATGTTGAATATTTGAAAGTGGTGGGATCCTGTTGACATTTGCTTGAATAATAAATTAATTAACAAATGTGGACTCCTGTGAATGGATGCCCGGGTATTGAGCGATTTCAAGGTAGGTCGGCTTCTGCTTTGAAAAAGACTTTAAATTTCAGTTGTTTGTTTTTTTTGTTTTTGTTTTTTTCTTGATACAAAATGAAAAAAAAAATCATTTTTTTTTTGAAATGCTAACAAAATCTTATTTTCTAAAAATTATATCTATTTAATATTGTAACTGTATGAATATGAAATCATAAGGTCAACCTACATAATTCTTTGAAACATTGAGAATATGAGTCTCCGTCTTATAACCTCTATTCTCTATCCTGTATTTGTATATATATATATATACTCCCTTATATTTTTTTATAAATTAATTCTTCTCGTAACTTGATAATAACTTGGGCCTCCCCCCCCCTCCCACCAACAATTTACAAAAGGCAGAGTTTATAATCTTCATTGTGAGGCCTAGCTCCTCCAATATCCAGCTTTTATAATATATAATATATAAGATATATCTTTAAATCTAAATAAAAATACATTTATTTTAAAAACTGGATATTGAAGGAACTAGGCCCCACAATGAAGATTATTAGGGGACCAAATTACTCGTGCCGACTAGGCCCTACATCCATACTAATGAAAGGATGGCCAAAATTATAGTTAACCCAACAAACTTTGCTTAAGGCTTTCTTCAACTAGTGAAATCCGTAAAATTATAGCGTTTGTTTCATCGCTTTAACTCTCTTCTCTACATTTACTTCCGAAAATAGGGTCTAATATCCTTTCATTCTCTTAGATATTGTCAAACAGGAATATTGACAAGCATCTAACTTTGCATAAACGTTCGTTTTACCAAACTGTTAGTAGCTGAATAATTCTTTCTTCTCCAGAGTTTAATTTGAAATAATTGACAAAATATATCTTAGATGCCTTTACTTTAATATCAATAATTATGTTCTATTATTGCATCATAGGAGCGTTAAACAGTAAATAAATAAATCCCTCAATTTTAAACTTAAAGTAATATTTCTGGTTCGGTGCATTTCATTCGGTTTTCTTGACTTTTAAATGCATAAACTGGAAATAATATATTAGATTTCTTCTGATATCACAGATTGTTGGGTTTCTTTTCTTGGAGACGTAATGAAAGTAATTTTCTTTGGTACTGGGCTACGGTATTTTTAAGGTTCGTTGGGTATTGGTTTTCATTTCGAAGGAATTCGCCGAAGAATTTCGGTGGAGAATATAGTGTTTCAAGCGCCTTTGTAGACATGGACAACATTGCGCATGCCTGCAGCCAAGATCGGTTGCTAGGGTGACACGCTCTCCCAGGAGAGAAGCGCTGTCTGGTGCCGGGTAAAAAGAGGAGAAATCCAAACGTTGTAACCGGGCAACCGATCCCACTTCAATCCCGTTGCATTACGTCTATTTTTCCCCGTTTTTATCCCGAATGAACAGATCGGGGAGACAAAAAAAAAATGAGGGAGTAGGGGTGGGAGAAATAAAATGAAAACTCCAATTGGGTAAACATTTAATTTTGGCTTCTATGTGACATACAGAAAGTTTTTCTTTTTTTAGATCTTAACATTGATAATAAAGTTATAATTAAGGCATTAAGTTATAATTAAAAATAATCCGATTACCCTTCACTACGATATAGTGAAAGATAATAATTAAAAATACTTTTTGTGTTCTTTTAAGGGATACAACTTTTGAATGTACCTTCTTTTTTTTTTTTTGCCCGCTTTCCTAGGATAGAGAAGCTCATCAATTCACTCAGTCAATGTGGGTGTATTTGTATATTCATAATTTTTGAACCTTTGGATCTCCTTGAAACATAGTATGCACATTTAAGAATAAAGACGATCTATCTGTTTACATTTGAAATCTTATCCAAGTGGGTCCTTGTTAAGAAATTAGCGTGAGAAAGCGATAAAAACCCATAAACAAAACAGTGATCTTTAACGCATTTGTTAATAAAATTAAACTACTTTAGATATGTATGGAGTTTGAGGAAATTAATTACTTATGTTTCATATTATACCAGAACATTTTCCTTGAATAACATCATCTTGATTATGCTTAACAATATTGCATAAATAAATTTGTATTCATAAGGAATTACGGAGTCTTAAGGGCGTTTCACATGGATCCGAAAATCGGATGGTCGGATCCACGAATCGGACGTATTCTCTTTCACATGGCCACGAAACGTCATCTAAACGAACTATTTGAATGTTACATGTCGTATAGACGACGTCGGAGAGAGTTTTGTGGCCATATGAAAGAGAATACGTCCGATTCGTGGATCCGACCATCCGATTTTCGGATCCATGTGAAACGCCCTTTAGAGGAAGGAGAAAGCTTTTCGTTTCCTCGTATATAACATGAAGAAGTTTCTTGTTAAAAGAAATAAATATTGTTAAGCATAATAAAGAAGATGTTTTCAAGAAAAATGATGTTCTGGTGTAAATAATTAACGCTCATTTTTGTTGAAAATATCTCTAGTTTGTATTGTGTAGCTATACCTTAAAAATAAACGGAAGGTGAGAAGAGTTTTACTTGTGCTGAACATAATTGATTAAACCAGAAATGAAGCCGGCACATCTGCTTAACACAAATTTAAATTTACTAAAATTAAAGTTACAACCTAGGTTTCGGTTTGAATCAAACCATTCTCAAGTACAATCAAGTACATTCTACTTGAGAATGGTTTAGATTTAAACCGAAACCTAGGTTGTAACTTTAATTTTAGTAAATTTAAATTTGTATTAAGCAGGTGTGCCGGCTTCATTTCTTGTTTAATCAATAAACGGAAGGTTCTGCGTTATTCTCAAAACTTTAGAAAACAAAGAGTTTAAAATCCAGCAATGTTTTAAGGAAATTAAGCCTTGTTTTTTCAACAACTTGTTTCTTATCAACTGAATTACTTTTCATCACTTTTTGCATAATTTATTTTTTCATCTTATTACTGATTCTGAATTTGCTTTTGTCCTCTGTACTGCTTTCACTTATTTGATTTAGCGTGTGAAATCTTATTATTCACCTTGAACATTTTTCTTCTGTTTGTTTTTATAAGCATCACGTTGAAACTGCTTGACAGATTTCCTTCAATTTGGTACGATGCCTATTTATAGTCCAACTTTTAAACATGTTTAAACACTATTTTTTTGAGTCTCCCTGTGCACAATCCAAAGTTAAAATGGGCGAACCAAATTCCTTAAAATTTGCTGCAGTGTGATTCAATTTATAGTATGCCCACGATTATTTTTTATGTCCATCCTCCACCAAGCCATGAAAATGGTTCGACCGCTACTTGCTCTGTCTGCGGTGCTGGCGTGGTCGTGTGGTCTCGGCGGCGGCCAGCCGTGGCGACCAGTGCGCCAGTACCTGGGTTCGAATCCCGGCAGTGGCATGGCTGTTTCTTTCTTCTTCTGTGTTTCGTCCAACGCTGTTCAAGGGGTCACAGAGGTGACCTATGTCAGCGGATTCTTCTCACAAATATAATAACTTGCTCTGTCTTCACTAGGCTAAGATGCCTGAGCGTAAACCAATTTAAATTCTTATATAATCTGAGGTGACTTTGAGTAGGTGCAGCTGCAGTAATCAAATTAATCACATTTAAAAATTGGGACATAAATAAGTATCCTAACAAATTTTAAAGAAATCAGCCCAACCGTTTTAGCGAGCGATCAATTGTGAGGGAGGATAATATGAGACCATATTATCGTGTTCCGATTTCAGGTTGATCGTAAACAAATACATACCAATTTTTTTGGAAATTTATCTAACCGTTTAAACATAATGCATGTACAGACAGACACAGGCAAATGTTACATGAAATAATAATAACTTCGCGTGCTCAATTAATTACTTTTAAATTCATTAATACTTATCGCCCATTTCTTAACCAAATCCCTTTCAAAATATAATTAAAAAGAAGTTTAAAACCGAAATATCAATTGCCTATTTCGCTTGTTGCTTCAGCATCATTAAAGCCTTTCCTATTTTTTTTTTCTTTGCTTTTTCATTTCGTTGACATCTCTGTGAGAATATTATTTTTGGCATCGTTCGTTGTTGACTTCTCGTGAAATTCTGCCCTAATGCGACCTATTTGCTGGCTTCATTTTCCATCTGGCACTTGTTGCTTAGCAACCACCTCTTCTCGGTATCATCTTTCTGAAATAATGGCATCTCGAGTTACTCGTGACTTGTACGCGAATTGATTATTCACCTGAAGAATATATTAAAATAATAAGCAATTCTCTCAACCTTCTACGATGGCAGATCCTTAATTAATTTCTATTCTCTTTTTTTTATGAAGAAAAAAGTTCAGTTTTTTTTATCCGCATTTCTTTTTTCCTTACTGACAATTCGGTCGATTCGCTGCAAATTAGCGCTATTATAGCTTAATGAATAAAGCTCCAAATTATTTAATAAATCGAATGGAACTGTATACTGATTTATTCTGGGCATTCAGGAATTTCAAGATTCCAAAATAACAGATTCGCGAAGAATTAAGAGTAGAATAATCAAAAACTCCTGAGATATGTTGTAACTTACTTAAAATATAATAACAGCTATAATTAAAAACAAAAATTGTTTATCCAACTACGCTGAAATTACAGACGTAAGTTTATAAATTTACAACAGTAATCCCAATTGATTTTGGTACCTTAATTAACCATCAAATAGGTGCTAGTAGCCAAAACCGTCTGTTATTGCCGTATGTCTATGTTTTACGTGTAAAAACACGATAACTCAAGAACTAGGCATCCTCTATAGACTTTCCAAGACAGTCCAGGAGCTTGTAATTAAAATTCCGTTTAATTTTGTTAAAAATTGGACCAGGTTTTAATAAATGCGATGGGAATATTTCTTCCAAACATCTAAAAGTTTTTGAACTGCAGCTCCATTTAGATGCTTAGAAGAGAGCTGCAGTTCAAAAACGGTCAGCATAAATAAATGAACACTACTTTTTGAATGAATAAAGCTTTTTAACAACCTTTTTTAGGCGCTTATATCACGCGTGCGTTCGAAAGCTGACGCATTAACTGTATCTTCTTTTATTTTAAAGAAGAAAAAAAATCTACTATTGCCTAGCGAACTTAAGTTGATTTTTGGTATAGTTTGAAAATTTCCATAAAACTTAATTTTAAACACTTTATTACATATCAGTACAAACTTAAAGCAATTTCACATCGTACATCGTACATCTTGCAGAACGATATTTACAGAAAGGGTGGAAGTATGTTTCGGGCTGATGGATACTGTGTAATTTGGTCCAATGACGTCTGATTTTCTTTTTATCTTTTTCTGAAACTGCATGTAGAGTGTTTTATATTGTTTATATTCATTTACAAGTAAGTTGATTTATCCTCTATTTTGGTTTACCTAATAGAAAAAAAGTGTTAAAGGTATTTCTCATATTTTTTTTTACATTTTTTTCAGAAACTTAGTTTCTTTTTTTTTTTTTATACTGATTAGAAAAAAATAAAACTATTTTAAAATGTTGTTTTTTGAGCTCAGATTTTAAAACGACCTCCAGATAAATCAGAGAATTGTAAGGACTTTTTTTTTATTCATTTTAAATCATTAAAAATCGATTGTAGAAACTACACCTTCCCTTTTGCTTCAATAAAGATACAATTATTAAATTCGACCAATCAAAACAATGTAATTTATTTCTTTCTGTCGATCCATTTCCTGATTTCGATGTCTTAAAAATAAGCCCTCTTCCTCCCTCCATTATGTAATTAAACATTATCTTATTTGTTATTCCGTTCACCTGGAGATTCTTGGAGAAAACAGATCGATATCAACAAATTCTGTTAATCCTCAATTGCAACCGTGCAATGAGAAAATTAGGCTTATTTTCGAAATCACGTTGATTCTCGTGGGTGTTCTGTGGACTGTTCTACTTGCAATTTCGTAATTTCATTAAGAGTCGTCAATTGAATTCTCCAATTGGAATTGGGACCCGGCGAAGATTTTGGCAAAACCAACCTGGGCCTCTTGGGAGCCAGTGTTTTCAACAGAGCAATTAAAGAACATCTCCCCGAGCCCCTCTCCTTTCTAAAAGTAAGATGGCCATTTTTCAAAATTCTAATGCTTGTCAACTATTAGCGTAATGAAACTTAGCTAAAATCAAGTTTCAGAGGTTGGTAGAAGACATTTGCTATAAGAACAATTACTTATAAAAATGCTTACAAAGCACATGTTTTTTTCTTTATAATAACAAAAAAAAAAAGGTTTAGTCTAACATTTGAAAAAGAAGTTTTGTGTGAAAATAAAAACCTCAACACTTACAAAAAACGTTTACAATGTTCAAATTTATGAGTATTTTTATTGAGTCTTTCTGTACATATATTCTTCTTCTGTAGCGAAAATTCTTTTCTGTAGATCTCTGGAGTCTTTTCGTTACAATTAATTTTTGAATCGTTCAAGAGATAACTTATATTACTTGAGTCTTAAAAGTTTATAAAAAAATACTCTTCAAAATTTCTTTGTACAGGACTTTATTCTTTGTACAGACAGGAATTGTTGAAGAATGCTACTACTGTATATCTTGCTCTTTTTCTTAGTTTTGTTTTTCATGCTTTGGATATAAAAAACAAAACAAAAAAAACATTAATTGATTTGTTTGTTAAAAAAGCCTGCCAAAATATGTTGCCATTCAATTCTGTATCTCGATATTAGGGTTGGTTTGTAAAATTATTTACGTTCTTATCTTTGATATTTAAGATGCTTATTTCTTTTCTTTTTTTTTTTTTCTTTTTTCAATTCTTTTGCAATGATTTTTATTCTTATTCCCTCTGTACTCATTTTTTTATTACTTTATTGGGATATTTTTAAATTGATATTTGAAAGTTGGAACGCCAACTTAATCTTAAGATTGACGATGAATTACGGCCGTAACATTGAAGATGGAGACCAGTTTTACAGTTGACAATAACAGCGTATTACATTACGAAAAGCAGGATATCCTTGCCCCAATTCCCAATCGATTTCACTCAATAAATTTAAATATTTTAAACTTTCATCAGTGTAATAGATCGGTCCTTCAGAACTCCCAATCAAAATGTATAGATTCTGTAATGGGAAGGAGCTATTCTGTGACTGCACTGGGGTATTCCGGTGGGAAACGCAGGGCCTGTGGGATCAGTTGCTTGCCGCACGAAATTCTTTTCAGGAGACTGCGTCGTTTATTTGGAGAATCAACAGTTCGAAACAGTGGCTGCTGTGTCTGTCACCTCCCCCGCAGCTGCTATTTACCCGCAACACTATCCGTTCTATTCGCAATTAGCCTGAGAACTCATGTGTGAATCGCTTTAATCGAAGCACACTTCACCGAAGGAAAAATAGGCTCATCTCCCGTCATTCACTGCGGTTGAACGGAGGGTTTCCCCTCCTCTCCCCCACACACACACTTGATCCAAAATGAAAATTGAACGTAAATATAATGTTTGTATTATAGGCTTACCATTTCTCCGTCAGATGCAGTCGTGGATGTATCTAGACTTGATAGATAGCCGATAAATCAATAATAACACTCCAAACGGGTTTTCTTTGAGGTGAAAATGACTTTGTGAAAGGAAAATGTTGCTTTTGTTTTTTTTTGGTTGTGGAATAAACTAAATAATCATAAATTTTAATCAGAAAAATTTTTCTTCTATAAAAATAATGGAAAAGACTAAGCTCTTGCGTAGTCTACGTCCATAAGATTATTTGCATCCGCTTGTAGCTAAACCGCAATGTTATTATAGGAGACTAACGTTTGAACAGTCCTTAATATGGGTTGGACCAAAAAAAAAAAAGGGGGGGGGGTATAAAAGCTTTATAATGAAATTTTAATCATTTCCGAGAGGTATATCCGCAATTGATACGCTGCATGTAAAATTACTTGATTTCAAAGTTTCCACAACTCTTTTTATTTTTATTTTTTGTAATTTACCGAAGATGTGCTACATGTCACTACAACAAACAGTGACATTATTTTTATTCAAATCATGTAAAAAAAAAAAAAAATCCGCTCGTGAAGAATTAAATAAAAATACAAGTGTCTTATGACAGTTCGTCTGCGATAAGAACTCAATTTCATATCCTAGCAAGCTAATAGTTAGATATATATGTCGGTCGGATCATTATAAATTTGGATGCAAATCCTAACCTATTAGGCGAGGAGCTTAAAACTGTCAACATAAGTTTCATCAAAACGCCAACAGACTCTGCTCAAACTGTATACACAGTTAAGCTGAAATGTTAGATGAAGGTGTATGATTTTACAAAAATGATTCCTATTGATTTTAGTAAAAATTGGACCAAAAACTGTGTCAGAAAATGAGTATATGAAATTGTTTATGAATAAATAGTACATCGGTCCAGAATAAGAATAAGGCGGAAATAAACTTTTTTTTTTTTTTTGCATTATTTTTTTATTTTTTTTTAAATGTTATCCAGTCCTACTAGGTGTAATTTTAAAATTACTCTTGTATTATAGGTGCTGGAAATTTAATATATCCATAAAGATTACTTTAAATAAATTTAGATTAAATTAGAAATTTCTTATAATGCTATTGTGTACAATACCAGAAATTAATTGATTTTTTATTACTTTAATTTTATTGCTATCATAAACTGACGAAAAAGTTTTGAATAAGTAGATTCATTTGTTCTTAATCTAACATTATTTTTAATTTTTGAAAAATCAAATGCTTGTAGCCAACCAATGCTTGTTAAACTATTGGAATTACAAAAAAGAATTAAAGAAAATTTTATTTTTAAAAATTGCTTAAAATAGTCAGACAGATAAACTTTTCTGCAATATTTAAAAATTTTATATTTAATTCTTATTTTAATTTATTTCTGTAGTTTAATGTTCATAATTAATATAAATATTATCAAAAATTTTATAGATTCACTTCTTTATAATTATATAATTGTTGGATATACAGATACGAGGTATCGTTCATTCAGGACTTGCCGCTAGGAGCGCTGCAGGTGTTTGTCTTGCTGTTAATCCCTCAGTGTCTCATATTGTCCTTATGGTATTTGCTTGATTTCACTTCTCTGCATTTTCTAATGAGGGAGGACGCGATACTACAGGAAAAGATTTTTTCCCCCTTTTTTTCCAATTCCAGATGTGTTTGCTGTTCTGAAGTTTTGATCTCATTATCTAGTTTTCGTAGCTATTGTATCAGCTTTGTGTGCAGCAGACAAGCTTTCTAAAATATTCAAAATGTTGGGTCATCTGAGAAATCTATGGTATTTCTTTTTTTAAAGAACAGTTATTTTTGTTAATATTGATCTTTATTTTAATCAATGATGTATTCACCATTTTTTTCTATAACGCTTTCACAATGAAAGGAAATTTAACATGTCCGAATAATTCAAAACAAGATACCAAAGTAAGGCAGATGCTAAAAGGAGGAATTCGCACCCTGAGCTGTCACCAGGAAGAGACTGGGACGGATCGTTTCGTCCTTTTTAGGACTCATCAGCCAGCCAAATTCCACCGATGAAAGACTCAGAAGTACCTTCTGAGCCTGTTTTGAACTCTTTCACAACTTTTTTTTAAATTTTTACATAAATTACAGATTTATTATTGAATTATTATTGAATGCTATCATTTATCAGTTTTGATGTTTTCTCTGCAAGTAGTGTTGAAAGACTAAAAAAAAAAATCCAACAAAAATCTGATGGATAAGATCGGGTGAATTAAGATTTCCTAATCCTATTCGCGTAATTTTTGATGGATGATCACTGCAGAAACTGATCTATCGTTATCGTGATGAAACAACTACACTGCATTTGTTTGCAATTTTACTGTAATCGACTGCTTCAGATTTTCCAGCTGTATTTCGCTGAATTTGTGGCTTTTCTGGATTTGAGCAACTCATAATACACTTTGCAGTCCCACCAAATGGAGAGGCATTATCTTCTTCTAATCGAATCCTGGCTAACAGTGAAGCATATCCTTAAGGGGCCAATATCTTTTTGGTTTCAAATTCTGTACAATATTCGTTTTCAAGCTTCCGTTGTCAGTCTGTCCAGAAATGGATCACTTTTTTTTTTTTTTTTTTATGGCCAAGCAGATTAACACAAGCTGAAACTCGGTCTAACAAATTCCTTTTAGACAATTCGTGAAGTAGCCACACATATGGCAGCAACATTGCTTTATAAGTCTACCTTATTTATATTTTGCTCTGTTGCGTCTTAAATTATTCTGAATTTTCTGCGTAAATTATCATGTTATCACTAGTGGCATGAATTCCCGGATGACCAAAAATATGCATATCTTTATTGAAATTGCAATTCGTCAACTTGTAAATGTAGGCATTTCCGTTGTAACCTTTTCTAGTTGTAAATACCAAAGCTCATTAACTTCCTTGGTGTTAGCGCCGCATGTTGGTAGAAAAGCTCTTGTAATCGTTTGCTTTTACCATCAGGCTTCAAATTTGAAGTCCAAAACAAGGACATATTGAAAATAACAATGATTGTCTATGATTCCCTTTTAGAGGCGGTTTTAATAAAATGGATGACGTGAGATTTTCCTAAAGAGCCTTTTTCTCTTTTAGGCAAACTGTAAATTTTCACGCAAAGAAATAAGAAAATTCCTGAAGCAAACTTGAAGCTTTAAAAAAAAAAAAAAAAAAAAAAAAACCTTTAAAATAACATAAACCCAAAAATCCTTTTTAATTAAAATCTGCTGACTATTTTTCTTTTTTCATTTTCTGAAATTTAATTAAATCCGCCTTAATTACTTGAATAATCTAAACCCATTTAATTTTAATCATGTTTGTAAATCAAAAATTTTAGTGTGTTTTTGTATATTTCACATTACTTCCATTTTTAACTAAATTATAGTAGCCCTCTTTATTTTTTTAACTTGAAGGCGTGACTTTTTCTCATGTTCTTTGACTACAGTAAAGTTTTAACTTTATGCCTTCGTTTTTTTTCCATGTGCCCTTTCTTACTATGTTTTGTTATTTATAATTACCTTTCAATTTTGTTTATGTGCGATCCTACAGTGAGGAGCTATTAAAATTATCCTGTGTGTGTGTACATGGCTTCCACAGCCAGAACCGGGAGTTGGAAGCCCGTGAGTTGTATCTCGTTCGAGGTTTGGAAAAAAAATCAATTTTCTGAAGGCCATGTTCGGTTTTAGATGGCCTTTGACCGGGTCAGCAAAATAGTTAGTAATTGGACGAAATTGGCAAAATAGTTAGTAATTGGACCTATCTAAACTATTCAGAGACGAATAGGGTAACCTTCACCCAATGCGGCTGCTTAAACAAGAGTCACCCGTATGGCTCCAAATGGGATCTAGACATACAAATGAACTCGTTCTCGAATAAATGAGTTTTGTGCGCCAATCCATATTAGTATTTTAACAATTGTTTTATGTCGAAGTTATCCTGAAGCAGCTGAACTTCCCATTTTTACCTTACTTGCATATCGTGTCGGGGTAACTTCGACACCAAAAAGAACTTAACAAAATAGGGGGAAGGGAGGGCTGGGGGAAAATAATTTGTGGGTACTGAAGAGCCAAGACATCAAATGTCATGATGGCGTATGAGCGAAGGTTCTACAGTTATTAGTGTCCTGTGGAGAAGATAAAATATGTCGAAGTTCGACCATTTTGCGGTACTTAATAGATTACATATTGTTTTGTATTAACTATAAAATTTTGAATTTACTTGCTTTTGCTCTTTCTGAGCCAAAAAAAATCTAATTAAACAACTGAATCCTAACTATTTATCCTACAGAAAGGTTTCAGGTTTTTATCAGAAAAATCCCTATTGATTTTGGTACATTTTGGGTCTTTAGATAAGAAGTGCTAAAAATACATTGGAATGTAATTCCAGTATCAAGATAAAAATAAAACAGTAAGAGTTCGTTTTCATGTAAAGCATTATTCTATTTTCAGTTGATCTTTGAAATGTATTCCATTTCTATTTCCTAAATTTGAGGTGACCTTATTCTTTCTATGATTTTAATTTCTTTTTCGTTAGTAGATTTCAAACACAAATTAGGCTCATGAAATAGTCAGAATATGCAAACAGAATGTGTATGTAAACAAATACGCTTAAGTTTTGGACCGCTAAATGGATCTTCTTGAAACTTGGAATGCATATTTAAAGACAGAGATGATCTAACTTTTGTAATTGAAATCTTTTCCATCTTTTTAAATTTCTATCGATATCTTAAACAATGGATATTAATCCTTTTAGCTAATCCATGGTTTTGCGAATTGGTTGTGATTAATATTAATCGCTTTAAGCATTATCTAGTTAGCGATCGCATAATTCCTCACGACTTCTATACAGAGCATACGGTATGTTAAAATCTTGGAAACGTTTCAACTTCAGAACCCCATAGAAAAAATAGATTTTGGAGATCGCATTATAGTAAAAAACAAAACAAAAAAAAACAATCATTGTAAGATTTATTTGAAGAAAAGAAAAGGAAATTGGCTTCATCTCTTATATAGTTTTCTAGATCTGTCTGTGTCATTTCCGTAACGAACTAACTAGAAATAATTTAATTTTGACAATGAAACTTCCCCGAAGGTTACAGGAATCGAATCTGCAACCTTCTGATCCGAAGTCAGACATCTTATCCATTAGGTCACGGGGACGACATTCAAATTACTGTTGTTAAATATCTCTTATCACTTCCTCTGTGAGTGTGACGCAATGAGAGAAAAGCCAGAGAAAAAAAAAATAACTCATTAATTTTAGATTACTAGACTAAAATTTAAATTTCAATGTTCATTTTTTACCCTACTACCAGCGCAGGCCAGACGCAGAAGCAGTAGCTCGCCCTCAGCGACGAACTGAAGAGTTGTTAAGAGACATTATTCTATACGAATGAAGAAATTAAAAATAATATTTAAACATAAAAAAAAATTACTTAAAATATTCGATCTTAACTAAAAGCAGTCACTTTGTTCTCCCGCCATTGTTGATGGGGCATACACGCTAGATGTATAATAATAATTCTAATTGAAGTCAATATAAAAAATGAAGAAATACATTTTTGTAATATACCAGATTTTAATAAAACTTATAAATTAAGATTAAATTCTAGAGGAGACGCATAACTTGAGCATCACAGAAGCTAGAAACGAGTTCTCAACGGCTACGAGCTAGTCTTGGCAAGACCTTTTTAACGAGTCATGTCTCTAGCATGTCTCTAGCATATGTCGTTCGGACGGACAGACAGAGCGGGAATGTAAGGCTTCTCCCGCTGTGAGCTGTGCTCTATATAGAAGCCTAAAATTAATAACATTTCAGGAAAGTAGGCTTTAAGTTCTTTCAGGAACCACTTGTTGTTCTTTTTGTTATTAAGCGTTTGTATTTGAATGAATGTTGCTTGTTTCGTTACGCCTTAACTGTACATATGAAAGCTTTAAAAGAAAAACAGAAATTCAAATACACACACACACACACACAAGAGAACTTACAGCCTACTTTTCTTAAAATTTCTTTATCTTTTTTTTGTTTTCAAAGTTGTAAAAACGATAAAACGAAAAGCCGATATTTGTATTCCAATTGTAATATCTATTAAACACAAAAAGTCCAAATTTTCAATTTTGAGGGAAAAAAAAATTAAAACGGCGTAATTTACTCAAGTTGTCTAAATAGGATTAATTCCAATCGTATCAAATCAGAAGTGAAGACAAACCGTAAGTAGGATAGAAATCCAGCTTCCATGCCTTTTCTACGTGAAGTTTTAAACACCTTCTCGTACAAATATCTTGACAAGGACCCATTTTCAAAAGATTTCAAATGTGAAAGTTAAATCGCCTGTGTTTTCGAATACGGATACCAAGTTTCAAGAATATTCATCCAGCGGTCCAGAAGCTGTTGTACTCAAAAACTGACTGATTTGATGAACCATTTTTTTCAGTGGAAAATTCTTTTTAAAAACGATCGATCAAAACATTGATCAAAATTTCTTGATTGATCAGTGGCATTCGAAAAGCAAATACAGTCACTGATTAGTCTGATGAGTTTTGGAAGTGGACGAGGCAGCAATTAGTGTAAATTAGTGCAGCCTACCTTACTTCCCTTTGTGAGATGAAACTCGTGCATGAACTGACACGCGGAGGTCTTTACAAGATTCTCTTAATCTATAATAAATCCCCGTCA
>JAFIDM010004315.1:58740200-58763974 GCA_023159025.1 Thereuonema tuberculata | reverse complement strand
AGGAAATTATCAAAAACAACATAATTTTCCTATTCAGATAATGCTGCTCAATATTTCGGCTTGGAACCTTGAGCCTTCTTCATGAAAAATTGAAAATGACATTAATAAGTGCGTTGCCATTATTGTACATCTAAAGTACACTTAATTCTATTTGAAATTGGAATGGCGCAATGATTACAGCTAAGCTTCTCACTAAATTTCGTTGAGTGTTTTATTGGCAGTTATTAAGATACGTCTTTTGAACGTCATCTTTTCCTGATACCCCCATATCTCTAACCCCATCCTCCCTCCCTAGAGGACTCTCCGCAGCTGCAAAACCATGCATTTTAATTGGACGACCTGTAACGAATTTCGGAATTGTTTCTGACGTTGACGTGAAAGTCTGTCAAGAGAGGGGAGGGTATTACAAAAAATAAAAAGAAGGCCCCTTTTTCTATGTAACTCCATCGTGAAAAGGAAGGGTTAGTAGAAAAACAGCTGCACTCTTCTACGGCTGACAACGAGGCAAAAAAAAAGAATGAACACCGTTTTTAATTGCTTGGCGGAGTCGAATAAAAACAGCAACTACAGCGGAAAAACCTGATATGAAAGAAGGAGGTCAAGAATTTAATAAATGAATATCGGTTTCGTTTTAATTGCTATTGCTGCTTCGCCAAATTTCACCAACATCGATTTTTTTCTTACTAGTTTAGGAGGCAGTCATCCGTGGGCAACAATATTTAATTTTTTTTTATCTTACTTTTTTTTTAAGACAAGTATGATGTACTGCCCTTAATATTTGAAAATCTAATGAGAGAATTAATATTCATTTTTGTATTTTATTTTATTCTATCTATAAAAGTACCCTTTTCGAAACGTTTTTGTTTTTTTTTATCGTGATACAAATTAAAAGATTTGATGATCCGCATTTCAAAATTTATTTTCACGACGCAGATATCAAATATTAACATTTTTATGGCCTACATTATAAACTTCAATGTTTTCACGGAACATGTTACAAATTTTGATATTTTTCACGACATTCATAACAGATTTTATTACTTTCACGGAACACATTACAAATTTTGATATATTATACAGAAAACATTGTAATACAAGTCCTGAAAATATTAAAATTACAATAAATAATAATTTCAAGGCGTGTATTACAGATTTAATATTTTCACATCAAGCACGAATTGCAACTATTTTTGTGGCATATATTACGATTTGTCATACTTTTTTACGGAATTTTACAAACTCTGATATTTTCACGGCGTGCATTCCAAATTTTGTTACTTCACGGAACTTTTCGTAAACTTTGTTTTCAAATTACAAATTTTGATATTTTTTTTACAGCCCATATTAATATTTTCAGAAGTTGTATTACAAATTTTACATTTTCACGATAAGAATTTCAAATATTATTATTATCATCTAACTCATTATTAATTTTAATTTTCTCTTGAGATGTACTAAAATTAAAAAAAAAAATAACTTAACCACATCGTCATACGAGCTTCAGTGTTTTCATGTCAAATTATCAAATCTCAATAGTTCGATACCATGATTATATTTTGATATTTTATTTTATTGTTCAAAGAGTAATTTTGAGAACTGAACATCTTGTAAACAGTCTAGAATAAAGATCTAATAAAAAAATAAGAAGAACCCTAAAATGAGTATAAGAGGATAATGCAGTTATCTTATCATTAAGTCCCGAATTTTGATGACTTAAAATCATAGTCTTAAATTATAAGCCTTAAAATACATCTAAATCAGACTTACAAACTGGCCATCAAAACAAACAAACAAACAAAAAAAAAAAAAAGATTGACTGCAAACTGATAACAGGCAAGTATAACTAAAAACTAAACTAAACAAATCACTAAAAAAAAAAAGTACCAATAGTTTCATATTGGCTTTATTATTCAATAGCTTTATTATCTCAGATAATAAAGATATCGAGTGCTTTATTGCCTAACCGCCATTTCTTAGTTTTGTTTACTTACACGAAGTAAATTTATTCACTGAAAGTAGAGATAGCATATTAAGATGAAAAGTAAACTTTACTACTTTTTACTCTAACTTTATAGTAATTTTAATCAAAAATTAGAATAATAATGAATATTAGACAAATGTGTGACCTAATAACTTACTCAATTTTATTCAAAAATACTTAACTATCGATATAAATTCCATGAAAAACTCTAAAATCCATATACTTCAAATTGCCACGATATTTCGAATGCATCTTCTCGAATATTTTCATCAGGTGAAAAAATTATAATAGGGGTAGACTATTGAAGTCATTCCTCCTTTACATAATGAAAAATTAATTCTATTAAAACAAAATAAGCATATCATAAAATGAAACATTGTTTCCTTTTGTTTTGATCAATTAAGTAGCAAATTTATTATGATAACAATTGGTTTATAAGTTCAATTTGATAACTTAATTTATTTTATTGTTTACTTATGTGATGTTAATCAATTGTTTCATTTTATGATATGCTTATTTTGTTTTAATAGAATTAATTTTTCATTATGTAAAGAAGGAATGACTTGAATAATCTTCCCCTATTATAATTTTTTCACCTGATGAAGAATGTTCGAGAAGATACATTCGAAATATCGTGGCAATTTGAAGTATACGGATTTTAGAGTTTTTCATGGAATTTACTCAATTTCATTCTTCAGTTTCTATGTAATGATTATACGGTATTATAGCTTGGACTAAAGCAGCGATTCTCAAAGGGTGTGCCGCGAGAAAAATGAAGCAAAAATATATTTTTATTAAAACGTGAAAATACGAGGAAATATAAGAGAGAGATTAAATATTTTCAACAACTTTATTAACACAAGAAGAACAAGTAAGTTAGTAAGTAATATAAACTGGAATGGTTAAAATTAATGAGTCAATAATTACATCACATTTTTTAATTCAGTGAGAAATATGGGCTCGTTTACTTTTGCACAATTGTTTACTACGGGGTCGAATCGCAGAAAACACACCAATAATTCTTATTTTTAATGTTGGCCAATTTTGCTAGTGTTTTTTCTTGGATTCTATTATATGTAGTAAAGCAACGAAAAAGTTTGGAATGCCCCCGTGCGATATTAGGAACAACATTTAGTACGACACCGGATTTCCCCAAATACGAAATGTGCCAAAAAAAGTCCTAAAAAAAAGGTCTAAAGTTTAACACTTTTCATAAGCATCGAAGAAAAAAAAATAGAATAAAAAAATCATTTTAAAATAGAATTTTAAATCCTTGCATTATCCGTCGTCGATATAATCACGGTAATTCAAAAATCACAAATTGCAGAAAGCTGAAATTAGAATCGGGTGTAGTTGACAACAAGGAAGATATTGGGATTGATCGGACTATTAAGTAAGGAACAACTGAGGTTGTTCTTTAAAAACGACAATCGCCCTAATGTTAAAAATACAGATCCAACTGAGCTAAAATTTTAAAGTTAGGATAGAAATAACTATTATAAAATAGATTCCTGTTGAAAATGACGCCAGTAGACGAGCAGCTAAGGACCAAAAACTGTTACATAGCGAATGACATACTTAACAGTTTCCCCCTCCCCGAAAAGTCTTTTGTTTTCTTACCATGTGAATATTCGAAAGTTTTTAGATTATATTTCTCTAATGTAATAGTACAACTTCATTGGTTGATAAACTAAAAACCCAACACCATATGGCTATTATTTGCAATTTTCATAACGAAAAATGGTCATTCGTTTCCATAAATTAGTAGATTAATTTTTACTGTATTATTGTATGAGTAATCGTGCTTTATGTTGTTTTTGCTACACTTATCTTCAGCTTTGTAAGTTAAAATAAATATTTCGAAATAAATTGGATGGATTTCATTAGATAATTTAGATAATTCAGAGATAAGGTGATACATTTTTTTTTAAATTTTACGTATCTGAAAAATCAGAAAACTTACAATGCAGAAGAATTCACCAATTCAGCAGATCAATTATCGCTTTCTTACAAAGTATAAAAGAACCATTACTTTTCATCAAGTGTCTATGAAGTTAAGATTCATCGACAAATCTTGTTACCTATATGTTTCATGAAAATTGGGAGTTTGCGTCGTGTGTAAAAAACCTGATCTGATTTTCTTTGCAACAATACACTGCTAATTTTGGCCTAAAACCAAATAATTTGTAATCGTAATAACAATAAATCTTCATCGGACAGGAACTGTACTTGTGGTCAATATGTGGCAGAACGCACGTTCCTTATCTGATCTTGGTTTTTTTTTTTTTTTTTTTTTATTTCTTCTCCCTTCCTGTGTCCTACGTCTTCGTTCTATTCTGACGACTTGAAATAAGAGAAGCCACGGATCAATCGAGTAGGAAGGGGGGGGGGGGTATTCGTGCTGCTTGGGTTTCCGTCGCATTTTGTTTAGTGACATCTCCCCCTCCTGTTTCGGGGTCTAATAATTACAGGGACCCCAAGCCGCTTTTATACGTATACATTTCATCACAGACCTACATCAAAGAAGTACCGGAAACAAACAGCCTTTCTCAAAAACATTTCTTTTTTCTTAATTTATAACAAAATAAATGACTGTGTTTAATAAATGACTATATAAAATTATTAATTTCTATTAGCTTATGTGATCATAAAATTAAAATATTTAATGCCTAACTGAACAAAGAAGTTCCTGAAAGAACTTTAAACCTGCTTTGCTTAAAAAGCTTGACCCCCCCCCCTTTTTTTTTAAGTGAAAATAATGCAAACGAAAAATTGAGAAACACGTGAACGTCTTATTATTCCACTTGAACATTTTCTCTCTTGTTTATCTGTTTATATTCGTCCTCACCCTAAAACGGCTGGACGATTTCCAAAAAATTTGGTGCGCTACTTGCTTAGAATCGAACTTAAAAACAGGGCACATTTTATTTAGTTCCTCTAAATCAACCTCCTCTCTCCTCTAGAGCTGTATGCTCAGTCTCCACTATCCTACGGCTATATGAACGTCATAGCTATGGATAGCTAGTTTCTTCTTCTTCAGCTTTTCCCGTGTGGAGTCGCTGATGAGCAAGTTTCGCTTGCTCAATATTCGGTTTGGCAAGGGTTTTACGGCCGGATGCCCTTCCTGTCGCCAACCTATATGACAGGGTTAACCCAAACACGCCATGAAGGCGAAAGAAGAGACAGACGAAGGAGCAAACAACACAGGAAAGAAAGCAAACATCCATGCCCAAGCCGGGATTTGAACCCAGGAAGCCGCCGCTTGCTCACAAGACCGCGCCGCAACACTTATGGATAGCTAGTTTCAATTATAGTATCTGCCGAATACGAGCTGGAAGGACTTTCATTTTCAAAAAAAAAAATAATTTAATCCGCAAACATTACAAAAAATAATAAGTTTTTTAAATTGTTCTTAATGCAAACGAAAGGATTATTTCCATTTGGATGGTTTGGTATGATATGGGTTAGTGTGTGCTAATTAGCAGAATCATCCCATATTTCTTTAAACTTGTTGTAATTGATCTTTCATTTTCTTTTTCATGCAGTTGATGTGCCCAACTCGAAAGATATTCTTTTTAGTTCATAAAAAGAGTATATAAATTTGTTTAAAAAATTATATATATATTTGTTCGTTCACTTACGTTGATGGCTTTGAACCCTTAGCTCGATACCTATTGGATTGGTCCGATTTGTATCAAAATCAACAGAGATCCTTCTCAGAAGCCCCTGAATCTTTTATGAAAGTTTCAGCTTGAAATGTCAAATATTTTTTTTGAGTTATCGTGATCGCTCAATATCGTAAGGCGAAAGAAGGACGGTTTTGGCTATGTCTTCTTACCTATTGGTAGAATATATACTAAAATGAATAATATCTTCATTGTAATAACTTACAGCTAACTCTAAAATTTCAGCTTTCTAGGATGTGTAGTTTTTGAATTATCGTGATCACAGACTGAAGAACTTGCATATTTTAACTCAAATTGCATTTTGACACTTTTTTTATCTCCAACTAATATTAAGGTCCTGACTCAAGCAGATGCAGACGACTGCAAACCTTTTATTTCTTTTATATACAATAGAACCTCATTATAACGGACTAATAGGGACTGAAGGTTGTCCGTTTTAATGAAAGTCCGGCTTATAACAAAAAATTCTTATAGGGGTGTAATGCAGCAGGGTGTACATCAATGAAAGTACAATAGTTAGCTATAAAAAGTGTTTATTATATATTAAATAAAAAACAGCCTTCAACATAGTAGGTTGAAATGAAAAAGATGTGTATATATATATACACTGCATTAATTTTTAGAACAAGAAGGTCCTGGATCATGTTGATTGCCTACATTTATTGGTTTGAAAACATAATTTATTTTCTGCTGGGTTTGTTTGCTGCTTATTTCTTCAGTTAATAACTGACGGAGGTGCCATAAGTGTTCATAATATGCAATCACATTTTCATTTGCCGATGTTCAACATATTGAATAACAAAATTTAAATGGTCTTTCACTTCGCTCACCTTAATTGTAGGCATTTGGGATTTCAATTTTCTTTAATTTTCAAAATATCTGCAATTAATTAAATTAAAACAGAAAAACAGTCAATTTTTTGGATGTTTTGGAGGTATTACTCGGTATTTTTAAATAAAAAAAATTTGACGAAATTTGACGAAATGATTAAAATTTTAACATAATGTTTTGTACTTAAAATATTTATTATTAGTGCAACAGTTAATTTTAAAAAAAATAAAAATTGTGTTTTTTTAAAATTCTATAAGATGAAATTATTTTTTAAAAAATTAACTATTGCACTTCTTCTTCTTCGCGAATGGGTCACTTAGGACCACGCGGAATCAACACACTCTGAGCCTTCCTCCATGCCCAATAGTTCTTCATTCGGATGGACTGATGCAATTTCTGCTCCTCCGACCAAGCACGGCGTGCTGGTTTCTTCACATCTTCCTCAAACTATTGCACTAATAATAACTATTTTAAATATAAAACTTTATTTTATATATTTCCTATCATTTCAGGATAAATGTTTTTGAGTTGAAAGTACCAATAGCTCAAAAACACCCAAAAAATTGACTGTTTTGAGTTTTAATTTAATTAATTGCAGAATATTTTGAAAATTAAAAACAAGAAAATAGGAAATCCCAGATGCTTCACAAGTTCATACTTAAATTTTCAGAATTTTAGTTGCATTGTTAAAAGAAATATATAAAAGAAATAAAAGGTTTGAAGTCGACTGCAGTTTATTGAGTCAGGATCTTAAAGGGTATAACAAACTGTTTTTACTACCCTATGAGATTTATTTATTTTTCTTCAGACAATTTGTACTGATTGCATTGAGCAGATATTAGAATTCGAAAATAATTTCGAAATTTGTCTTTGTCGTTTACACGATTTAAATAATAAATTTTTAGAAATCATTTTGTAAGGAAAAGTAGACTAAGTTCTTCGAATTTTTTATTTAATACAAAAAAAAAAAAATACTGTACAGTTTATATGTAAATATTTTAAGAAATCATTTATTTATATTTATCTGAATATATGTCTTCTATTCATTGTAATCTTTACCGTTATTTATTTTAAATCATTCGTTTTCTATTTCCTAATTAATGATGTTCTGTTTATTTTTAAGTTCTTTTTCGTTGCAGCCGTTTAATTAGTTAACTAATTTAAGTTCGTTATGTTTTTAGCCAATCATTATGTATATTTTTTAATTAATCTTCCAATGAAATCCAACTTTGTAAAATCTATAAAAACTCATATTTTATGTTTAATAAATTAATTTCAATTCAGTTCCAAACTTGACTCGTTGTTTGCTTGCTTTATTTTCAGTACTTGCTTTCGTTTTTGTAAAAGAGTTAAAATATAATATTAAAATATTTTATATATATATATATTTAAGCTTCTAAAAATCAAAGCAGTAACATTTGTTATTGTATAGTTCGTTTACATCTTCTGGTAAGGAAGAAATGGAATAAATACAACACAGTAATGGCGAACCTGAGACGTCGTCACCAATTTGTAGCGGAAATGCAACATTGCGGAAACAAAAAACCTGGAACTACCCACGCCACTACCTTGTTGCAAGTCGCTGTCAGTTAGGCTTTGTTAGTTTGTTATATCGATTGAGAAACATGATTGACAGCTATGGAATCAATCAATGACCCTTCGTGACGAATAATGAGACTGAAGATGGTTTAGATTTAATCAACTAACTGCCCATAAACTGTTTTACATTAGTAGAACGTAAAAAAAAAAAAAAAGTTTTTATAAATGAAGAATATTAGACAGTATACATTATAAACGGTATATATAATATATATATATATATATATATATATATACGTGAAAAGTAACAAAAAGTTTTCATTTAATAATTACAAAAATGTTAATTAATGTGGACAATGATAGGCATTGAAAGCAAGTTTAACATCCGTAATTATTCATAAATGGAGAGAGAAATTCGCCAACCGGACAATAAATATGCCTTCGCAGAGCCAACATCAACGGGAATTCTGTACAGCTATTTCATCCTTATTAGGAATCATCAGCAGAATATTTCCTTGATGTTTGGCTCAGTTGCGCGAAAGCTTTACCTAAAAGCATTCTCGATCCCGGGAATGGGCCTTCGAGACCCAGTGAAAGGACAAGGGGTTAACACATTGGATCTTTCAGGATCACTTTTCATTTTATTGTTTTTAAAACTCGGCGGCCCATTCCCGGGATCGAGATTGCTTTTAGGTAAAGCTTTCGCGCAACTGAGCCAAACATCAAGGGTATATTCTGCTGATAATTCCTAATAAGGATGAAACAGCTGTACAGAATTCCCGTTGATGTTGGCTCAATGTGAGAAGGCATATTTATTGTCCGGTTGGCGAATTTCTCTTCCATTTATGATAGGCATTATTCGTATTTGTTTTCAGAAGAATATATCGAGAAAGGATGTGATAATATTGTTTTAATACTAGCAAGAGATTTATGCATAATATAAAAGTGAATCATGCGTAAATTCATTAAAAAGTAACAACGCGTGGTATTGTGAAATATGCATTGTTATACGAAAACATCTGAAAAACATTGGAGTGTGTAACATATTATACAAGACCTGATGAAATCATGGTGTTAGTGTTGTGTTAAAATGAAATAACAAGTAATGGCCGATGAAGTTGCAAGATCAAAAATATTTGTGTCATATTAAGTTTTAGGTGTTTATCGAATATCATTGCGATATGATTAAGGTGTTCGTTCACATTGATTTAAAGTGGAAAATTTGTGTCTAACCATATTATGAGAAGAATAAAGATGTATCTATACAAAGGATATTTAATATATATATATATATATATATATATATATATATATGAGGAGGATGTTTGTTGGTTTTGTGTTTGTTTGTTCACTATACACTCCTAGGTCCTTTGACCTATCTGGAATAAACTTTGCAAAATTGCTCTTTTGGACCCTCCGGAAAAAACGGGCTACCTTGGAATCTGGACACACCATCCCCAGAGATTGAAAAGGGATAAAATCCGTGAAAGAACGCCACATATGCACCTGGTGGATACAATGGGAACTACACAAATATTGTTGTGCATAACAGCGCCACATAGCAACCTTGTGGCAATAATTGGATCTGAACTGTTGTTGTGCATAATAGCACCACATATGCTCCTAATGATGACAATGGGAACTACACAAATATTATGGTTTAAGAATAGTTTAACGTGTGTGAAACTCGGCTGGGATAATTAATGATAATACTGACATACACAAATTTTAAAAAACACATTACAAAAACGAACATTTTCGTCCGGCAGAGAGTGGATTGCCCTGGACTTCATCACATGATCATATAGAAATGAGCCTTTTCTGTATTATTTTATGTATCATTAATGTGCCAAATTGCATTACTCAGATATGATACTGAGGATGGCTACTTTTTATTTTTCATCTAGGTGGGTGAAAGGTACTCCGGTCGCGATACAATGTCATGTGACTGAGAAAATGACCTCACGAGATCACTAAAAATTTACTTGACAGGTTTCCTAGTGGTTATTAGGTTGTAACTCCAAAGTTTTCGATTTTGATTCAACCAGAATCTCCGAAGCTGAATTCATATCAATCCAAATAAAGTGTAAAGACTTATAAGTGGATAGATATCTGTGACAAATAGGAATTGTAGTAATTTCCTACGTTGATTCCACAAGTGTTTTCACTGGGCAGAAGATATTCTATGCCTAATTTGTGGTTAGCCAAACTGATTTCTTTATTGAACATTTGACTTTTACTATTACTGAAGAATTTTTCATTTTGCAATTGTATACACAGAGAAATGCAGTTATATTAAATTTATGGCAAATTTGAGTTTGTGTTAATTGCGAAAAATACGGAATTTGGTATGTTCTACTAACAAGTAAGTCTTATTCTAATCTTAACCAATTTTTCAATTAATACTTGGGCAATAACATACAATTATTTAGCATTAAATCATACCTGTTTAAATTTTAATTACTGCTGTAGAAATATAGTAGAAACTTTACATTTCCTGAAGAAAAAAAATTGTATGTGCTTTACTTGATATCAAAGCACAAGTAAAGTAGTTGATTACTAAAAGATATTAAATTCATTATTAAGACTATTATTATTTAATTGTGACTTACAAAAAAAAAAAAAAAAAAAAAAAAACTTGCTATATGTTAATTTCCCAACAAATAGAATATTACTAGTACTCCGTAGCAGTACAAAAAAATATTAAATGAATTAGGAAATCAATCGTAGAAATAAATTAACTTAGTCGTTAACTTTCAATTAATAGAATTGATATATTCTTCTACTTACATAATTATAGTGAAACAATTTGCCTTAAAACATTTAAGTTAAAGTGAAAAAAAAAAGTATTTCTTCTTAAATCTTTAGATCGCTTCCAAAACTTTGGCTTTAATCATATCTTCCTTTATCATGTATTAATTATTTAAACATTTCTAGGAAAAAGTCATATTTTAATCTTCTTTTAGAATCGATAGTTTCTCTGAAAGAAATGTATGCTATTTCTTTTAAAGTTAAAGTTTCCTACTACAGGCCTTTGTGGTCCATGGGGTCGCGGGACGTAAGACTCACGGCATTCCTTGACCAACGGGACTAACTTGAGGTCGGGTTGCCAGCCCGAGGCCCGTCCGGGAAAGAAATCCGGTACTCTTTCTACAGAGGGCTGGGTAGACCGTTGTTATTTTATTATTTCTTTTGGTAAAATTGCACTCTACAGTACCGGGTGCTGTTTTTTGTTTTTTTTTTGTTTTTGTTTTCTGCGGTGTGAAACATGGCCGCTTTGGAATTACTTGTAAGAAACCAGAAACGGAAGTTGATGTGGGATGTTTGAACTTCCGGTGAAGTTGACCAGAAGTTGATGTAGGATATGTTCACTTCCGATGCAGAAAGTTGTTTTGGGATGCAAGAGCGATTTGTTTTATTTGGGGGACGCTTTTTTTCAAAAGTTAGCAACAGATACATCCTGCAGCTGACGATGCCTCACTTAACCTAACCGAAACATAACTGCAACGGATGAATCCTGGAACCTGACAATGCCTACCTTACCCTAACCGAAACATAACTGCAATGGGTAAATCCTGGAACCTAACGACGTCTAACTTATTCCAACCGAAACATAACTGCAACGGATGAATCCAGCACCTGACGAAACTAAATAGGCTTACTTCATGTGACGATCTCATTGGTTTGTGGACGATATACTTGAATGATACCATGCATTATATTTTGGAACATTGCTTTATAGTTCTTGTTACATTTTCTCCGCCATATAAATTCGGCTAAATGTGCGTCGAAGTGAGCAAGAAAAACATAATTTCTTTGAACGTGTGAATAGCAATTCTAAACATGCCGCCATACTGCCTTCGGAACACTGGAAAAAAACGTGGACATCATGTGATGTATTCTTTCGCGATATCGTAAGCCGGAAGCGGTAAGACGCCAGTCAGCTGTATCCTTCCGAGAATTTCTATTGGCTCGTACCAGATTCTTCAGTCTAGCCTTTCTTTTACCTTTTTATCTGCAAAGATTTAATCTTTTTACTTTTTATCTGCAAAGATTTCAGCATTCCATGTATAATTTGCATCCCTCTGAAGTTTACTTTTTCTTATTACAAATCATGAAAGATCAAAAAGTTTTACTATGTCCGATTGCTATTCGGGAACCCTTCTTTTTATGTTGCCTGGTAACTGAACCTTAAGGCCGTATTACATTTACCATTTCATTCGCCATAACCTCGCCATTTCACTCGCCATCACCTCGCCATCAGATGGCGAGGGATAGAGCTTGGGCTATCTTTGAAGAAATGGCGCGACATCAGACGGCTGGACATTGACACTAGCGATCCTGGTGACGAATTGTAGAACTTGGAAGTCCAATCGATTTGTATCTATTTATTCGAAATTACCGATTACAAAAATGATTTTCACGATCGGAGGGCATCTTTTCCTTATGTTTTCGTGGATGCTTTCATAAAATATTACATTATTAGTCAAAATCATTTCATAATGGACCATTTGAGGATAGGCGGGGCTTCGTAGTTCCAAAATATCCCACCAGTCTACTTTTTGGCTTGTGGGATAAACAAAGCCATGTGCTTCATTTTAACCCTAATAGATATGGAGGCTGAACTAAAAGATTTGATTTGGATGCAACGATTGTAAGCCTTCCAAAATCTTCAGATTGGATATAGAGTTGATTATCGCCTATTGAAGAAGGCGACAGCAATATATTTTCAAAGAAGGATATAATTTAATGGATCACTTGAGGATAGGCGGAGCTTCGAGGTTACAAAATATCCCACCACGCTACTGCTTCGCATGTGGGATAAACAAAGCCACGTGCTTTGTTTTAACCGGTTTAGATACAGAAGAAATATTATATTAAAGAAGGATATTCCAAGCGTTTTTACAGAATTATTACAGTACTGGATCTGTACAGCATTGAACCATCGTCTTGAAATATCAAATATCGACGATTTTTTAAGTAATTCAAACAAAGTTATATGTTTGTTTATCCCATTATCTCTCGCCGCCTGTGGGATACACGTCATACCTGACGTCGATAGGGGCGTAAACCTCAAGTGGTCCATTTCGGCTTGAAAATTTGAATCGACAGCGACCGACATCTCGAAAAGATATCGTCGTTGATCGTGATTTAACGAGACTGAATTATTTATCGAAACTGAAAACAAAGAAACGTAAAACGATGAAAAAAAACATGAATATTTCCTATTTGAATTAATTAAAAACATTCTTTCACCTATCCGATGCATTGACTAAATGGTTTTTATATAAATCAATGCTATTTTTTTTCGTAAATAAAACGTAGGCATGATGATAATTGAGAAGTGTAAATGTTCCGTGTGATGGAAGGCGTTATGGTAAGTGTAAAGCGGTGCACTAATCATTCGCAATCTACCCTGACATTGCCTGCGTTATGGCTTGCATTTATGGCGAGTGAAATGGTAAATGTAATACGGCCTTTATGAATGAATTTTTCCTTTCATTAATATTCGTGGACAATTTCTGAACTTTTAAAGGTGTCTTCATTCGGCTGTGTTAAACTTATTCACTTGTTTGACATCCTTATTTCTCTGATTCTTGACATCCTTATTTCTCTGATTCTTGTAACTTCCAGAGAAATATAACTTGACTTCACTACAGTCCATTATGTACCGAATTGATCACAAAAAACATGTCGGTATGCCTCTAACAACACAAAAACACTAATTTTCTTTTCATATTATTGTTTCAATAATAGCATGTCAATTGTTATGCTATCATTCTTAATTACCAATGTTGGGCATACGAGACCTACTCGTGGCTATTTATTGCTGAATCGTCCACCTCTCCTGTGTTCTACGTGCAACGTTTTTTTAATCATTCATCATATTTTAATTGAATGTTCTGCTTTTACTCAATATCGTCGTCAATGCTTTTATCCTCTCTTTAAATTTCACGTTGCTTTTCATATTTCCTTGCTTTTAAATGACACTGATCTTTTACCCATTTTCATCAGTTTTACGCTTCATTCATCAATGTGGCCTTGCCACTCTCTTGTAATTATCAGGTTTTTAGCTTTCTTCTATACACTATAGATAATTTAGTATCATCTTCCTTTCGGCATTACCTGTTCTTTTCTTGATTTTTGTCCTTTTTATCTAGGCAGTTAGTTTTCATTTCCTTTTCTTTCTTTATTCTAATTTTTACCTTTTTTGGCACAGCTTTGCCACAGATACTTTTGCGCCATTAAAATCTATTAACCAACCAACCTTTTAACAATGTTACTTCGTAAGTCATGACTTAGTTTCTTTTAGGTATTTTGAAGATGCACTTATTTTGCTTAATAATAATTATTTATTCACTTTTGATTCTCAATCATTTATTTGCGTGGGATATTTTTCTTTTCTTTCTTTCTTACTTTCTAATATCCACAGACATCAATGTAAATCCATTGTTTTTGTTGGAATCTTTTGAATTTTGCCATTTTCTTGCGCTAATTTCTAGGCTAATTTCGCGAAAATTTTTCAATATGCCAAATTTGAAGAAGTTGTCCATCCAGCGGTTAGAATCTAATAGGAGTATCCGCACACAAGTACTCAGTTTTCTATGAAAAAAAACTTACAAAAGAATACCAAAAAACATGCTCTGTAGCAGCATTTATTAGAGACATTGTTACTAGATTTATATGGCTTCTATCCTGTTGCCATTAAGGGACTTTTACGGGCAGTCGAAATTTTCAAAAGCATGGTTGGTTATATTTTACATTTTATTAGTTCTTAGGTGGTAAAGAAAAATTACACTTAAGATCTAGATTTGATAGTTAAATTCATTGATCTCAACACATACAAAGTTTCATAAACATCGGTCTACTGGAGTCGCCTTATTTCTTGCTTATGGAAGAACAAATAAACTATCGTCATTGGACAGCTTTCGCACTAAATACAACGCCTAAAAAGGTAACATGAAACCTGTGTCATATTTCTAGTGGCTAACGACGACATTGACGTATATTTTCTTTCCATTACGCCATTTCAAAGATAATTAGTCATTGTTACCGTGTTCTAATAGAAAGTAAAGGCAGATGTTATTTCTTTATTCATTACAAATTAAAAATTTTAATACAGAACTTAATAGCAGTTAAATCGAGAGCCACGTCATAAATTATTAAAGCATTCATTAAAATTCCAAGTTTGTAAAAAAAAAAAAAAAAAAAATAAACGAATCAATGAAATTGAATTTCCTTAAATTTCCCATTAAGTCTTTAAGAAAATTAAGTCTATTAAAAAAAATTATAATATTTTTTAAAGTATTTACAACATTTGAAGAAAAGTAGTTGAAAAGCGATTCTCTGAAACGTCTGAGAGGGTTTTGCGAAACAGTGTGTGGGAGGTGGGGGGGGGGTCTTTTGCTTTCGACTTTGTCGTAAAGCGGTCGTAAGAAGAAAAATATTTATTAGCTTACATTCCTTGTATACAGCTCTTCACATCAATCAATCTATAGTTGTGTATGTGTATCGCTAACAACCCTTGTGTATGCGTACCGCTAACTGGATGAATCTTCTTGAAACTTGACATGCACATTTAAGGACAAGAGACTATCTAACTTGTATTTTGCGATTTTCTCATTTGGGTTCTTGTTGAGAAATAAGCGCGAGAAGGTGACCAAAAAAAAAAGGAACGTTTTAGAACCAACTAATGGGTTTCTATAACAACGGATATTAATTTTAGCTAATCCATTAATTAGGGCATGGTTTGATGTAATTAAAGTTAAACAACCTTCACCAATTTAAGTGCGAATCTAATTAAACTTTTCAGAAAATGCAAAATTTGCACTGTATAGTCGAGTATTATATTTGTATTAATTTCACGACTTTAAAAAGTAAAATAATAATAATAATTGAAGATGCTCAGGATAAAATAATAAATTAATTTAATTAGAATAAAAAGGCTTCGAAATAAATTAAAGTAAAATTATGTGAAAGATTGACGTCATGGAAAAATAAAATATATATTGCTAGTGCAACGATAAATTTATTAGTAAATTATTATTTAGTGCAAATATAGTTATTGTTTATTAACTTAGTGCAATGGGAAAGTGATCCAAATATTCTATTTATTTAAGTGACGTTTTACTATTGTTTAAAGTTAGTGAAGTGAACTATTTAATAAGGAGCGACGGCGACTCAAGAAAGAAGAGAACATTAATATAGAAAATTGTTTGAGCAAATCAATTTATGTACCATACATTTAACTTTACCTGCGTTACAAAAAAAAAAAATATTTTTTGAAACCTATCCAGTGTTTCTTCAATAATTATAATAAAATTTAAGAAAACATCCTAAGGAAAGTAGTCTTTTAGTTCTTTCAGATTTTGATAACAGTTATAGCATTTTTTTTTTTAACTAAATCACTTTGCTTGATGAGCATGACAATAATCCATGTATTAATGAGGCTAAATCGATTGCTGCTATATCTCTTTGTACATCGAATGCCCACTGTGGCCATACATAGGCTAAGTGTCCTCTGACACAATGGCGACGTGCAAAAGGACGAGACCACGAACAATGCCTCAATATTGTGTAGTGCTCATCAGTGCTATCCCCCGTCTATTGTAATTACTTCGGAATACTCGAGAAAATTGGCAGCTCTTGGAAACTCCTCTTTGCCGCCTGACCGAATCACAGAAGGGAAAGTGGCTTTGGAAGAAGAAAAAAAAATCCAATCCTGAATAAAAGCTTCAGGTACTTGAGCAATCGGAAAAAGAAGGGGGTTTTAGTCACTCAACAATCTGGACGAATCGATTTCAAAAATCCCCTAATCATTTAGTGCTTGGCTGGTAGAATGCCCGTTGATATGGGTCAGTATTTATTAGGTACAAAATATGATTGTAATAGAGATTTGGCAGTGCTTTACAGTAACCTTTGCCAATTAAAAAATAATGGTAACGTTACATAATAATGTAATTTTTATAATAATTAAACTTCAAAATAAACTTTTTGATTTGTTTGCTTTAATTGATTAAATGGGCACATTTCAAATATCGTCTTTGAAACGATATTGCAGTGACGTTACTTGCGAACGGCACTCAATAGCGTAATAATACCTACACAACAATGCAACAAAACCTCATCAACCATCGAAGCATCCAGAAATGACATCACATTTACCGGCCACTAATAAACCTGTAATAAAGGATTCTAAGCTTAGCTTCGTCATTTAATGGACTAATTTCATACATACAATGGATTAATCATTCCTGTATTTCATCTATTGTAGAAAAACTGAACTGTTGTAAACTGTTTGTGAATGAATGTAAAAAAATAATACCACAATGATTATTATTGTAATTTCTTATTTTATTATTATCTTAGAACAAATTCAAATATTTCTTATCAGTTTTACTTATTGATTGGATTAGTTTTATTGCTGTTTTGAATAACTTTTGTCACGTGGAATGCAGGCATGATTAAGAGTTAGCGTCAACTGTAGTTCAGAAATGTTTAGAACTTCGAGAGATGCCCTTCCTCCTAATATTATAATAAGAAGAATATCAAAAAGCCGCAATTATGATGCATCTATAAGTTACATATTGCTGAAAGTTAAGTGGTAATATTACTGAATGCTCTTATCCACTAAAAAACAAGAAGTTCCTCAAAGAACTTGACTTTACTTTCCTTAAAATAATGTAAAAAACAAAATGGAATTTTGAACTATAAGCCGTAAAGAGATGAATGATACCTTATTGAAACCCTTCTGACTAATAGTGGTGGTAAAAATATTAGTTCCGGTCCGTGGTCAATTCCTGTCTCACAGGAAGTGGCAGTGTCCAAAAATGGAACATATCGCCACTTCTGCAGCTCAAACTGTAAGTCGTACAGACTTGAGTGATTTCTTATTAGAAAGCTTACGATTTGTAGAGGTGAGGAAAGATATGAGTTCCGGTTCCCGATCAGTTCGTGTCTCACAAAAGTGACCAAAAATGAAACGTGTACGGGGTCATTATGGTTTCGTGTACAATATTATCGCGATTTGAGGTTTTGTAAATCTGAGAGCCGGATGGCTCTATGGTTGTGTGGACGCCAAGAACGGAGGTCCTGGGTTCAATCCCCGATAGGTTTTTTAGATACTTTTTTTTTTTTTTTCATTTTTCAAACTTTCAAAACTACGATATATTTGTTCTAGAAGTTTCTTGTTAGGCGTCATTTCCGCATGTCTTAAGATATAAATAGCTATGTTGAAGTGATAAGTTCAGTTGTAACCTGGCTTCATAACAATATTGCTTTTTTCCCCTTGCTTTATTTTTCTTTCTCTTTCTTTGTAAATATATATTTATTTATTTATTAATCGTGAAAACGATATAAACGAAGAATCTCCATTTATTTTCTTAAATTATAATATCTACTGATATCTAAAATTCATTTTCTTAGAAAAAAATTTTAAAAAATGAAATCTGCTTTGCTTATTTAAATTAACTAAATCGTTATAATTTTAAGTGTGGTAATGCTCAGGCTGACAATAAGAGGATTAATATTCTTTGTTTTAAGACACTGATAGAAATCCATTGTCTCCAATGCTTCTTTTTAGGGGAATTGTTGTAAAAATATCTTCTCCTACCAATATCTCGACAAGAAAAAATTTTTAAATGTAAAAGCTAGATTATTTCTAGTCCTTAAAAGTGTACGCCAAGTTTTAAGAAGATTCATCCAGCAGTACAAAATTTATTAGGAGGAAAGTGACTTATTGATTTGACGAATCTCACTTTCCTACGAAAGTAAGCTGAAAAAATAATCACAAAAATGTTTTAGTGCTGTGGGTCAAAAGTTGGCACGCCAACTACAATTTCCTCGTTATATCTTATTGTGTCAAGTTGAAAGGACGAGTTCCCTTGTTCTATGTTATTGTGTAGGTAGTCGTAAGCTATTTCCGCGTCGTTCTGCTAATGTATTAGCTAGTGCATAACTTCTTAATGAAATCCTAAGCGATTCCCTACGCTTTGTTTCTATTTATTTCTTGGCGTTCTAGAATGTTCTCAATTGGTCTATTCGTTTGGGATGACAGGATGTTGGATCTGATTAGGATTTAATTGCATTCCTGATAGGGACATATGTCAAGAGAATAATCAAACGAAATCACAAACCCGTAATATCGGGATAAGCCACTTCCTAGAAACCCTGTTTCCTTTTCATTTGTATTCGTTCATAATTATTTGTATTCAATCATATTTTCACTATTATTATTTTATTATACTGAAATAAAAATAGTTCTGTAAGAAACAATCACTTTTATTTATTTATTTAGTTTCATTTGTTAATTTATATTTAATTGTTAATTCACATCCGAAAAGTCAGGAAGTCTACTTTTTTTAAAATACATTTTGAGAAAAAAAGAAAAAAAGAAGACCGTTCGGGAACAGCTTAGTGATCAAGGCCCTGATTCATTCGAATCCTTGGATGTTCCTTCTTTCTTCCGTACGTGTTTTTCTTTCTTTCGAAGACTTGCTCTCAACTTTGTACCTTGTTCCTGGCGCAGCTTAGCCTCTGTTGCTCTTACGCAATTAAAAAATCTCACACTGAAATGTGTGTGTAACAAAAGAAAAAAGAAAAATCCATATTTACTTAAAAAATTATAATATCTGCCGAAAGCAAACAGCAGAAATTTTCCTTATCAAAAAAAAAATCATTAAACAGGATTACTATTTAAGCTTCTTATATCCAAATAATTTAATCGTTTTAAGTGGAATTAATGAATTAATAACAGGGTTAATCTTTGGTTTGGCTTCGTTTCGTTCTAATAATTAAGGAATCTAATTGGTCAACAAGGACTCATTTAGAAAAATTTCAAATTTAAAAGGGTTGGAGCTTCTTTTATCCTTAAATGAGCATGCCATGTTTCAAGAAGGTCTATCCAACTGTACCAAAGTCATTAAGAGGAAGTGGACACACACACAGAATTGGCGTAACGAGGGGGTTGATAGAGGTTGCGTCTGGAAATGAATAAAAAACAACAAAAAACTGTGATTTGGGACCTGCTTTTGTGTTGGGAAGTTCATCGTTTTTTATTTATAACAAGAAGTGTCCGTAATAACTTAAAGTCTGTAATAACTTAAAGTATACTTACTATTATTATTGTTGTTTTTTTAAGCAATGAGAACTAAAAGCCCATGATTATTTTCCTTTTTTAATATCTGCTAAAGACAAACCACTTTCTGAAAAAGATGAATTAAATCCGTAATATTTACGTAAGTTCACTAAAGCCAATTAATTTTAATCATATTAAAACCACTTATTAATTAAGGGGTTAATATCCATTGTATACATCGGTAGAAATCTAATATTTAGATTCCAGTGCTTTTCTGAAGAATTTTTTTTTTCCACCTTCTCACCCTAATTTACATTTGAAATTTTACCAAAGGACGCATTTGGTAAAGATTTCAAATGTAAAAATTAGAATGTCGTTAGAATATGAATACCAAGTTTCAAGAAGATCCACTCAACGATTCAAAAATTAGTAGCGTGAGATACACTGATATTTAGACGGACTTATTTGATGTGCAGCACTTCCTTATGAAATGAGGTAAAAAAGTGGAAATCATTATACTTACATATTTGTAATGAAAATAGTTTCAATGTATCTTGTATTACTCTGTAATTGTTATTATTCCTGTGTTATTGTGAAATTTAGAAACATGTCTCTCATTCAAAAGACACCGACATAAATCATTCAGGTTTTCAGGTTCTCTGCCATCTCAATTTCATTGCTTTCTCAAAGAAGAGGAAATTTAACACCGGGAAACGAACCCCGGACCGGAACTGCTGCATCACTGCCATGAACAAATAGGTGGGCTGTTTATTTTGTACCGGGGTCCGTGAGAACCGACAAGATGACGGTGGCTTCCCCCACCCCTCCCATGACTGACTCGACCGCCGCCAAATGCAGTCGGTATTTTCGTGCTTTGCGGAATACCAACGCCGGACGACGATGCTTCAGCAGTAAGCCCCTTAACCCCCCCCCCCCGTCTCTTTTCACTTTTCAAGACGTAATCGACGCCAAAGTCAATTAGCTGGTCTTCTAGCGAAGATTCCAGAACTGTTTACATTTCGTAAGAACTTCAAGCATGAATTATTTGGATGCAATTAAACAGGACATCTATCGCGGAAACTAAACCCGGAAATGAATTAAATTACTTACGTAATGAAGTGGTGATGGAATGAGTCTTCAAAATACAGAATTTTTATTAAGACTGAAGGTACTAATTACACCTGAGTATCTCACGGTAAATTTATATATACTGTAAACGTTCTTAGGAACGGACTGATAGGGATATGAGAGTCCGAAATTGCCGATTTCTGTAACTTCCGAAATTGTGTACAAACTATCCTCATAAAAGTCGCCAGAAATGTCATACTATATAAATATTAAATAGGCAAGATTTATGACAATATGAATTATATCGTGTTTTTAATTTAATTGTAGGTGTATGTTCCTTATTGTGATGTTAAACTTAAGTTCCGCACGTTAAACTTATATTTATTTTTAATTTAATGATAACGGAAAATATACTGTCTCAGTACTCGTATATAATAAACAAATTATTGAATTACGGATACCTGTACGAAAAAAGGGCGTAAAACATTATTAAAAAAATAACAAGAAAAAAGGAAACTATAAGAAAACATCGTATGCGTGTTTATTCTTTCCCCTAAAACTTTTGAATCGCTGAATGGATCTTCTTGAAACTTGATATGCCTATTCAAGGACTAGAGACAATCTAACTTTTATATTTGAAATTTTATTCTTATGGGTACTTGTCGATAATAAAGTTCTTAAAGGCAACAAAAAATTCCTTATAAAAAACACGTTAGAATCTACAATGGATTTCTATCCACATTTTAAACAACGGGTATTAATTCTGTCAACTAATCCATTCATGTGTGCGCGGTTTTATGTGACTGAAATTAACCTTATTAGATCATTGCTACTCAAAGTGTGATGCGTGACGAAATAAGAACAGAAATTGAGTGTGTTTTACGAAAGTACCGTTTTGCGAAGTTTTGAAAAACTTTCACCACAGATAGTTTGAGAAACACTGTTTTAGGCAAGTAAATAATGTGGATTTTTACTAACTTTTCCAGAAAAAATAAACAGTAAATGTTCAGAAGTTGTCTACACAATTAAAAAAGGAAAAGAAAAAAATATAATGACTAGAAATTAAGAGGTAACACTATAAGAAAGTAGTTTTTAAGTTCTTTGAGGAACTTCTTTTATGGGCTAATTGACATTATTCACTTTTGTTACTTTGTATATCGAGTAAAAATAGCCTCTTCAACCTCTTCCCGCCGTTAATTTTCATTTCCCCTTAAAATTTTTAAAGCGCTCTTAAGAGCTGAATAAACAACTAAAATTACACAGGAAAAACGCTAATGGGCCTAAACTGTGTTAAGTGTAGCTGAGAGGCTGCCGCAAATTTGCTCCGTTGTTAATGAAAGAATGACGACACTATCGAGTCCATTTAGTCGTGCCTTTTCTGAAATTTCCCCACACCCCAGTCACTCTGAAGAGGCTGCAAAGAATATCCCCGTCTTCTCCAGATTTCCTCCCCCGGCTTTCTAGGAGCAAGGCCCTGTAGTGTTGACATAGCGCCCGTTGTATACTCAATCCATTGCACGAGCAAACTAGGTGGCGGTCGTTTGCAGCTGCCGCACCACGCGGCGCAAGCGCACAACTCTTTGATGTCATTTTGTTTTATTATTTTTTTTTTGCCTTCGGAAAAGTGCCTGGAAAACTTATGGATAAGCCTAACTTCCCGTCATAAAAGTATTTGGGATCATACACAGTTAATGGGTTTAGTTTTTCTTCTATGCAAACATAGGAGCGGAAAAAAAAGACAAAAAAAAAAAACGAGAAATTCGAAAGAACATTAAGCCTAATTTTTTAAAATATCATTTCTTAAAATTTCTTTCTTTCTTTTTTTAAAAAAAAAAAATAAAAAAAACAGAATTTTTTAAAAAACTTTTTAAAAAAACAAAAACAAAGCAAAAACGAAAAGCCTATATTTATATTGAAATTAAAAAAAAATTACCAGCTGAATAGAAAAACCTCAATTTTTCATTTTCTGAATTAACTATATTAATTGTCCAAAGCGATCAATTTTATTCACATCAAAACATGTACAGTTGATAATTACTTAATAATTTGGTTAATAACTTTTGAATCGGTGAGTCGATCATCTTGAATCTTAACGTGCTAATTTAAAAAAAAAAAAGTTTCTTGGATGGGATCTCTCACGAGAGCTTGAAAGTGACACAAATTCTTATAGAAATGCATTAGAATCCGAAGCAATGGATTTCTATCGATGTCTTAACAATGCGTAGTCTATTAATTCTTTCAGTAATTCACTAATTCGCGCATGCTTTGATATGAAAGATTGAAGATTCAGTTTGTAATCGTAAATATCACGGTTTACAAAAAATGCGAGGAGAATTTCCGTATATACAAAAATAGTAGGAAATACAAGAAAAGTAGGCTTTAAGTTCTCTCAGGATCTTACGGATCTCATTGTTCTATTATAACAGCATCGTAAATTCCTTTCATTTGAAACTCAATAACTTCACTGAAATATTCGAGGCCAATTAATCCAAATCAATCTGGACTGCTTAATATTTAAGCATTAACCAGGCCCAGATTGATTGGGATTATTTGGCCTCTAATATTTCAGCGTTACGTCGAACTTCATTAAAAA
>JAFIDM010004315.1:58623539-58695493 GCA_023159025.1 Thereuonema tuberculata | reverse complement strand
AAAAAAAAAAAAAAACACTGTTAACAGTTTTTTTTTTTTTAATGACCTGAGTTTTATTTGTGAATAGAAACAACATTTTTTGTAGGAAAAAAACAAACAAACTTCATTGTAAGTTTAATGGACAAATATATTCTTAAACAATAAACCACAGGTTTTTTTTAAAAAGTACAAAAAAAATAAGACTTCTAGCTGGAAGACAATCTTGACAGCAATGAAAATGTCAATTCAATGTCGGCGTTTCTCCAAATAGTCTTAAGCTAATCCTGGATTAAGTCCAATTGAAATCAATGGAGTTGTGACATGAGATAATAGAATAACACTATTTGGAGAATCCGATCTTGTACTCTAAATTCTTAAATAGTAGATTAAACAAAATTAAAATGCTACTAATAAATTCAGAATTAACAAAAATCCCAAATGCCATCCTCTATTTTAGTTAAATTGTTTTGCTGTAAAATTGTCTAATTGCAAACTATTTTCGTACATCATACATTGTCATAATGTATACTTACTTACAATACAATTATTACTTCATTATTGTAAAATTCCCATTTATCTGTCCTTGACTTAAACATACACATCAATAAAGTGAATGGTAAATTTTAAAAGACAAATACAGTAACATCTCGTTAATTCGAACTCCCTTAATTCAAAATAAACAAAGCTTCATCAATTTCAGCGTTTTTTAACTGGTTAATTCGAAATTAAGTTTCAGCCTAAAACATGGCTGAAAGTTTAATTTACCATTTATCTTAAAGTTGGAATCAAGGTATGTTCATGTCTTCACTAGTTACAGTTCATTTGAAATCATCATATCTTTCTTATTAATGCAGATAAAAATCTGAAATTTTAAATATGAAAGCATTACAGATGTAGCAATTATAATTCCTTATTACTATTTATCAGGATTGTATTGAAATGCATTTTCTTTAATTTCAAAAACAGGCAATATTTCTAAGATGGCTCATGTCTTGTAGCGTTGTTAAACTCTATCACTTATCTTCCAGTGATAAAGAAATCTAAATAAAATGTTATGATCTAAGAATTTCTTTTATTAAGTTATCACCTTTATTTAATTTTTAAAAATTAAAAACTGTAAATTACTGAAAATGCAGTCCGATAAATGATTTTTTTTCTAGAATTTTATTTGATTAATGTTAAGTTTGAGAGATTCTTTACATAATGATTTAGTTTATTTTTTTTAATTGTTTTATTATCGTTATTTATATCGTTGTTAAATGAGCTTATTGTTTTTTTGAAAGTAAATATTATAAAATGACTTTTAATAATCAAATATAAACAAAAATAATAGTAATAATTGTTATGGAATTAACGTTTCATATTTAAAGTTTAGAAATTTTATTTGTTTTAGAAATAAAAAAACCGGAATATTTTGAAAAATGATCCTATGTTTTGAAAAATGGAGATTTCAAAAGATCTTGTGAGCAGCCTCACCTAAATTGAAGGAAAGTTCATTTTTAACTGAAAACTGTATTTTGGCAAAGGTTAAAGCCGTTTTAGACATAGGCAATGCTAATGACAATGTAAGGGTAGATTGCGAATGAATAAAAAGCTTCAAAACTCGATCTTACATCTTTCATATAGACTTCTATCAGATGGAAAATTTACACTTGGCAATTACCATTAAACCTATATTTTTTTTTACGAAAATAAACATTGATTTTATATAAAAATCGTTTATACGATACATTGAATAGGCGACAGAATGTCTTAATTTATTAAAACAGGAAATAATTATTTTATTTTTTTCATGTTTTTGTATTTCTTTGTTTTCAGTTTCGATATTTCTCATTAAATCTCGACCAATGACGATATGTTTTCGAGATTTCAATCGGCCTGCCTCTTCAGATTTTCAAGCCGGAATTCTGTTAAAGTTTTGGTTTAAAGTGCAGCTTTTTCTGGACACATCCATGAAAACATAGGGAAAAGATTATCTCTGTTGTGAAAATCAATTTTGTTGTCAGTAATTTCGAATAAACAGATACAAATCGATTACACTTCAAATTCTTCAATTCGCCACCAGCAGCGTTAGTGTCATATTGCTGCTACGAATGAAATGCAATAAAATTTGAAAATAGAACATGTTCTATATTAGAAGAGCAAAGCCATGTTCTTAGCCATCATACCATGGCTCTCCTATAACGTACAAATTGCCTACTGAAATGGCACGTTTAAAACGGCCTTTAGATTAGGTACTTGCCAATATTTCTTTTGATCTGATAACTCAAAAATATTTTTTTTTTTTTTTTTTTATTTGGACACTAAATTCCAGTTTAGCATTAATTTCAAAGTTATTATTAAAATGAAGAATTTTTACATTCTTGTAGTAATACTTAAAATTTCAATATTTAAGTAATTCAAAATAGATTCCTATTAGTTAGAAATTTTAAAATACCCATTTTTAATATTTAAAGCCCTCACCGAAAAGTCTGCACAAAGTCTTCATTATTTCGAATTAACGAGATTTTACAGTTTTGTCACAAACATGTTAAATCATAAATGAAGTTTTTAATTATAATTTTATTCCTTTATTTTCTGCTGAATTAATTACATTCTCAAGCAAAATTAAAGTATAAAACGGCAATATTTGCTATTTAAATTTTCGTAATATTTCTTTTACTGCTAATTTCATAGCTTTATACAATTCGTTTTTAATTTTTTTTTTAAATACAATTTACGAATTACCTTTTCACTGCACTGAAACAAAATTAATATCTTAAATAAATAAAATGTTAATAAATTGAATACTACAGAGGTAAAGTAAATTAATCAAAATATAAATACATTATTTAATAGTAAAAACAAGTAATCATAATTAATATAATTACGATTATATTAATAATCACAAGGATTTCCAGTAATTATTTTTTAAGAGAACGTTGTATTAATAAGCTATACATTACAAATAGCTTTATTAATAAATTATTGCATTCAATAAAATTTTTATTAAGTAATAAATTTGTAATTGAATAATATTGTGTGTTAACTCATAAATGCGTAATAACGTAAGAATATAATTAATAATGTATTTTAACTGATTAATACAAGAATAATGCATTATGTAAAGAACAAATTGCATTGTAGGCTATTTATAAGATAATTCGTAATTTATTTTATATCAATACTATATTTATAATAAAGTTTAAAATGTTACTGTAATTTTGCTTGAGAATTGTCAAGTTTGTTTCTGATTCATGGCGTAACACGTAACAGTTTCAATTTTTCTGTTATTTGGATTTGTGACCTCGTAAAAAAAAAGTAAAAAGCAGGAGAGCCATCGCCATCTCCACAGCCAAACCACAAGTCGGACGGACCACAGTCATACCTGTCTGTGATTTTTACGCATTTTACGAATTTTACGAGACAGGAAGAGTCCAAAAATGAAACATTGATGGGGTCACTATGATTTCTTATACAATATGAAACCAGTTTTTTTTTTCCTTCCACCCCCACCCACCCCCCAAATTAATATGTATTTTGTTCAATGATTCAGCTTCCTCTTCAATTCTTCTAAGCTTACCATTCTTTTTATTTTTATTAAAAAAAAATATTAAAGTGAAAAAAAATAATTACAATATTTTTGAATTAGATTCAATTACATAAATAAATAAAAATAACTATTTCGTTGAGACAGGGTCAATTGTAACATTTTTTTTTTCTTTTTTTACGTCTGCTTCACTATTATTTCCATCACTAGATTTTTAATCGATCTGTTTGTATCTTATTCTAATCACCAATTGAGATATCCCTACAGTCGTAGAAATCACGCGTTTGATTATATGCTGACATGTGTTACAAATATCACTTCAATTTTTCAAGATTAAATAAAACAATACAAAATAGACTAAAATGATGAGATAGCTAACTTATAAAAGTATTTTATTAAAATCAAATATTCTGTCTAAAATATAATCACACCGTATTTGTCCACCTTACATTTCAATGGTACCTTAGCAATTAGTATTTTCATATCAAATAGATTAAAATTATTCAGTAATTTATTACAAATACGTTATCATCCACCATAAATTTATCCAACTTTAAAAGCAATTACGTATATTATGTTGGATTAGAAATATCGATTCTGTAAAACTAAAATTACAATTTTAATTAAATTTTGTTTAATTGAATGAAATTTCCTTTGTCTTTGATATGTTCTTCTTACTTCAACGTTCAAATAGGCTTACATTTCCTTGCCTTTTTCCGTATTCGAGTAATCTACAACTTATTACATTTTGAAGACTAACGTAAAAACGTGAAACTTTAAATAATAAATGTGAACACGTTGTAGTTTTAATTTTTAAAATGGATTTTGATTTGTTATTGACAATTTTAACAAAAATAATTCCAAATTTTTAATAAGAAAAATATGATCAGATTTTATAAAAGAATCTTAAGTTAAAGTTGCGATCAGGCCCAGAGGACCGCGCAATGCAACTGGAGGGTAGGCTCCAGTGTTCAGAACCTACGGGACAAAGTTAAGGACGGGGGGGTCGGCCCGTCGCTCGCCCGCTTTTAACTCCCGGGAAAGAAACCCGGTACCCATTCTGTACAGGGCTGGGTAGACCCTAGGGCCCGTTTGGAGGATAAAGAAGCGTGGAAAAATTCCCGGCCTCCGCCGAGGCCGGGAATCGAACCCATTACCTCCAACCTGCAGCCAAGCGCCCTTACCCACTCGGCTACCAGGCCTACATAAAAGAATCTACTGACAAATTTTTATATATAGTAATGGCTAAAATATAATAAAGATACTAACTAAAAAGTGAACAAATTTTACTTTTTTTTTCCAACATTGTTAAAAAAAAATAAAATAAAATAAAATAAAAAATTGATGCCACAGATTGTTTTACAACTTTGAGAATTTTTATACTGTAAAAATCAGGAATAAATAAAGATCTTTTTGAAGCGCCTCATAATATTCAGTTGCCAAAATTCTGTGTATTTTTTTTTTTAATATAAAACTAATATTTTTACATTTTTTTTCCGAGTTGGGGAATTATTATTGTTATAAAACTATCAATTATAAATCAAAATGTATTTTAAAAATTAAAACTATAATGAGTAAACTTCTATTTTTTAGTTCTATTTTTTAACCATAATAAGCTTAGTACTTAAAATATGATAAAAGATGTAGATAATGGTAATATCTTAAAAGGAAAAAAAGGATTCTTGAATGATGCCACGGATTCGCAAGAATGATTCGCACGGATTAAAATAATAAAAATTGAGGATAAAACATTTAAAAATGATAAAAACGGTAAAAACGTCACAAATCCTCTACCCCTCCACGACTGAAAAAACCTCGAGCTATTTAACCCATGTTTTTTATTACCTCTTGACCAGATGAAGATTTCGTCTTTAAGAAGTCGAAACTAGTAGTTTCGTTTTTATCCTTTTTAAATGTTTTATCCTCAATTTTTATTATTTTAATCCGTGCGACGGCGTCATTCAAAAATAATCTTGTTATTGCGCACGTAAAAATTAAGACACAAGGAAAAAAGTACTTTTTTAGATGTCATATGTCATTTTGTTGGGTTTGTCACGAAGACAAACCTGAATGGATGGAAACAAGGGTGAACAACGGTTTATTCAGCAACTTTGAGCACCTTCTTTGAATAACATGTTTCTTATCAATTCATTTAGGCTTGTCTTGGTGTTCCATATGTCCAGCCGTTTGCAGCGCCGCTAAATAGCGTCCTCTAGCACCGACGTTGCAGTCAGCGGACATAAATTCATAGACGAAGAAGGTTGTTGGTCTTGGTGCTCTTATCTCCCATTAAAATTTGTTCAGAGAGTTGTGATACACCCAAGATACACACAAGCCTCAATGTTGTACATTGATTGTATGTAATTTCAATAGTCTTATCAGTAATTTTATCAGTTCATGTGCCATTTTTGCAAAGAAGAACTTTAAACTATGCAATCAAATTAGTATACGTTGAAGAACAATAAATTCAACATGTTTGGTACGTGCTGCTAACGTAAAAACTTAGAACCTAGTGGTTGAAAAAAAAAAATCCTGCAGTATTAACTTTGTTAAAGAAATGTATGGAACCTTCTAGTACTCAACATGCACCTGAGAAAATAGCCATTAGTAAACTATTCTTTTATTCACCTTTCTCTAAAGCAATGAAGGCCAAAATTAGAATATTACAATTGACCCAATATCTCTGTAACACTGAGATTATTATGGAATAATCTATTAGAAGATGATGGACGTTCCCTGTTTCTCATGAAACCTGGAAAAAAATAAGACTTGAATTAATTGCTGACCATTTACAAGTGATTGTCTTGGAGAAAGTTATCCTTCTTAGAAATAACGTATTTAATATTATTAAAAGGATACTTTTAATTTTTTTTTAATACTGAAACAAGAGTACCACCTTTTCTGGCTTTTCACGACCAGAAACTTTAGTGCGTAGGCAGAAATCTCTGGGATTCAGTAGAACTACTTATATATTTTCTAGGACCATCCAAAGTCAATGCCTGTCATTTGGTAGAACCTGGTGTTAAAAGGTCTATAAAAATCCCGTAATCTCTGTATTGTTCTGGTATCTATTTTTGGATGGAGGCGACCTTTGGTTTTTCCGAGGCAATGGATGATAGGATGTTGGTCCCATTTCTTGAGACAAGGAAAACCCTTGGTCTCGCTGAAGTAGAATTGGTCCTGACTGACCAGCCGCCGCAGTCCAAGGAAATCCTGCACCTGCGCTATTTGTCCAGCAGGGTCCTTAATCAGCAGCTCCCCACTCACGAAATGGAATTGCTGCAGCGGGAAAAACTGCAGCCACCGCTGGAGATGCTTGGCGTAGACACCTATTTTGACGGCGCTCCACGTTGTGTCCACCAGTCCAGTGGTACTGTTCAGGAAGGCCAGTTCCTCGAACGATTTGATTTCGGGTCTTTTGCTCGCGGTCTGGGCGTAATCGGAAACGGCTCTGGTCACGGGGTCCCGTACAACCACCAGAAGCTTGATCTCGCGTGACATGTTGTAGATTCTCCGCGGCACGTCCTTGGTGACGAAGTAACTAGGTGTCTTCTCCATTGTGATCTGACCAGGAAGTGTGGGTGGCATATGACTCCTAAGGAAAGAAAAAGATTACTTTGTAAATTACCAGTGCTAAATTTCAAGCATTCATAAAAATAATAACACAAGAAGTTTCTGAAAAAACTTGAAGTCTACTTTCGTTTAAAAACTTGCATTTTTCTTTTTCTTTATATTACTTTTACAATTTAAAAAACAAAACAAAACGAAAAGTCTCCGGATTCGTTTTTTAATTATTTTAAATACAAACAGTTGAAATTTTCTCGTTTCTGAACCAAATTTTAATTTTGATCGTATTATCACGAATTACACTCTTATGACAAAAAAAAAAAAAAAGACGCACTTGGAAAAAGTGTGTGTTTTTATGATGAAATACGACATGTGCAAATAGGATGGAAAGAAAATTACACCAGAACACGTAAGAGCAATGCAGCTGTTTATTTGCACAGAATGCTGGGAGTATTAGTGATAGCTATATCTATAAGATATGTTGTTTTGTTGGAATTCAGTCTGAGTGTATTATCAGATCTATTTTGTGATATTATTGTCTGTTATTATATCTACATTTCAATATAGTTTAACAAATCTATTTTCTAGAATTGTGTCAGAGAGTGTATATAAGATGGTACAATTTTTTCTACTGTATTATGTTTCTATAGCGAGGGTTTGGTGTATCTGTTTGCAGATATTGTCATTTCTTTGAGTTTATTCAATGGGTGCAAGTACATTAATCCGCTTGTAATGTGATCTATTATCTCTTTATGAACTTGGCATTTATCATCGACCACTGAAGAATCCTGTAAGTTATATTATACGTAACTTCTCGTTGTCATTATAGTTCTCAATTCAATTCCACAGAAAATCACCATTAATCTGTTATTGCAATAACCAGATCATCATTTGAAAGGAAACAATCTTTACACTGAAATGTGTAAAGAATTAATAATTCAGAATAAGAATTAATAAGTTGATGCACAGAATTAATAAGTCCGAAAACATTTTGAAGAAAAAATTTCGAACGACATTGAGTGAGATAATGAATGTTTCTACTCTATGAATCAAATCAGCGAAAACATTTGAATTTGATCATTATTGAAGCCTTCAATATGATGAAATGCACTTTCAAAAAAATAGAGCAATTTAGGAAGAATCATCCTAAAGTCTTTTATTTTTGATTTTTTTTTCCCATTTGTTTGGAATAATTCTTCAGTTCATTGCTAGCGATCGGCGATCCCCGAATTCCATGTGAACAATAACTGAAGCTGTGAAATTTGAAAAAAATCTTTTCTCTGATATACATTTTGACGCTTAAAATTAATATAGTTAAGTGTAAACTTTATTTCCTTGCGATAAAGATTATCGCAATACTGTGATTGTAATTTTGTAATTGCTCTCCTTTCAGGTGAAGTGAAATTATTATCAAACCGTCTGATGGAAATAGAACATTTTCAAAAAAAAATCAGTTGTGGTCGACAGAAAGATATTTGTCGCGCGGGAATGTCGCTTGCGACCAAAGTTGGCGCAGCAAGTGTCTTTCGTCTTATCGTGTGTTCTGGCCTTAAGGTTTTGTTTTTCCAAGTGTCTGTTTTAAATTCAGTTCATTACAAGATCATTGAAATTCTACTCAGGCTTGATTTTAATGGTGGGTTGTTATTATAGAAATTACAGCTTGATGTATTTTGCTGGTTATTCTTGATTGGAAATATTGTCTGTGGTTTTGAAGTTGTTGTAATTTTCTACACAACCTGTAAAGTAAAACCTTTCAAAGGCTGAATATTCATGTTGAATTTACTGCATGTCATTCTAACTAATGCAGTTAGTGAATGTAGAGCAGTTCGGTCCATTGATTAGTAATCAATAAGAAAAAAAAAGCAACAAAAAACCGCAGACAGACTGCTCTTGCATTTACAGCTGTTGTTGTATTTTCACCACTTAATTCAGTTCTGAGTATTTTTTCTAATCAATTTTAAAACATTACTTTTGATACATATTCTTAATTATGATTTGTGGATGTACTATTTAAAAAAATAAGTTCGTATGAATCAATTGTAAGTTAGAATATTGTATCTCATATATCATTAGCACTGCATTTTCAGTCTTATTATTAATTTACCGAAGCCTTTGCAGGTATGGCGCTTAAACTCGTTATTTTAATTCTTCATTCAATTTTTGAATGAACTTCAGGGAACCTTTCTTTAAGATTCAAAATTATCAGTTCTAAATCCCTACTTCTTCTTCAGTTCACATCGTAACATCTTGCAAAAAAATACTTCATCTACTCTTCATATGAAATAAAAAATATATTTTAATATCGAATTTTCGGAAGAATATTTCCTTTCTTCCTTCTTCAAGATCGTCAATTACAATAATGTACAATCAGGTGATATCAAATACTTAGATTTCTTAGCCATAGTTGGTAACAAAACTTATCAATCCTTTAAATGCTACTAACATTATTATTACATTTACAATTGTTTGATTTCTGTAAATTCTACTATTCTTAAGTTTCAATACAATTGTTTTAATTACTAACAATCTCATTACAATAATCATAAGTTTTTAAATTCATCAATTATTATACTTTTTTTGTTTTTGTTCATACAAATTCCTACCATTTCCCTAGCCAAATTTATAAAAACATTCTCAATTTCCAATCCAAACATTCTCAATTTTCTTCAATTATAATTTAAATTTCTGGTATTTCTGATGATTAAGCTTTCTAGTATTTTCCTAGTTTTGGTATCTTTTTCTAACATGATAATTTTCACTTCCTCCTTGATCCAATGTCCATTTTTCCCACAATGATAAGCTACATCAGATTTTTCTTCCAAATCATTTTTAATACAATAAATATGCTCAAGTGCCCTCTGCCGTGTTGTTCTTTTACTTTCCCCAATATAAATTTTCCCACAATTTTGGCATTCCAATTCATAAATTAATCCCATTTCAAAATTATCAGCACAGCCATGCTGTTTCGGGCTTTCTCCTCTCGTCAGCTGAGACAATTTCAAAAGACTGAAATATTCCCTTGTCATTATTCGCGATTAAATTCAAAAGTGGCTTCTTATATCTCTGTATGTATACAGATGTGAGGCAAAATCTATTATTACGTTTGCTTGTTTATATTTGGATCAGATTGAGCTGACAAAAGCCAAATTGGAAGGGTCGTTAATTAGAATCTGAATAGGTTTTAGCCAAGTTTGGTTCCGATTCGATCCTATTTACCTCACCTACGATCAACAATTGATTGATTAACAGTTAACGATGAGTTACGAAATATAAATTATAAAAGGTAATGCATAAACTGATTTGTTTATGATCAGTTATCATTTCTTTGTTTTCTAAGTATCGGGCAACGTGTATGTGTGTATATACGTACAAATATACACATACAACGTTAACAAACAACGTCAACCAAATATCAAAATGTGGGCTACAATGATCACAAGCATAGGGATTATATAAGATTTTCTGCCAAAAATTTCCTATAACTATTTGAAGAATATCGAAATTTGCTTATGAACAAAAACAAAACAGAAACGATAAGTTTTTATTTATTATTTATTTATTTAGTTTTCATAAATAAGCAAACGATATACTGTAATGTTACTCTCAATATATATATAATGCTACTAGATGTCGTTGATGAACCACGGATCAATTGGCATTGTCCTTACAGAAACAAAAATATGGTTTTGCAAATTTCATTTTTCTGTCCGGCTTTATTTACTTTTGTAGTACAACTTATTCTTACATTCTTTCCTATTTGAAAATTGCAATTGATTAAAATAAAATCTTTGTAACCCGAAACTTGAAAGTATAAGTTATGAGTTTTTACAATTGGAAACGATACGTTTTTATTTATTTCCAAGAAATCTTTTATACGAGGTATTTTAGCAGAATTACAGAAGGAAGTAGTTTCCTGCAAACTAAAATATTTGTCATTGGTAGGAAATTGTTACTGAATAATTAAGCTGTTAAACTCTTTATAATATTTTTCATTTTTTCTTTTTCTTTTTTTTTTTTTTAATTCATCCCGTATTTACCCCTATCAGATAAGTCATGATATCACGATACGACAACAATGAGTTAGCAGATCGATACTCTGTTTCCTTTATTTTTTTGTTTCATCGGGTCAATGTTGTCTTTGTTTTTAATCTGGTGCTGAATCTAAGACAAGTGCGGCTTCTTTCTACGTAAAGCGATTGAAACGTGGGACTGTGTCGTGCGTCGGACAATAAAAGCTTTCCTGTGTTCTGACACTCTCCCGCTCAGTGGCGCTGTCAGCACCGAATAATGACGAACACAAAAAAAAAAAACCAAAAAAAAGAAGAGCATGGGCCTAAGATTTCACAATGCTCGACAATTACCTTTTACATTCCAAGGTGGTTTTTTTTTGTTTTGTTTTTGTTTTGATTTATTAATTTATTTTTTATTTAAATTTTTTTTATTTGCTTCTCTAATTTAAATTTTTTTTAAATCAGAAATTTTCGGAATTGTTGTGAAAATTTTATAGTTTGAATAGAGTATGTTATAATAAAACAGAATCTATAAGAACTCACATGCATCTTTGATATAATTCTCAGTTTTACCTGAGAATAAATATTTGAAAGACAAAAATATTAACACACGTTCCTGAACGAACTTAAAGCCTACTTCCTCAAAAATGTCATTCCTTAAATTTTCTTTCTTTATTTTTTTCAAAGTTGTGGATACGACAAAAAAACGAAAAATATTCAATTTATTTATATTCAATTCATACAACTGCTGAAAAAGATGGTATAAATTTCCAATTACCGAAAAAAAAAATTAAATCGCATAATTTACTTAAGTTGCCTAGTAATTTTTTAATCATGTCAAAGCCTTTGCAAATTAATGGATTAACTAAAAGGTTAATATCCACGCAATCGATAGACACTACTGTTTGAGTTCCATGCTTTTCTATAGGAATTTTTGTTTTCTTCTCATCTAATTTCTCGACAGGGTCTACTTGGGACAAACATAAAAGTTAAATCTTTTGTATTCACGTTTTGGAGGAGGGGGGAAGCAACACACCACATGCAGAATGATGGTTTCATCAACCTCACTTTCCTAGCAAAATAGATAAATAAAAATATAAGTAAAATAAAATAAAGTATCATAAAAATATACTAAAAATGTAAGTAGGCTAATGTAAAAAAATATAATAAAAAGATAAATAAATAGTCTGTCTATCATACAAATTTAATTTTGGAATCTGTTGTTCAAAATGTTAATGAATTGTAAGCATCTGCAGTTGATAAAACTACAAATGAATTAGTATACATAGATTTAAAACATAGATAATTACTTCTATCTTATACCCTGTACATTACGGATTTTCAAGCCCTTGTGTGAAATGTAATACATTTGAAGTTATATATATAATTCAATAATATGTACATGGATCTGGGGGCCAACACTCGAGTGTTTTCGAGATATTTGGTATTGTTTTCGTTGGATTTCCGCTAATTGCTTTAATATTAGAAATGCAACTGAACTATTAAGGTTGTAGGCAGTAGCTAGAGTAATAGAGTTACGGGTTCGTGTGCTCAAGGTGTTGCGATAGGTAGTGGAATATCAACTAGTGAAGTATCCGAAAATGAAACATTTATGAGTGGCTTTGGTTTCGTGTACATTGTGAAACCACTTTTTGCCTTGTATAATTTTTGAGGCGAATGAAGTAGAATCGTGACTGCAAAACCCTTCAAACAAATGCCAGCTAAATTCTTATTTGTATTATTTAAATCATACTGTCCAGCTTTCCAGTAAAACTAATAAAAATGACTCGTTCCATTATTTGGAATAACAGTTTGATGTTGGGGGGGGAGGGAGGAGGAATGCTTTTCTGTACAAAACATCTTGATATATTTTAGATAGCATTACAAAGATATTACTCTGCTTCGTTTCACGGGAATAAAAATCAAATTTTGCTACTTTGAGAAACACTTTTTTTTCTTTTTTTAAAATGATTTAATTTTTTTGTCTGGGAAATACAAAATTAAGGAAAAAGAAAAACAAAAATATAGTTGATGTGCCAACTTTCGAAAATTTTTGCTTAGTTCCGTTCAAAAATTGTACGAAGAGATAGTGATCATAAAAATTTGAAAGCAATTCTATGTAATTTGTCTATTTATCATGTGAACAGCGCTGATGTTGATAGTTTTGGTCCTTGTGGATCTATTTCGAACGAAAATTATAGCATTATTTAGGTGCCTTCTCTCCTTCATCATGGTTACATATACGTATCAAAACCTATAAGAGTTCCTACCTGTAATAAGCTATACCTATTTATAAAATTTCAGCTCTTTAGGATATGTATTTTTGTTTGAGTACCTTAATCCCAGATGGATGAAAATTACTTATAGAATTTCGAAACCATAATATTATATTTTACGAAGTAAAATAAAAAAATTAGCATGTTTTAGTGCCTTAGATAGGTAAGACTTAGCCTATCCTGGCCTTATTAGGCTATTCATTGTTTAAGTGATGTTGTCACAATTCAAACAACCAGTTGCTATGGACGTAGCTGAAACTGTTATTTGTCTAGTTTGGTCCTGTTATTTGTCGTGTTTTTACTCTGAGAGAAAAGCTAAAAAAAATAATTATCTGAAAGCTTAATTATTATTATTTACAAGTTCAAAAAAGCCCACATTAGTGGGGTTTTTATCCTTTACTTTTGAGAATTTTAGGAAAAACATTAATACAAACCCAAGTGGTTTTTTGCGAATTTTTTTCAGGTTTATACTGCCATACGACATTGTATACGATATTGTACTGCCATAAGACCCGATCACGAGAGCATGTTGATTTGCATGTTAGCTTACAAAAAAAAAATACTTTTAATTCTGCATCCTACTTAAGAAATGAGTTCCAGTTCGTGAAATTTAAAACTTTGTCATTGAAAAGTAAGTTCAATCCAAAAATGAATAGAACTCGCGATCGGGTGAATATGGTAAGGCAGTACAAACTTGAAAATACAGCAAAAATACAGCTTTCTTCGTACCAAAGTTTTTTCATAAAAATTCTCAAAAACAAAGAAAAAACAAAACACTAATGTGAACTCTTAAAACTGCTTTCAGGTAATGGTCTTCTCAAAGAAAAGCACGACAAACAAGCACTTACTGTGGAACTCTGCTATTACGTAATAATCCGTTGTTTTGACCAACCACATGACATGATATCATAGTTCAAACATCGCATACCGTAAACCGGGGCTACTTTGGTCCTAGGGGGCAACTTTGGCCCAAAGGCATTAAAAAGTTTCAAAGGGCCGTATCTCCTAAATAAAAATTTTAAATCAAATAAATAAATATTTTACTTATAACTGTATGTGCTGGCTATTATTTAACCACGAATGCATTTGCATCATGATGACAGTTCCGCAGCAAAAAAATCAAGAGTGCTGCCATGACAAAGTGCTGTGTGCTGTAGTGGTGTAAACTTTGCCCTGGGGAGCAGTATTAATCACATATAAAGGTACAAACCAATTTTTTTTATGTTAGTTTAATATGTTGTAGGGACAAATTTATAACAAGTACAAAGAATTTCTGTGCATTTTGGTTAGAAGAATTTTTTTTCCCAAAACCTGCCAGAATTAATGAATTTTGGGGTAACATTGGCCCACTACAATTTGACTTGAAATTGTGATTATTGATAATTTTTTATCAACAGGGTCAGAGGATTTCCATTTACAACAAGGTAGAAGATGGTCAGTTCATACAAAACACGTGCTGGGAGTAGAAGGTATGCTGACTACACTGCTGAAAAACTGAACCAAGCTCTGGATGCAATTAGAAAACATGAACTCGGTCAATTCAGCCGATTCTGTAGAAATTTAGAAATAATCCTTGAAGGTATTTTGCCAGAAAACATTTGAAACTATGACGAAACCAACTTGATGGACGAACATGGCTTTACAGTCATTACAAAACATGGCTGCAAATATCCAGAAAGAATTGTGATCCAGAAAGTGTTTGTGAAGATGTGGTTGAAGAAGCCACATCTACTAAAGGAAAGGCGACCAACTCGATGCAAATAAAAACCCCAAACAAATCTGCAAAGCCCAAAGAAACAGAATGAAAAGGAAAGGCTTCCAAAAAACTAAAGCTGGCTACCTACTCGGACAGTGAAGAGGAGCAAAGTTATGACGATACCACCTTGTCGGGCGGTGATCAGGATGACTCCTCTGTTCTAAGCACAGACTCCATTAAAGGCAACTTGGAGACATCTGTAAATCTGTCACAATTGAAAATAGGCAGTTATGTAGTTGTGAACTACGATGAAGAACAGTTTCCTGGCAATGTGGCCTCGGTAAAGGAAAATGGGGCGGTAGTGAGAGTGATTCAGCGAAGTGTTTTGGTAAACCGGAAGTGGCCACCACAAAAAAACCAGATGTTATACTTTCCAGAGATATCCTAAAACTGATTGCTAACCCAAAACGACTGGGCAGTCGGGGATCTTACGCAGTTCCTGAGTTGCAGAAACGATGGGGATTTTGATTGCATTTTTATTTGTTCGTTCATGAGTTTTTTCTATCATTTATGATGCTGTGCAATTATATTCATTCTTTATGTTAATTAAACTGGTCTAGAAAATATATAATAAGCCTTTAAGTGTCCTAATTTGGTCAAACATTCCAATACAAGCACAATCACTTGATCCAAAAGCTCGAAACCTATGGTGGGGCAAAGTTGCCCCTAACACGGGGGCAACTTTGGCCCACAGGTTTTTATTTTTTTACTCCAACTTACTGACTATTTTAATTTTTTTAAATACATTGTACTTAAAAAGGATACCAAACTACACATGCTAAAATATAAGGGGCATTCAAAAAGAAACGAGCCGGAGTGTGTAATGGGCAAACCGGTGACAGAAGGATAATATCGCATTTGTAACCAAGATTGGTTCCGACACGAGTGAGGGCGAAGTTCACAGATCGCCGCTAGAGGGTCACGGGTGCAAGTCACGTGACTAAAAGCTAGCAGAAGCATGCGTCAATCGTCCAACGAGGTCATTCACGTAGTAAGCAGTGAAACAGTGCAATGGAGGCGTCTAAAGAAGAGCAAAGAGGTGTTGTTCGTTTTCTGACAGCAGAAGGAGTAGGGGGAACGGACATTCATCGAAGAATGTCACAAGTGTATGGTGAACACTGCATGTCCCTTCACTGCATAGGCTTCACTGCTTAGGCTTCACTGCATGTCGGACGACGACGTTGTGAACTGTTTTTTTTGAAATTCACAACGCAGCCCCGGGAATTTTACGAGACAGCCATTCATCGCCTTGTATCGCAGTGGGACAAATGCCTCAACAGCCAGGGCCAATACTTCTGACATATCTGTACTGGTTTCTGTTCCTCGGCTTCCGGCTCGTTTCTTTTTGAACGCCCCTCATAATTTCAGCCTGGTGCCATTGATAGATAAAATAAGACGTTATGAAATATGGTCAAACTGGGCCAAAGTAGCCCCAGTTTACGGTACACGGTTTATTGCCAATTTGAACATTATTCCAGCTATTATCCTAATTTTTATTGTTTTTCCGTCACTTTAGACTTCTACATCTGCCACAAATCCTAATTACCTAAAGAAGACAGTTAGGAAGAAATTAATCGATCAATTACAGATGGTGCCTGACTTTCGACTTTACAATAGCGCGAAAGCGATACTCATTCAGTAGAAACCTTATTTTGAATTTTGATTCTGGGATTCCCAGGCTAGCGATATGCGGTACGATACTCTCCCTTGATGATATTATCTGGACTACAAAGAAAACTCTCGAATACAAAAATGACCGATTTTAATGAAATTTTATAGGATTTTACAGTTAAACAAAATTACCAGAAATCTTAAGTAAGGAATCCAAGTGCAAATGATCAAAATTGATGGCTCTGATAATCATATACCCTACTAATCCAAATCCTGTTACTCCTATGTCATAGTTATGATTAATTCTACTTAGTAAGTTAATCCTAAGTTAGCTTAGTTAACATTCGTTATTTTCATATTGGAAAGGTTTACTTGTTACAAGAAAGAAAAAGCTATTCCAAAACACCAATTTGCCTCAGAAAATTAAATGTGTAAAATTTTGCTCTCTAAATTTGTCGAAGTTCAAGCATATGCTATCTTTATAACCTAATGTTTGATATTAATAAAGAATATATTTCAAAGCATGTAAGTATAACGATAAAAAGTAGAATTTATTTAAATGCATTCGCTATTCCGAAAGCTGCAATTAAATGGTGACGTACAATTAGCCTGAAAACTTAATGGAAAATTGGAATTTTTGGTCTTTAATTTTCATCGAATATTGTAATTTGTATTAATCGTTAAATTTCATTAATATTGTAATATACCACGTCTTATGTAAATCGATAGGACTCAAAAAGTTATTTCACGCGCAAGCATAGTTAGATAGACGTTGACAGTTTAATTTCCATGATTATCTGATAAAATACAGTATGTGCCGAAACAAACAGTAATGAAATTGACCGCGCAGCTACTAATCATGTGTGCCACGCAACCAGGGCTTGATTTATTTGCTAGTCTGCAAAGTCACATTGTAGATGCGCTGCTGAGTGTACTGTTGCAGGAATGGTTCTCACAACAGAGGAACAGATATTATTACTGTTGAATAATATTTTCGTTCATACGGACTTGCACGTCGAAATGGCCCAAGTTTGAAGCACGTTTCAAATGAATATCGTGAGAAGTTTCACAAATCGCCACCGAATTATGTTACAAGTGGTTACCCCTACATTCTGCAAGTGTAACGATATGGTGTGCCGTATCTGCAAACGATGTCTTGAACCCGTATTTTTTGGATGACGATGATGAAAATCCTCTGACAATTAACCACGACCAATGTAGAGACCTCATATCACACGAGGGATCTGCCACGATTTTGTCGTGCAAGAAACACCGCACGCCATTCTCAAAGATTCCAACAGAATGGAGCCACCTGCCACACGACCAGAAACTCACTCACTTTGATTCAGGAACACTTTGGGGAATGCATAATTTCGCGTGGAACAAATTTTCCTTACCCACCGCATTCACCTGACCTTACACCACCCGATGCCTACGTGCCAGGTACGCTAAAGGAGTCCGTTTTTAAGGAGAACCCACTGACAACAATTGTGGAATGATGGGAAATGATAGTGGCGTTCTTTCACCAACTGCAGCAACTTCTACTTACAGACATGTTTGAGAATCTACGCGAACGTTAAGAACGCAATGGACATCATTTTGAGCACATGTTTTTATATAGAACGTCATCAGTGAATATGTTTATTAAAGCTCAATCTCCACTTCCAGTACAGTTTGTTTTGGCGCCTACAGTACTATATTTTAATTCAATGAAAAAGCTTTTAAATTGTTTGCTAGACAAAGAAAATACAGAATTAACAAAGAAATAAATAATCGTGTTTTTAAGAATAGGAAATTACTGGTTTAAAAATCGAATGATGGTAGTTACAAGTTATCTGGCCCTTTCAAGTTAAATAAGCATTAAAATAAAAATAAACATTTGCCAAAATTTCCTAATTCCAAATTCATTCGAATCAGAAGGAAAGATCTGGGAGGTCGTAATAATTCTAACAAAAAAGTTTATGTGAATCAAATGTTCTATTCCGAACTGTTTCCGAAATAAAGCTTATTTGAATATAAAGTTGAAAAATTATTCATAAGAAATAGATACTGTATACTGTTTCTAATATTTATTGTTTCTAATAATGTTTGTAATAAATTTCTAAAATTCCACCGTCAACATCGATGCACTTAAAAACTCCGGGTTTTTATGCGCGTGAGAAACCGTCGACCTTAGTGTTCAACAACAGAAGTGGCACTACTATTGCAGTAGCCATAAACATACCTGCAAATTTGACATGAAGATGGGCAGCATTTTTAACACATATACCATAAATGTCCGAAATAAATGAATCGGTCTCAGCTCGCTGTTCTTGACTGTTCATAGGCACTTTATGAAAGAGCCAACTAAGCCACATTATGAAAGAGTCAAAAAGAGCCAACTAAGGCTTCACATCAACTCTCGTTCTTCAGACTGTGGCGTATTACGACAGGACAAAAGGACAAAACTGCGCGCCAAATTCAAAAAGCAGTCATCCCTCGACTTACGTCCGTTCGAAGATACGTCCGTGATCCCATAAGGGATTAAGTAACATTTTTCGACCATATTTTCGAACGTGGCGCAAGGAGCGTAAAGTAAAAATGGTTTCTATTTAGCAACAATGTATAGCGCAGTGGCAGCAGCGCATTCAGAGACAACTTCCCTCAGCAGTCGACAATTGGCACATGTCTTCAACAGTTCCTCTGTTGATTTTGTGTTTGAGAAATAGATTATTTCTGTATTTATCGTTAAATATTTCCCGATATTTTGTGCAAACTGAGCCCTACACACCCAATCAAAAAACCTAGTGAAGAATCACAGAAAAAGAGGCGTGCAAATGATCCTGAAACGAAGTTGCAAATTATAAAGCAACATGAAGCAGGTAAGCCCGTCAATGTGATCGCACATGACTTAGGATGGTCTCATTCTACAGTGACGACCATTTTGAAAAATAAGGATAAAATCGTAGGAGCTGTGAAAAGATCTAATCGACGATGGTGACGAAGCAACGAAAAGTCCTTTTCTAATCTAAAGCTACAAAGTTCAGCAACAGTCTTGTTGAATATTACGGCCTCTTCTTCTCTCTTTCATCGTTACTATTGTTCTTGTCTTTATCCATAATAATTGTTAACTATAATTAGTATACTGTCCCAAAAACTGTAATTCACTGATATTGGATTGTTAATTCCCTAACCCTTAGAACTTAGTTGATTTAATGTATCGACTTACGTCCTTTCAACTTATGTCCTGCCGGATGGAACGAAACCCCGACGTAAGTCAAGGGATGACTGTACATTCAAATCTCGGAAACAGTTCAGAATAGGACAAACGTTCACATACATTTTCATTTTTTAAAGTGATCGAAACTATGACCTTGAACAGCGGTTCCCTGTGGAACGTGTACCCCTAGGGTTACGGGGAAGGACGTTATGGGATACGCGAAATAAAATTGAATAATGGCGCAAACAGGCACCTATGTCAACAGTGTAAGACAAAAAGGTAAAAGTTATCAAAATAACTCTATGCTACGGTGAGGGTTTTTTTCCGTTATTTAATCTTGAGAAAAGCCCTCGTTATTCCTCCCTAAACAGTGTTTGTAATATACATACACTTAGTTTGTTCAACTCATTATTTAAATCCCATTACTGACCTATTTATTTTCAATTACAACATACAAAAATGACATAACGGCAACTACATTAATTACCAACATCTTTCTAATATTTATGAAAATGGGCTGTCAAGGGGTAGGCAAGTGAAGAAAGGTTGAGAACCGCTGTTCTAGAACAATGACTCGTCCTTCTGGAACACCCTCACAATCACTGTTGTAATCGATATTAATCCTTTTACCTATTCCTGTAATTCCAACTTAAATAATTTAATTATATAACACGGATTCGAAAATTTAAAATTTCTACTGTATTATTAAGCAGATCTAAAAGTAAATAAAGAATTTCTTTATTAGTTTCACGACTTAAAAAAAATAAGATTTAAAAAATCTGGTTTCCTTTTTCACATGAAACCATAACGACCCCCTATGTGTTCATTTCCGACCACTTCCTGTGAGGTACGTACATAGTGATTGGAGATCGGTCTTCTTTCTCACCTCTACAAGTCGTAAGAGTACCAATAAGATATGACTCATATCTGTCCGACGTTTAGTTGTAGCGGTGGTGACAGACGGACGGACAGAGAGAACGTAACAGTTCTTTCTCCCCTTTCAAGAACGGGGATCACTAAAAGAGCATCTTGATATATGTAGTAAAGTTGGGAGAGATGACACATGTAATGTAACTTCAAGAAGGGTTTGCAGTAGACTGCAGAACATCACATGACCAAAACCCGAGGCCAGTCTGAGCTTTAGTGTGTGTAGAGTGTTTGTGCTGAATTGATATATGAGATTTTATTGAGTTTTTCTTCCAATGATATAGCCAGGTTTGTGCTCGAATTTTCGTTGACTTTGCGAACTTGTTTAATTAACAGCCCTTCTTAAGGCATCTTTCGCTATAATTCATTGTGTAAACATGTAAATAGAGTAAGCAAGGTTATGTACCGGTCACTAGTGTCTTGGGTCCCATTTGGTGGAAATGGCGGTGTGTGTGTCATCTGTCCCATCACTTGGGGAGAAATGACACATCTAAAAAGGGGAGAGATGACACGTGTCATCTCTCCCCTTTTTTATTCTTTTTCTTTTATTTTTGTCTTTCTTTTATTTTATATTCATCACAATACAATTACAATTTGCATAATTTAGAAAAAAATAATTACCACTAAGTTTCATATAGACTTAAAAAAATAAAATCTAAAGTATTTTGCAAATCTGATAACTGTGGCTCACACGAGATGCGCAAAAAATCCCACTACTAAGTTTAATCCCACTTGTAAGTTTTATTCGTGTATTTACTGTTATAGTGACTTCGATGATGCTATTTAGTCTTTTTATTTTAAAATACTATATGCAAATCAAAAGATTTTATTCAGTTTATTAAATTATTTGCTAAACTGTTTCTTGTTTAATAATTAAATTTTATTTTATTATTCTTAAATAAACGTTAAAATAAGTAAATAGCCTAATTATTACTTAAGTTAATACTATTGTTTTATATTTATATTTAACTTAATTTGATTTGTATTTGTAATAAATTTGTTTCTTTTTATTTGTATTAGTTTTTAATATTGTTTCTTTTTGTGTAAATATATATATATTGAACAATATATTTAATATCTTGATCAGTAGGGAATTTTATTTTTTATTAAACAGTTTTTTCCAAAAAGTTTCAAAAATATCATTATTAAACTTAATTTTTAGTATTTCATTTCATATGTTTTTTACAAAAATAAAGTAGCAGCTTGATTTAGGCTACATAGGTCTCTTATTCATATTCCATGTGGCCATCTATCCCCTACTATCCGTGTCATCTCTCCCATAGGTATGGGAAGGATGACTCAATGTCAAAAAATTTTTAAAATTCTAAAAATAAGAAACAGCATTAAAAACATAAAAAAAAATAAAAATAAATATGAAGGCAAAGAATAAATCAACAGTTTAAAGCTTTCAAACATTTAAAAAATAAGGTTTTTTTTTTATTATTTTACATGAAAAATTCGAATTGTGTGTAATCTCTCCCAACTTTACCTTTTATAAAAACTGGATGTAGATTCGGTAGCGGAGATAGTCAAAATAACATATCTGAATATTTATACATGAATTGAAAGACACACTTATTTTCGACAATGGATGTCGAACATCTGCTGTACGGGGCTTGGAAGGGTCTATTCCCATGTGAAAGAGATGAACTCGAAAGAGGTCTGCATCTTTTACGCTAATCTGCAATTTCACGGTGTCCGTTTCACCCCCTGAAGAGCGCAGGTGAGCAAGATTTAATCTTAAAGGTTTGAAGCCATTTTAAAGATCGCAGTAATTAATTAGGAAATGGTGTCAAAGTGTTCTGATTTTTAGTGGTTTCTGACTATCATTGGCGAATTTTGATCTAGAAATCCACCATTGACGTTACGATTTTCTTTTAGCAGTAGGAGTTCATTTCAATATCGATGTAAGTAAGAAAGGGGAAAAAAAAAAGCTCTTGAAACAATATATATATTTTTTTTTTTTTTAAATCTTATTCTTAATTTTTTATTTTTAGTCACGAAATTATGTTTATTTTATAAATATATTTATTTTTAAATCTGAGTCTATTTATAAGTATAGACTACGCTTATTTTTAAATCTACGTTTAATTTTTTTTACAGATCTGCTGAATACAAACAGTAGAAATTTTTTATTTGAATTAATAAAATTGAAAAACGGAAAAATGATGAAAATGTGTCAATACAATCGTTTACTTTCACGCCTTGAGTTATCATCGACGGGATTCTGGGACAGCTGTTTCGTCCTTATCAGGACTCATCAACCAGATTTATTCTCAATGGTCAAACTCGTGAGAACTTGTGTATGAATGCGTTCTGAGCTTGACCACTGAGGATAAATCTGGCTGATGAGACCTAATAAGGATGAAACATTTGCCCCGGATTCACGTCGATGATGGCTCAAGGCGTGAAAGCAAACGAGCATTTTCATCGTTTTTCGTTTTTTCATATTACATTTAATGCACGTTAAACCTTCTTGCAAATTAATAAAATTCGGATTATTTACTTAAGTTGTCCACAGCCTGATTAATGTTGATGAAATCAAATCACGCGCTGATTAATGGATTAGGTAAAATGATGAATACCCCTTTTTTTAAGACTTTTTTTTTTTTTTTTTTTTAGGAAATCCATTGTTTAGTTTGTAACAGTTTTCAATAAAAATTCTGTCACCTTCTCGTGCTTGGGACGCGGTTGGAAAAGATTTCAAAATATGCCCGTCAAGTTTCAAGAAGATCCATCTAGCGGTTCAAAAGTTACACACAGCATTACTGATCCGATTAGCCTCACTTTTCTAGCGAAGTAGGCTAAAAATCGAGTGTGTTACGACTTAGTCGTAATGTTATTTTTAGAACACAATCACGAGAATCACGTGAATTTGTGACAATCACAATTCACGAGAATGTTAATTGCTCACAGAAAATAACAGTTATGAAAGACCTCAACTGAAAAGAAAGGAATTATTTGTTGATTCGGAGTAACGATGACGTTACAGAGTATTTATGTGGTGTGAAATTATAGCTAATACATCTAGTATAAATGAAGTCACTCATCTGATTTCACACAATATCCATTCCGCAAAGATAATATCAAGAAAATATAGTGTTATCGCAAAATAGTGTTACCGCCGGTATCCTAACAAGAAAAGTGCAGTTGTCAACGTGCAACAATGAAGAATTACCTATGCTACGTTGATATACTATTGTTAACAGAGTGGATGGCATGCTTTGTTAAAAAAAAAGAAGGAACTGTGTGGTTGCCAAGCAACATAGTGTATCTGCAGTTCTACGCCAGAACAGTGTATGTTCAGCTGTTGTGCCAACGAAGTGAGAAGGCGAAATCTTCTCGTATTAAGTGATGTGTTACCAGTGTGTTTAAGCATAAAGTACAAATGCTTATTCAGTGCCTATCAGTGAAGTACGAATCAACAAATAGATTCCTATGATGAAATCAATTCATCATCTTAGTTTTGTGAAAAAGGATTTTCACAAATTAGAGGCAACGACCGTTTCCCAGGCAACGGAAGACACAGTTAGGGCCACAACTGACATAGAACATAGGTCGCCATGTTTATCACTACTATGGTTTAGAAGTTAGCAAATACAGTGTCAAGTGACCGGTGCTACCTACAGCGTATTATTCAATGGTACGTCGAGTTCCACGATTCCTGAGAAATTAAAGATCGTAAGTACGAACTCTTTATCGTTTTAATGGGTGACCGCCATTCCGAAGAAGCAAGAACCAGGATTAATGGACTGTAGAATCTAAACTTTAGTGAAGTTAATTGCTTATGCAAATTGTAGCAGTTTAGTGAAAATGAATTGATTTATGTAAAGCATAAATTTTAGCTTGAAAGTACATAAGCTATTTTGAACTGATTAAGAACCAGAACTTTAATCGAACACTAAAGTCTTAAGGCTGACTATAGTTTTTGTTTATTCATATTATCATTAAGATAATTTTTAATGAATGTTTAGAATTTAATTCAAGTTACAGAATTAAATCTTTTTTTATTTTTCTTGTGTTTGTGTGAAATGTTCGCTTTGCTCAATTTCTTAACTAGCAGTTAAAGTTTAGCTAACTTTATCTGAAATTGATTAGTCTGTACATATACATACTCTGAAAACCGCTCCGTGTGGAAGCATTACAAGTATTAAATTACCACAATTTATTTAATAATGAAAAAATGTATTGATAAACTTAGAAAGTATGATTGTCGTATTGATATTTTATAATGAAAAAAAAATATAAAATGTTTTCAAGTTATACACATGTAGGCTTTAAAAACTCGAAAAATCGAAAGAAATATGAAGAACTTTTTACAAGTCTATATTTCTTAGAATGTTGTTTCTTAAGATTTTTTTTTATTACGACCCATTTGGGAGCTATTGTGAAAGCGATCAAATATTGTAGCTATTGCTTTTCTCCTGTCCGTCCGTTCATGTCTGTCCGTCTCTGATAACTCCCGAACGGAAAATCGGATCGTCAAACGGACTTCACCATCGTGCTCGAGATATTTGGCATTGTTATCATTGGATTTTCGCTATTAGCTTAAATGTTAGAAATGCAACCATCTTTTCTCTTTTCAGTTAGCAGTAGCTAGATGGGTAAGGCTCAGACTCATATGCTGAGGTTGTTGGTTCCAATCCGCAGATCTACTGGGTTTTTTTTCTCTTAATCTATTTTTTTTCTCAATGCTCGCTTGGTTTTTTTCTTTTTGTGTGTTTCTTATTTTCATAACCTTATTTTTCCTTACGTTACTGTACTTTTTTATTATTACTATTTTTATTTTTTTATAAATTATTTTTTAATTTTGTTTTATTATTATTTTTAAATTTTTATTATTATTAAAGATAATATGTGATTATCTCGCTTTTTATTATTATTATTTTATTATTTTTATTGTTGTGGGTCGCCCTTAAATTTATGCTTTAGCACAATTTTTTTTTTACATCTTTTCTTTTTCTGCTTGTTAAACTAAATATTTATTTTCAAATTGTATCTACTGAATACAAACGGTATAAAAATATTTTATTACTGTTAAAAAATAATTAAATCCGTATTTCTTAAGTTGACTAAATCGGACATATTTTAATTACATGAAAGCTCGTGTAAATTGGTGAATTAACTAAAAGGGGATTAAAAATCACTGTTTAAGACAATGAAGTATTAATAGAATTAGTAAAGGAATTCATTGTTTAAGATTCCAATGCTTTTGTATGGAAATGTATCTCCTTCACGCGCTATTTTCTCAACAAGGACCCACTTGAAAAAGGTTGCAAATATAAAAGTTAGACCATCTCTAATCCTTAAATATGGATACTAAGTTTCAGGAAGATCCATCGAACGGTTCAAAAGTTTTAAGAAGGAAAAACGAGGAAAAGATGAAGTCTTACTGTACTGTAGGTAACTAAGTTAAGCTTTGTAGTGACGCAAGGCAATAAATGATCACAACAAATTTATTCGTAACATACTTAAAAAAAAAAATCTTAATACCACAGTAACCTTTTCTCTCAGCAGTAAATTAGCTGTTTTGAATCGTAAGGAAGGTAGTACATAACCATAAGGCTTACAGTGTCACAAACTTCCTTGCTTTATACTGTATATTGGAAAACCAAAGGAAAGCTTAGAAAAACCGTATTCGGAAGCATATGGCGCTTTTCTCCAAGACTTCGAAAATTCGATTGTTTTTGGACATGATCTACTAACGATTTGAACAGAATGTAAAAATCAATTAAAATCAGTTAAGAACTGATAAATAATCGTCAAAAACAAAAGTTACATCAAACTTACTGTATCTTAATCCTATCAAAGAACAGAGAATGACAGTATCGGAAAACTGTTTGTTCAAGTCAAACGCCTAAGCGCCATTTATTGCAGTGCTTTATTTATATTTTTTATATAATTAATTCACTTACGTTGTTGACATAGGTTCGAATCTTTTTCTCTGGAATGGAGATAGAAACTTATAATCGTTGGCAATGAGAACAATTAAAAAAAAATCCAAATATTGATTCGTATTTCAGGCGTAAATGATCGGCCAATTCATGCCCAAATAAGGCAAACCTATTATTTGGCTATATTTCAAAATAAAGAAAGGGTTTATTTTATTTTTAATACCGTATAAAAAAATATATTACATGTATTAAAAATTTATCAAATATTACAATTCAGTCCTACTAGGTTATAAGCCTGTGTTGTAGGTGCTGAGATTTATAATGGTATTATTTACAAAAATGGTCCTATGTAAAAATGGTTTTCTTAAAATTTGATTCTCTTTGTAATTATCGTAAAAAAAATCAAGAAGAAAAAGAGTTACAACTCCTCTGTGTTCCTCTCTATTCCCACCCACACTCCGTGGGAAACCCCTCTCTATCAAAACGCACTCCTATTTAATAGACGATTTATTTAAGTGAATATCATCTTAGCTGGTCGGTAAAATCAAGTCCTATCTCCAGACACCAGACCCCTGCTTAACATTTCTTTTAGTTTGGTTAGTTTTTTGGGATTTTTTTTTTCCTAATAGGAGCACCGTAATGGATAGAATCATTCCGAAACCATTTAAAGAGAGAAATTTACATACTTTGATTAACCGGAAACGACCAGAAAAAAAAAAGAAAGAAAATCCCTTCTCGTTCTCTGTGGAAACGCGAAAAACTTGGAGTAGATAATACATTCACAGACAACTCAGTCGTCTCGTCATCACTGTTAATACGGAACATTTGCATCTGAAAATAGTCTGGACTATTTTTGATTTCCGTTACTTCATTTCCTTCTTTTTATTTCTCCGGACTTTTGGCTTTTCAATTTCTTCCTCCTTTTTTTTATGTGGAAAAGAATTACAGAAATTAAATATTTCATCCTCCCCAAATCGACAAAATAATAACAGCTACAATAACATGCACAATTCTCTCGTATACGTAACAATGTATTTCAAATTACCTAAAATTAACTTAATTTGAAATAATTGAATTTGTATTTTTATTCAAAATAAAAGTAGAATCTGTAAATAATTGTAATCCCCTCTTTCATCTGTATGTATTGTTACATCAGCTGGTGAATTTATATACACTGAAATACCAGAAAACTGAGACACTTATTTAGCAACGCTTAGGTCATCCTTTTCAACGGATTACCGCATCTCCATACCATGAGCTCTCTGATGTATTTTATAACTAAGGTACATCATGTCACCTCAACAGACACCCACAATTCCCTAATACCGATGGTGGTATCCCGGCATTGAAGGCACGCTGAACCGTGTACTATTTGGTTCAAATCCGGCCAACGACTGGGCCAACTAATAATGCCAAATTCAGAGGAATGTTCTTCCAGCTTTAATTTTGGATGGCGCAATGTCCATGTGATAAAGTCAGCTACAATCTAAGTTAATGCATGACGTGAACAGTTGCAAACGATCCGCAAGGATGGTTATGTAGCGCTTGCCGGCCAATGATGTCTGCAGATGTATGAGAGGTCTGCAGATGTATGAGCTGAAAAGCCACCGTCGCCAGGAACTGTCCCTTGTTTGCATGCCTCGTGGGGTTTTCTCCACTAACATAATCATACAAACTTAAACTGTCCGGAACAGTTGGACCAGGCTACACGTTTCCAGTACGCTTGACATAAGCAGCGTTCACGAGCATAGGCAGGCGCAGAGCCCTGTGCTGTTCGGTCAGCACTGGAACCAGAGTGGGCTGTCGGCTCCTACTATCCAATAGAAGAAAAAGAACGTTATCCTGTCCGAACACTACTATTTTGTGTGGCCCCAATGCTTGAATTGTTCTTATCTGCTTTGTCGCACACCGGTCAGCTTCAAAAAATTCAAAAGGAAGTTTTCGTTAAAAATATACGAGTCTATCTGTGTGATTTAAAAAAAAATTAGAGCTCTTTACGACAGGTTGGTGATGTTACTGGAAAAAATTTAGACTATTAAAAAAATAGTTGGGGTGGTAATTAGGGTTGCCATCTCTCGTATTTACGACCAACAATGGACCACTTGAGGATAGGCGGGGCTTCATAGTTACAAAATATCCCACCACGCTACTGCTTCGCATGTGGGATAAACAAAGCCATGTGCTTCATTTTAACCCTAATAGATATGGAGGCTGAACTATAAGATTTGATTTGGATGCAACGATCGTAAGCCTTCCAAAATCTTCAGATTGGATGTAGAGTTGATTATCGCTTATTGAAGAAGGCGACAGCAATATATTTTCAAAGAAGGATATAATTTAATGGATCACTTGAGAATAGGCGGGGCTTCGTAGTTACAACATATCCCACCACGCTACTGCTTCGCATGTGGGATAAACAAAGCCACGTGCTTTGTTGTAACCGGTTTAGATTCAGAAGAAATATTATATTAAAGAAGGATATTCCAAGCGTTTTTACAGAATTATTACAGTACTGGATCTGCACAGTATTGAACCATCGTCTTGAAATATCAAATATCGACGATTTTTTAAGTAATTCAAACAAAGTTATATGTTTGTTTATCCCATTAGCTCTCGCCGCATGTGGGATACACGTCATACGTGACGTCGATAGGGGTGTAAACCTCAAGTGGTCCATTGCAAATCTCGTTTTATAAATCTACTGTCCCGTAAAATCACGATAGTTACCGAAGATTGGAAAAAAATGAGATAATAAAAATTATGAATTTTTAAATCTTAAATTTTAACAACAATCTTAAATCTTATTAAATTAAGAAAAAAAATCCTGCTCCAATGTCAATCTCAGATATTAAAGAACTTAAGACAGTTTGGATTTTCCTTATAACTTGTTAGAAGGAATGGAAATGGCTACAAAGAAAATTCTCGTATTTTATAGATAGCGCTAAAATGTCCCTCATTTCACTGAGGTAGCAACTCTAAAGCCAACTTCCAAATGTACCCATGGTATCGGCACTAAGAGCAAAAAGTTATTAAAAAGAAAAGAAAAAGTTATTCATTGGTTTATGTTGACAGTTTTTAGCCCTTAACTTCAAACTACAGATTTTGTGCTTAAACAAGTCCTTATACATACCGAGGCCTTACAAACTCTAAGAAAATTTCAGCTTTAAAGAACAATTAGTTCTGAGTTATCTTGATCTACAGGCGGATTAACAGTGAACCGGCGTTTTGGTCCCTCAGCTCCTTAACTATTGATCGAATACGTCACAGAAATCAAAGACACTTATCTTTTAAAAAGTCATAAATGTACCTCTAGCATTTCAGCTCAGTTGGCTGTGTAGTTTTTGAATTAGCGCCATTATCCCGTTTTAAGGTATTGTGACAGGTCTTTTGTCCCTAGAGTCTTAACTATTCGCCGATATCTATCAAAAGTTTTAGGGCTCTTTTCTGTAGCATTTCATATTTTAGTTTTCGAGGATATGTAGTTTTTCAGTCATTGTTATCACAGATTGGGGAGGGACGTATATGGGTAAGAAACTTTGACTAAAATGCGTATTAGAAAAGAAAAAAAAGTTTTAACATATAATTTTTGCTATTTTTTTTTATTTTTCTTATTTAATATTCTACCGTTTTTTGACTCTCCGATAATATTAAGAGGTCTTACAAATGTTAGACTAAAGCAATAATATCCTGTGGTAGAGTAATAGTTATCAGGCGAGTATAAAAAGAAATCCGTATGGACTTTGTTGCAACTGAAAGTAAAGAAATTTAAAAAAATAAAAATTAAAAGCCAATGTTCATATTGCATTTTATATTGTTAAGTCCTGGAATTATGGAAACCCAAAACTTGATATCTTAGAACGACGAAGTATCAACGATCGGTTTTGAATTTTAAGTCTTTTTAATTTCTATCTCATTACAAAAAAAAAAAAAAAAAAAATTGAAAGTATCCTAATTTATGTACACCAGTGTAATTCACTTAATTCTTAGGTTTCAGATTACAATTCTATAATTTTGGGTTAAGTTTTAGTGCTCTTTTGAGTCTATATCCTTACCATTTACTTATAAGTAAGGTATTTTTGATAAACTAATATTAGTTCATAATTTAAAAGTTAAAAATAAATAAAGTATAATATAACTAAAATAGAGTAGTTTCCGGATCTGTCCACTGGTCCATCTTCAGATAAAAAAGAATAAAGGTTTGATATAAACATTTAAAAGTTCGTTCTCATGATACTTCGAGGCAATCATTTCTGTTTTAGTCTTCTGATTAGTAATAAGAAGACTAATATTCCCGTTTTGTCTGTCCGTCTGTGGACAGGTATCATTAGCAACAATCACAACAATCGCAACAATTGCGTCTTTTGCATGCGCAACAATCACATTTGTAATACAGCTCTACAACAATCACAACAGTCGCAATAATCGCAACAATTGCACCTTTTGCATTGGCAACAATCACATTTATAATAAGGAAATTAAAGCAATATCAATTGTATTTTCTTATACGTATCAGAAGACGTTGCGAAGCATTGTGATTAGTTTACTAATCGCTATCCCTATCTTGTTTATTTGTGTATTTATTTATTTATTTACTTATTCTTTTTTTATTACTGGTTATATTTTCCTAAGTTTTTAAATGGATTTTTCTCATTTTTGATTGAAACTTCTTACTTGCATTACCATCTGTTACAAACTTCCTTAGAAATGTGCAATACTACTAAAAACAATTTTAAGGCTTTTATCCTAAAAATGTTATGCAATCTAATATTAAAAATTAGTATCACAGGAACTAGATTGTGATACCATTTAATGGAAGACAGGCTTTAACTACAGGAACGGTAAACTGTAAAACATGTTGGGGAGAAAAAAATCCTGCACTAGCTCCCGGGGAACTAAGCAAATCTTTTTAATAATAATAATAACTAACTACATATGCCAAGTCTTTTTATACTACTTGAACATACTTTTTTGTTTAATAAAGAAGAAAATATCTTTAGTGGACAAAAATTATGCTTTCTCACAGTTTGAGCCATCGGGAATCCTGGACACTGTTTCATCCTTGTCAGGAATCCTCAGCAGGTTTTACCCTTGATGATAGGCTCAGACCCTTAGAAAGGTTATGCATATCACTTCCGCTTCCGGCAGTGGCATCAAAATCAGAACAACAGAAAAAAAAAAAAAAACTGTGAACTCCCCAGTATTAAAGTCCTTCTCCTTTGACTGAAAGGCTCAAAGGATTTTTTTCAGAAAATCAATAAACAATTGAAGATAAAATTTAACGTCCACAAAATACTGTCTTGCGTTTTTGTTCAGTAATTGATTTTGTGGACGTTAAATTTTGTTTTCAATCCTTCTTCTTTGTTTGTTTGGTTATATCCGTTTACGCTGAAACTACTCGACGGATTCCGATAAAATTTGGTCTTTCGCTTAATTACGTCTAACTGAAAAGCACGTTATTTTTCTCCAATTCCCTCATGATCCCTCAAAAATTTGATCTTTGAAATTCCCTTCTAAAATTTCTTGACTGATTTCCCCAGGTCTGCATCGTCAGTCCCCATTAAGCGACAGATACACGAATCACTTCCTAGTAATATAACACTTACTGAGAATACAAAATCTCTCAATTCCAATTGACTATTTTTATCCCCTGTTCATTCATTTGTTTTAATGTCTGTTCATATGAGCACCATGTTAAAACGTGCATATATGAACAGACAACAAACAGGATAAAAACAAACGGTCAAGGATTTCCTTAAAATTTAATACAGTTCTTATTAATGATCCAACTTAAAATAAAAACACGATTATTTTTAGTCTCCACCCCCCCCCTTTTCCTGTTCCTCGAAATAAGCTTTCCATGCTCAGTCGGAAAGCTGAGCGTATCCCTAGTATTAATAAACAACTTGCTTTAAAATATAACCTTACTTATTTGGCTAATTTATTAATTTAAACAAAAATATTTAAGCAAAATTGATATTATTTAAGTTTCTGTGAAATTTATTTAAGAACGAACAAAGAAAAAGAGCGGGAAAGCATAATTGAATCCTGGCTTAGCGATCTGCATCGAGAACACAGTCCATTTGTATTCGGTGAAAGAAAAACACAGAGATTCAGATCCCCTTCTGTTTGTACTTTCGGAAAAGTTATTTGTGGATTTTTCTTCAACTCTTTTCTTTCTGGACTCATTGCTGTGTTTCATTTTAAATCAACCTTGTTTCCGCTTCAGGACAAATTGGTTTCATTTCGAAAATTGATGACATGATAGCAACAGAGGTCGAACAACATAGATTTGCCATTTCTTGCCACCCAAAACGCTGTACCCAGTTGAAGTTTTACTTTTTATTTTGTTTTGTTTTTTTGTTTTTTTTAACCCTTGTTCAACACAACTAATAGAAACTACTAATTGAAGAAGATTTTTTTATCCAAATTAAAAAAAAGCAAAACAAAACACAATAACTTGCTCCCAATAATGATATATTAATTTGATAGCTAGCTATATTAGTTAGGTTACAGCAATTTAAGGTTCATATAAACTGAAAATTAATACATCAGTTTTCTTATCTTTCAACTTTTTTATAAATTTAATACAGGTAGTCTCATACTTAACTGTCGGATTCCGTTCCGACAGTTTATATAAAAGCTCACGTTCTCATGAAATGAATAAGTAAATATTAAATTATTTTGAATAAAAAGATATAATAAATATTTCTTGAGATGTAGATGAAAATAAACTGAAAACATATTTTCAAGCGAATACACGTGCTACGAATGTTTTATAGTAAACACTATGTACGACTGTTGCCAAGAGAATCGAGAGCATTTATATTATATTTTTACTACTATTGTTTATTTTTATATCTGTTTACTCATAATTGCTGCTAATTCTATTTTGTTAGCTGTAGTTCGCTTCATGAAAGACTCGTAGGAGTTTACTACGTGCTGCAAATAAAGTAGTCCCAATTGAGAGTTTGTAATAAGAGCCGTTAGCTGTGGATATGTGGCATCCTGAATATATATTTCTGCGTTTTTATCAATCAGTGAGTGTCAATCAATATTGCTTTATTTTTAATTACAGAATAAAACACTGAATTGTATTCAGCCAATCACAGGACAGGAAATTTTAGAACAGTTAAAAGTTAGGAAGCGGAAGGATATGTGACGTCATCAAAGGAACTCATCTACAGAAATTTAAGCAATATACAATACAGTTCTTATTTTATTTGTTCCAAAATACACTCATTAACAAAAAAAAACGACGACCTAGAAGGAGTTGTCGATTGTAATGAAATTTCGTATGCGAAGACATTGGGACCGCCCATGCAAATGATTAAACTTTGGTGTCGAATGAATGAATAGCGAGAGCTACAGCGCATCGGAACTGCGCACTCAGTAGGTGTATATAAGAAGCGATTCTCAATCTGATTGTCAAAATTTCTGGATTGAAAGAGGCAGGTTGGGCAAATCGGAGAATCGCTCGTCATATAGGTCGAAGTGATGCGGCGATTAGAAGATGCTGGCAGGAATGGGTGGACAATGGCAGATTTCAGCGTCAAGAAGGTAGCGGTCGACCTAGGGCCACAGCAGAGCGGGAGGATAGAGTGATTGTCAGATCAGCTGTCACAGCGCCTGAATCATCGTTATCAACCATCAGACGTGCGACCCGCACACGAGTGTCCACCGTGACCTTTCACAGACGGCTGAGAGAGCGACATCTACGCTCGTACCGACCGCTACGCCACCTGCCACTCACGTCTGCACACCGTCGAGCCAGATTACATTGGTGCTGGGCTCGATCCGGTTGGAATGATGCTGACTGGGGACGTATAGTGTTTAGCGATGAATCCCGCTTCCAACTGTGTCCTGACGATCGTCGCAGACTTGTTTGGAGACGCCCAGGGCAGCGTGCCGATCCTGCTTTCACTATTGCACGCCACACAGGCCCTCAACCAGGAGTTATTGTCTGGGATGCCATTTCCCTTGATAGCCGGACCCCTTTGATCGTCATTAGCGGCACACTTACAGCACAGCGGTACGTCGACGACATTCTGAGACCTGTTTTGCTACCCTTCCTTTTGCAGTACCCTGGTCTTATTTTTCAGCAAGATAATGCCAGACCACATACGGCACGTGTTGCTATGACCTGTCTTGCAGCTTGTGAAACGCTTCCTTGGCCAGCCAGATCCCCAATCTCTCTCCAATCGAGCATGTCTGGGATATGATGGGAAGGCGACTGCATCCACCAGGGAATGTGGATGACCTTGCCCGACAATTGGAGCAAATTTGGGAAGAAATACCGGAGGAGACCATCAAGGAGCTTTATCACTCTATACCACGTCGTGTGGCAGCTTGCATTCAGGGTAGAGATGGGTCAACACCTTATTGAGCTCGTTACTTTGTAACTCTGAAATAAATCATTCAATTTGTCTGAAATTTTAATCATTTTCTATTCTGTACATAATCTTCCTCTCCACCAATTTTTGTCTCCATCGGACAACTCCTTCTAGGTGGGTCGTTTTTTTTGTTAATGAGTGTACAACTTTTATTACAAAAAATTATTATTTTTTTAAGTTCATTTCTTTTGAACTAAACTAGATTTCATTAAACAAAAAGTTTTTAATCCGAGAAAAGAAATGGTCTTGGATAAAGAAAATGAAGTTAAGTTGCTTCAGTTAATGAAGCATTATTTCATTTTTTTCTTGAAGTAACTTAATTCTGAATCCCAATTCATTGTAATGTAGTGAAGTTCTCGATAAACGTCGTTTCGCGTATCCATCGTTCATTGATTGATTGTGTTGAATGTGGGTGGCAGGGAAGTCAAGCACCACGACCTGCTATCCCACGGAAATGAGAACAGACCGAGAGAAAGACGAAGAAAGTATGGTGGGAGAAAACCTGGCCAACGCCGATCGTCCACCATCACGCAGTGGCGTAGCAAGGGAGGGGCGGTCCGCCCCGGGCCCCTGCCTGGGAGGGGCCCCACCAGCCAGCCGAAGGGGCCCCCACAGCCAGCTTATTTCCTTCTTTTTTGGTTGTGGAATAATGGAACTCCCGCCCCGGGCCCCCAAAGGCCATCACGAAACCCACAAGAGAACCGAACCCCGGTACTCAAGAGGTGAAAGGCCAATGTCTTAGTGACAACGCCAACCGCGCAGCCTCCGTCGCTCATTAATTAGGGACACATACATCGAATATGTTCGCACTTACGTCATTTGAATAGGAACTTAGTTGTCTAATGGCTCGAATCCTCTGTTCATCCTTACGTTCTCTTTTGAATTCATGTTTATAATATGCATTATATAATGCTGTATATACTGTACAAATATGTATATTTAATACATGACATAAAATTTACTAAACTGTAGTCTTTAATGAATACTATAAAGTAAGGTAAAATTTCGAGAATGTATATAATAAATGAAAATTGTAAATTATATTTTCTAAATAGAAATGTATGTATTACTTACATTATTTATTTAGAACATCAGCAATAGAACTTTCTGAAATAGTTACAGCAGCAATTACTGTTAACAGAAAGAATAATTACAATTATTCATTTTTGTTTTTATTAATATTTTATAGTGTATTTTCTAATTATTATTTAGCCATTGTAATTGGTTATAATAAATATTTCCTATTCATATACACTTCAATGTAAATTTCACATATTCCAGTAGTTCAGTGAGAAATCAATGTAGCTGTATATATATATGTCACTTCGTTTTACGTTGGAATATTCCACATCAAATTTGGAATAAAAACTACATCAAATATCGAGGACAAAAAGTAAACACAACTCTTTCCCTGTATTTCGTAACTTATTTAAAAAATAAGTGCTTCAATGAAATACGTAATATTTAAAAGTTCTTGATTATCAATGACATCTGACGGCAGAATGCGAAAGTATGTCTGGAGAAGATGATGTCGGTCATCGGTAGACAGACGTAGTACAAGATAAGAAATTGTCTTTAACACTTTGCAAGTGTTTTAACAGAGCTACAACACTGGGGACATGAAAGTAGATCGAATTAAGCAATTATTTAGAAAAAATACTTCCAAGCCGGCAATGAAGTTATCTTAAAATGATTGTAAGGGTTCTTTAGAGCCCAACTACGGAGAATTCATAAAGTAAGACTTATCTACTAAGAACGAACAGCCTATCAATAATTTTCTCATATTTCTGGGCATCATTGTTACATACAACATGTCAGTATCAAGGTCACAGTCAGCTTTTTTTTTTTTTTTTTTAATTTGTCATATCAATGACTATTAATTAGAAAGCGTAATGGAAAAAAAAGCAAACGTCAATCCATTATCACAGAAGTCTGAGAAGAACTTTAGTGTGAGTTTTTTATATGTTTTTAGCGACCCATTTGAGAGCTATTGTGATCAAAATCGAGAGGTATTGCGTTTGTCCTGTCCGTGTCCACCCCTAACAACTCCCGAACGGAAGGTCCGATCGGTAAACGGATTTCACCATCGTGTTCAAAGGCCCAAACACCGAAAGAAAAATTCCCTTTTCTTTTTAAAAAACCTACTCTATGCTAAACTTTATTTCCTAATCCTCCTTTTTTATTATTTTTAAATATATTATATTATTATGGGTCACCCTTAAATTTATGCTTTAGCAAAAAATTACAATCACTTGTTTTGCTGTCTTTCTCCAGAAGAATTACTTCAATGATATATCCTTCCGTCTGCTGATTTTTACTAAAGTTTTCCGTTCTATGATTAGCTAGAAACAAATCAAAATTTAATTACATTAATAAAAACAGAGAAATAGATTGATTCATACAAACAACTATACTATAAGGCTTGGATTGCAATTATTTTACATGTGGAATTATACAAAGCAACAAATTCTCAAGTTCTTCATGAACAACAACAAAATCTAAATGCTTTGCACTGATTCAGAAAAAACTAGATCCATACACTAATGCATTTACTTTCAGCATCTAAACATAGATCAGTATTTCTCCAACGAATCAATCGCGCAGGTTTTATTAAAAAAAAAAAGTAAGTGAATTATCGTCTAGGAATATGCCCAGATATCCATGCATAGTGGACACTGAACATTGTAGCGTTGGGGGCAATTTTGAGGGATTTGAGGGGGAGGGGAGTGGAAATCTAACTATTGGGCGAGTGCAAAAGTTCTACCCGTTTTTTTTTTTACACATAAAGAAGAGCAAATAAACGCAAAATGAACAGTACCTATTATTGTGCATAATCCCCATTGCTATCTAGGACCTCTTACCATCTTCCTGGTAGGAGATGAATCCCACGGCGGTAAAATTCCGGTGGTTTCGAGTCAAAAAAGTCTTGGATGGCAGTTTCCACAGCATAAAGATCATCAAAGATTTTCTGACCGAAGGAATTGTTCAACGCACGAAATAGGTGATAGTCAGTTGGTGCTAAGTCAGGAAAATAGGGAGTGTGGGGTAAAACCTCCCAACTAAAGCCCAGTAACTTTTGGCGAGTGATGACAGCAGCATGTGGCCTGGCGTTATTGTGATGAAGGATAACACCGCGACGATTGATGAGACCTGGCCGCTTTGATACCAAATTTGAATGCAGCCTGTCTAAATGTAGACAGTAGAAGGCAGCATTGATGATTTGGTTGAGTGGCAGGACTTCCCAGTGAATTATTCCCTGCACATCCCACCACACACTCAATAACACCTTCTTGGGATGAAGTTCAGCTTTCGAAGTCGATGCAGGCGGATCAGAAGGGCGACACAAAGTCCTACGTCGCTTTACGTTACGGTACATAACTCATTTCTCATCTCCTGTCACAATTCGTGTCAAGAATAGGTCATTTTCGTACCGGGAAAGCAAGGAAACACAGGTGGCGCTTCGGTCATCCCGTTGCTTAGCTGTCAGGTTCTGTGGAACCCAACGATCCAACTTTCTCGTAAAACCCAACTTACACAGGCGTCTCTCGACCGTTGTCCGGTGTACGTTGAGGGTCTCCGCTAATTCTTGCACGGTTGGGTTCGGGCTGCTCCTTATGGCTTGGTCAATATCGTCCTCTCCAACGTGTGATGGCTGTCCACTCCTAGCCTGCTCTTTGCAGCTTCTGTCTCCTTCCCTAAATTTACGAAACCATCGACGACATGTGCTTTCGTCTATTGCATCCTCCCCATAAACTTGACAAACATTGCGACATGCTGCGGCTGCCGTACTCTTTTTATCTAACTCGTATAACAAACAATGTCTTACATGCTCCTTCTCGCGTTCCATGTTACACCCTCTGATATTTTTTTTTTTTTGAGGTGATTAACTTTGTGAGACAGATTCATTTATATGTGAGGCATCCACACGTTTGATTGGCAGACGATTTGCGTCATTACAATGTAATGTGTGAGGGCAATTCCATTGCAAATTTTCATATCCAAAAACGGGTAGAACTTTGCACTCACCAAATATTTGTGCTCATTTTGTAAGTTGGACCACAAATAAGCAACACAGCAAATTTTAAGAAGATCAGTCCAGCCGTTTTAGCGAAGGATTTCGGGGGTCATTTTTTTGAGTGATGGGGGATTGGAGACCCAAAAATAACTGTACTCACGTTTCAAGGTGGATCGTTCGTAATCGATGTACCAAAATTAAGAAGATTTTAACAGGCAAGAACAAAAATGTTCAGAAACAGAGTAAGACTGTTATGTTGAATCAATAAATATCCATATCGAGTTAAAAAAACAACAAAATTAAGTGAATTTATTGACATTTGTAAAAACTCGAATGTTAATAATATAAATTGATTACAATGGCTTAGTCCATTCTCTTGATGAAAAACAAGTTCTAATTACGATATTTTCCTCTAATGTAATTCGCAAAGACGCCAGATTCCCTTTTGGAAGGCCGAGCGAGCACTTCGGGGAATGCGAATTAAAACTCTTAACAAATGGCAGGAAAATCTAATGGTTGTTTACAGAGTTCATTAGTAAAAGTTGTTTCTCACTGGTGCATCGTCCCTGGGGAAGTTACCATCAATTAAGACGACTGATTCAATCCGATACCAAGTATACATTCATGAGCCCCAGATTACCGCCGTTCTATTTATTGGCAGGCGATTTTTGGGCAGCGATTATTTTTACCGGCCACTGGGGATTGAATGCGGTCGGGCCCAGGGCATCGAACTGCGGCCTGGTCACTGCTGATAGCCCCGTGTCAGTGCACACGAAGGCGACACCAGCATTCAGCAAGGTCAAAAATCCGATTTCACGCTATCCTGCGTCAACAACCCAAACACAAAAGGCAGAAAGTGGTAAAACCCTTAGCTCCAGCCCCAAGATTTGCAAGAACAAGATTGGGAAATTTTTAAATTTCCAGAAGACGCTATTCGGATGCAAACCAGTCCATTCTTTGCAATAAAAGCTGAAAAGAAATTGACAGGACACATCAGTAAGAAATCCCACGAGGAGATCAATCGACACTGGATTAAGTCTACTTAAAAAGGATTAAAATTTATGACAGATTAATCCAGTACAGTTTGTGAAGCATTTAATAAGGATCTATCAATCTTTTTTCTTTTTTAATTTTAATGTTTTCTTGCGTCTATAAAGACGATTTTAAAGTAGTAATTTTTGCAGCTATTTGAAATTATAAATTCCGGAGAAAAATTTCAGATTATTCTTTTAATGAAATCAGAACATTAACAACCCCGCCGTACTTTTTCTATTTAGTTATTAGCTCGTAGGAATTACAGTACGACATTGATCGGGAAAAACAAATTAAATCTTCAACAAAAAAAAACAAATAGTAAGGAAACTCTGAAACTTATTTATTTCTTACTGAAGTTGATTATACTTAATTCAGTGAACTAAAGTGCTATCCTGGGATGATGGCGATATGCTATATACGGAAAACCTTACTTAAGTTTGGCAAATCATTCTAACTCGACTCAACAAATAACTCATAGCTGATCGAGAGACAGCGTTCTTGTGAAACTTAGAATTATTTTAATTTGGCTTTGATTAAACTACATATATGTAAATACTGACTTCTTATTCTTTTCAGTAATATCTGATAATTATTGTATTTACTGTAATTCTTGTTTCAGTCTAATGGCAGTCAGTTATCTATTATAAGATATAGATATAAAGGGTGTTCCATTACGAAACCGACAAACTTCAGCGTGTTATTCTAAGCAAAAAATGTAATATAATTAAAAAATGATTCGTCTTCGTTGACGAAGCTCATTACCATTAAATAATTTGTTGATTTATTGATCTGAAATGCAATTACATTGAATCACTACACCTTTTACAGGTATTATTCAGAATGCCTATCTCGATGCTGCAAATATGCGTGCAGCCAGTGATTGCATCCACGGATCATCATCAATGTCATGGCGGATGCCAACAGCGGCGTCAATAACCAGTCTTAGTAACTACTCTCGTGTATCTCGCTTGCCATCCATGTATACTCTTGATTTCATACAAACCCACAAAGAAATCTAACGGTGATAGATCAGGTGATCGAGGAGGCTAAGGTACTGGTCCACCCAGTCCATCTATCGATTACTGTCTGACGTCATCGGTTACAACGACTAATATATCCCTCACGCTAACACAAACAAAGCAATGACGGACCTCGCATCGGGTCAAACCAGATATGTGATAACTGCGCCTTAGCGGCATTTCAATCCATATCGGGAACGAAGGCGAATCGATCAGTGGTGTATTACAATGTTTTGCTTAAGACCCACGAACCAAGACGGTATGAAACCAAGACTGTAAGGCCAAGACAATGTTAGCTGGTTTTCGCCTAGCTGCAGAACACCAGAGCACGCTGGCAAAGTTTGTGAGTTCTGCGACATAACACTTTGAATATATGTATTACAACAAGAAAAAAAAAGAAAGTACATATACATTAAAGTTCACTGAGCTATTTTTGGAAATTTTGTACCGGGAACCCAAGACAGACCGTTTCGAGATTCCTATCTCTCCATCAGTTGGGTTCGCCCACTACTCAATAGCTCCGTGGAACCAAAAGAAATAAATAAAACAATGACCCTTAGTTAAAAACGTTAATGGAAGTATTGAGTACTGATACTATTGAGTACTATGACTATTATGTGTATGTCTGCTTTACAAATTAGTCTTTTATAGGTTAAGCCCTTTTTATTCTTAATTTATATTTTGATGCTTTTTTTAGCTTAAAGGTCATTGTTTTGTTTATTTCTTTTGGTTCCACTGAGTTATTGAGTACTGGGCGAACCCAACCGACGAGAGATAGGAATCTCGAAACGGCCTGTCATAGGTTCCCGATACGAAAACTCCAAAAAATAAGTGAACCTCAGCGTTTTAATTGTGTGCGTTTTTATGCTTTTTTTTCTTATTATATATCCTTAATGCACGTTGAACTTGACTACATACGTATTATAGTGTCTATATTCTATATATTCTTAGGTTTCCATCGTATAATACGGACTGAGAATGTGTCAGTGGAAGGATTCAATTTCGGAGAGTGGGAGGGTGGAGATCCAGTCCCCAGTTGATTTCTGTCTAATTTGATTTTATTAAAATACAAATTGAACGTAAATAATTTCAAATTTGACAGAAATAATTCCAAACAAAGACTGGGTCTTTTTTTTTTTTTTGAGGGATAGGAAGAGGTGGAGACCAAATACATTTCCCTGTGTTTTAAGTTGGACCAAATAAGCAACCTGACAATTTGAGAAATACGTCCAGCTGTTGATCATGATGCGCTTACAGGGTACTACACGTTACATTGGAAGATTCACAACAAAGATTAAAATCTATCTAAATGAAGTATAAAAACAACACGATTCTTGTGTATCTTTACATTAATAACACTGATGTAGATTTGAGATTGATGAGATGAGCCTCATGTTCTTAGGGAAGTAGACTAAAAAAGTAAATGTTTGAAAAGGGCAAATTGAATTCTGCGATTTGAATAATAACTGGTTGGTTTTCACGTGAGAATATTTCCCATTAATTGATTTAATCTAATTCATAGATTTTTTTTAGTAACTTTCCAGAAATGGGTGTGTCTTTTTCTCTTTTGAGGCTGACTCAGTGTTTTCCCTCATTTTTCTGGGAAACTTAAGGAAAACAAGTGCTTTATCAAAACAACCTCATAAAATTAAAACGTGAGTAATTAGAAACGATATATTTGTACTTTTATTATATTGTCATCTCGTACAGTGACTTATATCATAAAGTCATTAAAACAGGTTAACATTCACCTCAGCATCATCCCGATAGATTGCGAATCGTTGGGAGCCTACACCTCTAGTGCCCAAGATCCCTTTAGCTTTACTATTTAACGACTTAATCAGTAAAATGTTATTATTTTGTTTCTTCATTTATAAACTTTATTTATAAGTATCTAAATGTAATGTACACACTATTTTCTAATTTATTAGGTACACTCAGGGGCGTATATAGAATTTTATTTCGGGGTAAGGCCAAATTAAAATGCAGACATCCAACAGCCAATAAAAAAACGATGCTGAATTTCGCGGGAAGAGGCACAGTCTTCTCCATCTAATCAAAAAAAATAACAAGAAACAGGGAGTTATCCTATACGGTTTGAGAATTTCATAAAACTTTATTATTATTCTGTTTTGTGACCGTGATCAAAATTTGTTTGCCTGTGTTTTTGTCCTTCGGTACCCGTGAAACTTGACCGTGTTACTAATATAAGTTAGTAGATCTCGACCAATTCCAGAGTTTATGGTAAGTTAGAGGGCCAAAGATCTTTCCAAGCTATATCCACACAGATCCTGTTTTTCACCCAGCAATTGCTTTGGAAACAACGAAAAGAAAGCGCGCCTTACAAACATACGGTTTACCTCACCTGTTCTGTATTACAATACAAATCTATAGACAATATTTATATTAAAAACACAATTGAATTGCTATACATATTAAGCTCTTCCTTCGGCTGCAAAATATAATATTTTATCTAAAAAATGATCAATCAAAAGAACCAAAAGCTTACTTTCCTAAAATGTGTGTTATTTTTTCTTTGATTTTTCTTTGATTTTGTTTTTAATATTGTAAACAACAATACATCGAGAAGAATTATATAATTTTTAAATTACATAATGCGAACACTATAGATTTCTACTTTTGAAAAAAGTTCACTATATTTGAGATTATTTACTTAAGTTGCCTAAACCTAATTAATTTTAACTACATCAAAGCACCCACATGAGAGTAACTAAAGGATTATTGTGCGTTGTCAGACATCGATATAAACTTACTAATTCGTTTCTGATGCTTTTTTTTATGGTTAGTTTTATTACCTTCATGTGCTAATTTCTTGTCATGGACTTTAGAGAAACATTTCAACCTCAAAGGTTACATTATCTCATGGCCGTAAATACATATGCCAAATTTCAATAAAATCTATTCACAATTTCAGAAGTTCTTAAGAGAAACACACGCACCTTATGCGTTTCAGTTTACTCTCTTTCCCTCCTCTCCATTTGATCAGGTCCTGACTTCTTGAAATTAATGTTAATTAAAAATATCCTCTTCATTACTTCATAAAAACAACAATATTCTATTAACTCATTGTTCAAATAGATTAAGAATTTTTTGAACCAAGTTGAAACCTAGTTTGTTTTTATTTTTTGTTAAAACAAATTTTTTAAATAATAATCCCAGTATTCCATTACTGGGATTTGACGGTGCCGTGTTTGTGAAATTTCCGCAGTTTTTTAATACAGGGTGTATCAGTTGGACCCGGTCAACCCGTAATTTCTTTCTGGGAGGCATTTTCGAGAGCAGATTATACGTCTTCACAAGAATAACAGTATCGAAACATAAGTTGGGCACCGGAATGCTTCACCTGTGTACAGCAGTGGACATACATCTGACATCAGTATGAGCGTGTCATTCAACACGCGTTAGTGACCGGGCTATAATTCACAATGGCAGGCAGGGAATGTGGTGCGTTCCGGTTAATGTTAAAGCAAAGTGTGTCTGACATTAAGTTATTTATGAGTCGAAGGCAACATAACAATATTCCTCATCAAATAAACGTCTTCTGCAATGACTGGAATCAACAAGAAATTTGCAGACACTGGTTCTGTCACAACAAAACTTGTTGCGAAAGGGTCACACACCACAATCACTACCAAAAAGAATCAACGCATCATCGTCGAAATCCACCAGTCATTTGATTGTTGCTACCGGGTCCAACTGATACATCCTCTGTATGATATTTAATGCATTAATGAAGAGAGATACGTAAGAAATTAGAGAGAGAACTGGTTACTACTTTAATAAATGCAGAATACCCAATTAAAGCAAAAAAAAGAGGAGACTAGACCTATTCTAAATTCTATGGGATGAGTTCCTTTTCGGTAGAAGATGCATCATTTCAATTTTTTTTTCTTAAATTCTTAATGAAACTGTGTAAGGTCCTTGCTTTTTTTTTATTAATATTGTTTCGGGGAACGAAGTGTTTGCCTTGCTTTTCATATAAGGCATTATATCTGTACAGCGTTGCCAACATGAGAGATTTCCTTCCAAACATTTTGGATCGCTCACGGATGGTAAAAAACATCGCGTCGAAGAGCAGAAGGAAACCTAGAGGTTTACGATTTGTAATTGAGAGGTTTTCAGGTCATTCGTACGTTTTTAATACTGTTAAATCGTTTTTTAAAAACGATATTTTAATGAAAATGGGAAACGACTTAGAAATTCGATGTTTTTTGGTGTCGAACGATTTTTGTTTTCAGTCGTTTGGTTAAACGACGGAATTTCATAAAAATGTGAAATCTTTAAGGAAGTATTTTAAGATCCGACAGCGGGATTTTAGATTTTCGAGCTGGAATATTATCATTATCAACTCTCTACGAGAATACACAAAGTACTTTCTATACTGGAAGAGTTTTACATTGTGTGTTGTTTGATCTCTGATGTGTGATCGTATGTAAATCATCTAAAGGTAAAGCCACTACCATAACAATTGGCGAATTTACCAATTGTTATGGCGGATTTTTTTTTTTTTTTTTTTTTTGGAATTTGGCGGATATTTTGGAAGTTTGCTGTTATTTCTTTTTTTGTAAAAGTCGTTAAAATAATAGAAAAGATTAGACTCAGTTTATATTTTTATTTATTTTAATCTGCTGATTACAACAGTAGAGTTGTTGTTTTTTCGTTTTCTGAAAAAAATAAAAATCTTAATACATCAAATACTTAATTTGTCTGAATTCAGTTACTTTCAATTATATTAAAAGCTCGCGCCGAAACTAAGAAGATTAACAAGCGGAAGAATATCCGTTGTTTAAGACAGCGATAGAAAACCATCGTTTGGTTTTTTTTAATGGTTTTCTCAGGTAGTTTTTATTTCCTTCTCGCACCAATTTTTCCACACGACTCACACGGAAAATTTTTCGCACACGAAAGCTAAAGAGTCTCTTGAGCATAAATGTGTATACCAAGTTCCAAGAACATATCCAGCGGTTCAAGATTATGGGGAAGGAGGAAACACGCCTTGCTTTCCTAGGAAAATACGTTAACGACGTTGCTAGCTTATTTGCTTGTTAGTCAAGAAAAAGCAAGAAATCTTATTTTTTAATTGATTTAAGATCAAAACACGAAGTTCCAGAAAGAAATTACAGCCTATTTTCCTTTGAATGTTATTTCTGAAAAATGTTTAATACTTTTTTTTTTTTTTTTTTAATTCGTGAAAATACGTTTATTTTCAAATTATAATATCTGCTTAAAATAAAAAGTATAAATTTTCCTACTTCTGAAAAAAATTAAATCTGCATGATTTACTTGATTGTTAGTTTTTTACCATACACCAAGCGCAAATTAATGGATTAGCTAAAAGGATTAGTGCCCTTTGTTTAATTCATCGATTTCAAATCCATCGTTTCCGCGGTTCTATCGGAATCTGTCACCTTCTGACGCTGACTCACAGGAAAAGTACAAAAGTTAAGCTTCTTGTTCTTAAATGTGCCTGTCAAGTTTCAAGAAGATCTATCCGGCGGTTTGAAAGTTACTTATCTACGGAACACATGCACGGACTGACTGATTTAGTAAGTCTCTCTTTCCTAGAAAGATAGACTAACAACAATTTAAGATATTTACTTATCAAAATAAAAAAAAAAAACGAAATCTTTATTCTTAATATTTGAAAAAAAAAACAAAAAAAAAAAAAAGGGACGCTCTAAAAATGTTGTTGAAGCTGATTTATTTGCTTTCTTCTGTTTCTTTGTTTAGCTTATTCTCATCTGTAAAAAATTCAAGATCTGGTTGTCGTTGATTGGATTCACCTGGGAGAAGTCGGAGTGTTTATTTTTGCAAAGGTGGTCACTTACGTAATTACAAAAGCTATAGAAAACCAACAGCAGGATGTAGCGACTTTACTCAAGGGAGAAAACACGAGAACAAGTTCCAACAATTACTTTAATGAACTCCCCGTAAAGAACGCGATGACATGTTGTTCTGTATTGCTAATCTTTCTCTTATAAAGACTGTCATTGGTAATTTGCCGAAGCTTGATCTATATTAACATCGTGATCGAAATACTCAATAAGCTAGACTTGGGACTGAAACGATGACTGTGGCATCACACGATGAGTTGGAAATAAACAAAAAAACCTGCTCTTTATGCTTGAATGACGCTAGCAAAGTGGACTTGTGTATTGACAATAACAACTAAAAACAAAACAACATCAACCTGGGGATATTGGAATGGCGCTATTACGTTCAATAAATTACAGCAGCTTCCACCAATTGGATTTCGTTAAATCATCCACATACCTCAGCATAATTAAGATAATATTCAGAAGTCGAAATGGAGTTGTAATACAACTCAATTACAGCCAAATAATTAGCAAAGAAAAGTTATTTTAAAAATAAACGCAGATCGTATTTTCATCGTATTTTCTTGGTATTTTTATCAGCAAGTTTATAGAATTGTTAAAAAAAAAAATTGCATTAAAACAAGAACCGTTTAATTCAATTATTAAGTTTAGAAGAAAAATTATATTTTTAATTCATTTAATCATATTCGATAAAAGTAATATTGTAATTTTAAAGTAATCCAAATAATAAATAAATAAATGAATGAATAAATAAATAAATAAATAAATAAATAAATAAATATAGCGATTTAATAATAATTAAAAAGCAAAACTTATATTTGAATTTAATCAAAATATGGGTGACATTAATATAAAATGTATTAGGATCATTACAATTTAAAATTTTATATTTTCGTAAAGTAATAATTTAAAAAATGATTTATTGAATTACTTATTGTTGGAGAAATAAACGTTAAAAAATACGTTTTTATACCAAAAAAAAAATTACAATAAAGCGTGTTACCCTAAAATAATATGTATATTTCGCTTTTAGTTTATTGTAAAATTGAGTTATTAATTAGAATTTATTTGACATTCTTTTAACCCGGAATTGATTTAAAAATTCAATTACAACTTTTTGCGTTATTTTTTTGTTTTTTGATGTGATTCTCTATAAATCAAAACATTTTAAAATTCGCGTTGTCTGTCTGTCCGTAAACATAATCGATTGTATAAATATGTTATACAACGTTATTATTAAGTTACTGAACTTAATAATAATTCTTAATAACATTGATATAATGAAATATGGAAAATTTAGAACAGTTTGAAACTTTTTAGAATACCGGTAGCTCTTTTTTTTTTTTTAAATAGAAACTTACTGCGAATAAATAGCCCTATATATTTTCATGAAATTTGATATTTTTTTCTGATATTCCACAGTAACTTAAATCTTGGAAACGTTACAAAAATCACCGAACACTAGAAAAAAACAATGTTTGCCCACTCTTTCTCTCTCAAAAAAATATATATATTTTTATTTATATGTAATATATGTAAAATATGTAATATATGTAAAATATAATAAAAATTCTTTAATTCAAAATAAATTTTATTAGAGTAGAAGCATTATTATTTCTATAAAATTGCGTTTGACATCGGAAGTTTAAATATTCTAATATATTTTGGTTAGAAGCTCAGGAAATGGAGCAAAATTCGTACACTAAAAACTCTATCCGAATTTGATGGGACCGTGCCCGTTTATCCGAAATTTCGGATAAACGAAATTTCGGATAATACGGAATATATTGTATTGAACATGTACTGTACATATTATTATTAACAATTACATTAAATACTGTTCATTAATGTTATTAAGACAGTTACAAAGTTATAATTACAGTTACATAATCGCTTGTGTACGCAATTAAATATTGATTATAGCGACGCGACGGGAAAATATTTTTGTGTATTTCTAAAATATGCTAAAAATCGTTTCGGATAAACCAGATTTTCGGATAAACGCGATTCAGATAAACGAGTTTTTACTGTAGATGCTTTATTAATAATTTCTAATTCGGAAAAATTAGAATTTTTTAAAAAAAGTAAAAAAAAATAAATTAAAAAAAAAAAATACTATAGTGAATAGTAATCCGTTATAGAATAAGAGTCGAATATAAAATGCCTTTACTAATACCTTTGTTAAAAATGTAAATATTGGAAAATAATGGTCCAAGCTACTATAAAAATCACTGAAACAAATAATTTAATTAAAAATTATAATTTAATATTGTGTTTTTGAATTTCAAAACTGATTTAATATTTCGAACTACTTTAACTGAACATTAATAAAAACCTTAATAAAGTCTTAAAAAGTATAATAAAATTAATAAACTTCTTAAAATTAGGGAAAAGTCTTAACTTATAAATTAAAAGTTTTCATTTATCATTTTGATAATTTTTTTATTTTTTTATTTTTTTATTTTCGCATAAAATAGGAAAATATATATTTTACAACGATTGTTTGTTTTGTTTTGTTTTTTACTTAGTTAAAAATAATTGAATTAAAGTTTTGTTGTCTTACCTGTACCATTCTAATCCTCTATCGTAATGTCTATCGAAGAAATGTGTTTCTGGTCCGACGGCCTTAACGTCCGGATGCAGCCGGATGAACTCTAGCAGAGCCCGGGTGCCTCCCTTCTTCACGCCGATGATGAGCGCCTGCGGGAGACGGCGCGTCGCATTCCCATTGCCAGAAATCAGCTCGACCTTTCCCCCTTGCGATGCGTTTCCAGATAGCAAGGAGCGAAGATTGGCCGATAGGCCTTCCAAGGAAGAGGCGTCGCCGTCGCCCAACACCTGTCTCGACCGGCGGAAGGTATCCGCGTCGGTGGGTAGGTGACAGTCAATTCCCGCCGGACACAGCGTGTACAGGACGTAGCACATGAAACCGCACATAACTACGGTAAGGAGCAGCGCTCGCCTGAGGTGGCGCAACACCGCCGTGTCCATGGCCTCGGCGGCGGCTACGGCTGGCGGGGCCGCGAGGACCGGCTCGGTCCGGGACAGCGACAGGAGTCCGCCGCCTTCATGCCCACCATCACCGGTCAATATCCTTCGGAAGACCGGTGCAGATCAGAAAGAAGCAGTCATAAAGACACCGACATCCCCAGGAAGGCCATTCAAAGTTTATTTGGGCTAAGGAACACGTGACGAAGAGGGATTGGCGCTGTAATGACAGCCCTCTTGTTTACTATGCGCTCCGATTTAAGTTTGAAAGTCACGCGCCAGTCCCACGATGGTTTAAAACCAGTTTTGCATCGTTCTACGAATCACGTGCAGTTTCAGTCGATTGCAACTTTCTCCGCTAGATGGCGACAACATTCGATGTTCGGAGCGTGCTCTCAAAAGAACGTCCCAGTAGTACCGGTAATGTCCGAGATTCAAGTTCTGCCACAATCTCACAATTCTGTTAACTAGGAAGCCAAAATTTGATGGGCATTTGTAGAATCGTAACCGTAATTAATTTCATCATAGCTTTAAGAATAGGATAAGCTATAGGCGTATCTGAAACAAGAATTACTAACATTCTATTTCTGAACATATGTTGTTGTTTTTGTTTTTTTTTGTAGTCGTGAAAAATCAAAGCCTTTATTATATTCAAATTATAATATTTTCTAAATTTTATTATTTTCTGGAAAAAAAAATAATTAAGGCAGCATTACTTCCTTGTCTAAATCGGACTCATTTGAATCTCATGAAATCACGTTCAATGGATTAAGTAAATGGAATAACATTTATTGATTAAGACAAATGAGTATTAATAGAAATAGGATAGAAATCCATTGTTTAGATTCCAAAGGAAATTTGTTGCTGCCTTTTCGCGCTAATTTCTTGAAATTAGGAAAGATTTCAAATATAAAAATTACACAGTCTCGTCCTCAAATATGCATATCACGTTTTAAGAAGATCAGCTGGATTACAAAGTTATTAGGGGTGGACACACAGACAGACAGAGTGATCTGATGAGCCTTACTTTCTAATTGGAAAGTCATCTAACAAAAATAGTCGGGATCAGTTTTTGATACTGAAGGAAAAAAAAAAAACCCCAAAACATAGCTACTAAACGAACGTTAATACGTTCAGTACAACAGTAAATCTGACTCTAAGTTAATTTTTAATTTGCTTAAAATCTTAGGGAAAGGGTTTTTGATTTGAAAGCGGCAAGTATTGTAACGTCTTAGACTGTTCATGCTGTAGTAAATGGTGTGAGTTTACTTAAGTTTTTTTGACTGGATGTTCTAGGAAGGGCGGGGGACATTTGCGATCACCCTCCTCTTTGCCAAACACAAGCTGTATTTTACTGCTCAACACTTAGTAATAGTAAAAGCTTTTGTACTCATTTAGAATGTATTAAGCGCTGAGGTAAAGTCTAACGCTATCACTAACGTTAAACGTTAGGAATTTAAAGAGTGCCAGCCTGATGCTCGCCCGTCTTTAGCCTCAAAGATAAGAACTCGATTCCCTTTTGACAGAGGGCTGAGTACTCCCTGGAGCTCGTCTGGATGAAGAAATAATCAGGAAAATGCTGATGTTCTCCTCCCCCATACAAGATTGAATCTAGCTTCTCCAGCCCGCAAGAACGCGTACTCGCAAAATTCATTCTATTTTTTTTATTTGATATTTTGTGTGAACGTCAATTCGATATAAATGAATACTGTGGCAGTAAATAAAAAATACAATAATAAATAAAACTGAGATAAAAGTAAGTAATTTCTAACTAAAAACTGGTGTTATTAATGAAATATATTTATTACGAAATCTTTTAATATCCTTATGTCAGTAGTTACGCAAGATGGTATAGATTTTGATCTTCAGCGTTTTGTCCTATGAATTTTCGTGCGACCGAAATATATCGGATCGATGATAGGGTGTTTCACATGGATCCGAAAATCGGATGGTCGGATCCACGAATCGGACGTACTCTCTTTCACATGGCTACGAAACGTCGTCTATACAAACGATTTGAATATTACATATCGTGTAGATGACGTGGGATAGAGTTTCGTGGCCAAGTGAAAGAGAATACGTCCGATTCGTGGACCCGACTATCCGATTTTCGGATCCATGTGAAACGCCCTTAAAACTAATATTCGTATTTATTTCGAACGATAACGAATTTCTCACTGATGTCTGCTGGGCTACTTAAAAATGGTCTCGATAGTATGTAAGTATGGTACCAATTGTTTTTGACAATCATTCTCATAGGAGCTTTTTCCACTCCCAGAATCCTTCACTAAACATATCGGCAGCGGTAAAAATACTCTAATTTTAGATAATTAACAATAATCTAAAGCTAAATTGCGGTGCAGTGAATCCAAAACTTTCAACTAAAAGGTTGTTTCGTAGCAAAGGATATTTTTGATGTAAAAATTCCGTTCCGCCATGTTTATTTATGAGACGATCGAGCTCAGAACTCGAAAATACGTTATAATATTAAAACTAAAATGCTGTTTATGATGCATTGTTTAAATGCTTAAAACATTATTTAAAAGTTTCGTTGTGAAACGTCCTTCGAAAAAAAAAGGTGTAACAATACGTCAGAGGAATTTTTTCGTCCGATATATCTGTCAACCAAGTGTCATATATAAGACGATTTTATATGTTACAAATTAAAATCAGTCTTCTTGAAGCTTGGCTTGCACATTTTGGGACAAAAGATGATCTATCCTTTATATTTAGAGTTTATTTCTGTGTAGAGAAATTAGCCGAAAAGCTGACCAAAATCTCAATCAAAAACATGAGTAATGGATTTCTGTCTTAAAGAATATTAATTCGCTTTTTAATCCTCTTATTGTCTATGCGAGCTTTAACATGATTACAATTAGTTGGATTCACACAACTTAAATTGAGGACTTACATTGTTTTTTCAGAAAATAAAACAAAAAAACAAAATATAACTACTGTTGTATTTAATAAATTTTATAATAAAATAAAACATACAAATGAGAATTTCATTATTTCCAAGACATTTAGAAGAACGCAAGATGTTAAGGAAATGAGGCTTCAATTTCTTTCAGGAACTTCTTTTGTTGTACTCCTCCAATCACATTCTCTCAACCAAGAATTCTATGAATCAGTGGATAGTAGGCGGGGCTATGAAATCTCCTAACTTTACAGGGAATCGATCCGAGGAACCTCCAATGCCTGTCCGTTGCCTGGACAACTCAGGTCGTCTGCCTCTTTTTTAACTCTCTTCTACGATTTTGTGATTTGTGTAATTACGTCATCCAATCTTGGTCCTCCATTTCAATTTTTTCCTCATTTCGAAAATTATTAATCTAAGGTAGAGTGATGTACAAGAGAAATTACTATGCCATTTTTTTTTTAATATCCTACAAAAATTTAAAGCATTAAATAAATGTTTCTTGCCATAAGTCCGTCTCTCGGATTTCTCTGGACCATTAGTAGATGGATAATAAAGACATTAATGTATCCTTTCTTCCTATTAAGTGGCTTTAACAATAAATAGCGGCTATTTGAAAGACTTTACTAGTGATCTAATACAGTGCTTCGCAATCTTTTCTCTCAATGGGCCACAGATATCTGAGACGGACTTCAATGACGAATGATATCTGATACATAGTATCCACAAAAATGGAATTGCAAAATTTATATTTTGTAACTGATTTTTTTATCTGAATTGCAGAACGGAAAGCCTTTGCTAATTTTCAAACTCTAATATCTACCAAATATGTACCTCACAAAATACACATTTTCTGAAAGAAAAAAAAGTAATTAAATCCACTTCTTTAAATCGGATTAAGCTTGATCACATCAAACCGCATGTTGATTAATAGATTAGCTAAAATAGGATTAAAATTCATTGGTTAAATAATGAATCGAAATAAGATAAGATATTCATTCTTAGATTCCAATCCTTTTGTTATCTGAATTTTTATCAACTTTTAGCGCTAATTCTCGACATGAACCCAATTATAAAAAGAGTTCAAATATAAATTTGTATCGACTGAAGTCCTTACCTACATGCATACTAAGTTTCAAGAAGACCCATTCAGCGGTTCAAAAGCTATTAGAGATAGAACAAACACACAGACTGACATTAAAAGATTCATTATTAAACCTATATTCCTAGGAAAGTGAGGCTTACCAGATCAGTCAGAGTGAATAATAATTTTCTACATTGCTAAAGTAGACATTTGAAAGATAAGAAATCAATTATGCCAAGAAAGTTACTTTTTTAAAGTTTCGATATTTCTTTACTAACTCAGTGAACCAACACTGAACACCTGTGGATTCTTCTACAGAAGAAGGATAGAAGGATATTCTTCCGTGGAGATGTGCAAGGATAACATCTCTCTCCTGAACTAAACCCATAGGAACTCATTTACATTCGTTTTAATATACTAGTGCGCAAAAAAATGTAAAAAAAAAAAATGTCTATATATATATATACCCCGACGGGAAGTGAATTAATCTCGTCTCTGATTTCCTAGCCTTAACCAGACGTTGTCAGGGGGGGTAGCAATTGGGCCGTTGGGGCCCTTTCTCGAATAGTATATATATTTACGTAATATATGTAACCAACAAAAGCAGTAAGATTCGTATATGCCGTAAAAGAGCCTCCGCAAATATCAAATCTATAAACGAAATTTGCAGAAAATACAGCTGCGCATTCGAATCTGTGTAGTACAAAAGTTCTCTTTTCTGGAGATTCTTCAATTCGCGTTTGCGTCTGTTTGACAAAAATGATTTCCAGTTTTTCAAAAATGAGTAGAAGACATCATTTACATGAAGAAATGAGCTGCAGAGGAATAAGACAACTCGAGTGTGGACAATGTCTTAAGGCACCTTTGAACTCGGTATCTAAGAGACCATACGGTGTTCTCGAGAGTCGTATCCGCGAGGGAAAACCTTTACTACTTCTAAATCGCAAGAAGTGAAACATAAGACACAAAACATAAGACTCGTCCATAGGGCGAGCAATCTCCGGGCAAAAACTGTCCAGAAGAGCTTCATCAGGATCACCTTTATGTGGTAAGACCAGTGTTTGTGTGCCTTCAGTGTCCTCACAAATTTGGGCTCGATTGTAATGATCTCGAGAACATATCTCTCTCTTCTATCAAATCATTATTGAACTTCATCACAAACTTATCTGAAATTTTCATTTTCATTTTTTTTTTCGCGATTTGTAATATGTATTTGATTATCAGTGTAGATGCTTATATCAGGCGCGATATAATTTTCTCTTATTTTCTTCGTAATAAATACAATGGGTACGACACTATACAAATATTATGTAGTTTGGCTGCAGATTTTTATAGCGCTAGCTACCATTCCGTTACCTTCAATCATACTGAGTTTTCTAATTCCTACAAAATCAATTTCCATCAATAAAATCCATCATTTATTGCTTTTTGAAGACTACACTTTCTTTTCAAGAATTTTTTTCACTATAGAATTGCAAAATTAAAATAAATCTGCTTTAGAATCAGAACAGATTTTAAAGTAGTTTTCTGTTATGTTTTCGCTTTATTCAATCCAGGTAACAGCAAGTAATAAACCCATAATTTCTGCTTGATGTACAGTAGGATAATCAGCCAATTTCATAAACCTTTTAGCAACAAATTCCTCATTATAAAATAGAACAACAGCCACACCAACACCCTTATCAGATTTGCTATCATCATTAATACATTTATACACTGTTTTACTTGGATAATCCTCTAAATAAACTAATTTAAGAGGATTATCCTAATGACCATACTAAGTCATATTTTTCACTTGAACAGTTTGTCTGTTTGTATGCTCATCACGCTAAAACGTTTGGACGGATTTCCTTTAAATTATTTAAAGTTGAAAATTAAACTGAATTTTTTTCTTTTTTTTTTTAAATTAAAGAATGAATACGATTATTTTGGCCAATTTCCCCAAACCCTGAAATTCCTTGCTAAAACGGCTAGCCGTATTTCCTTAAAACTTGATACATTGTTAAGTTACAACTTAAAACTTAAAACTTGACAACACGATTAGCTTTCCACTTACCTGCTGCATCAAAATCAAAATTTACCCCTCTCAGATAATCGCTGTCTGCTCAGTCTCGCTATAAAATAAGATACGTTAGCGCATTCCTTGTTTATTTATATTCTTATACATATCGTGCAATGCTTGTTTTTACACATATCTTTTCTGTTTTCATTGATCGTAAGCTTCAATTTTCGGGTTTGTGGTGCATCCGAAACCCGTAATTATAACATTTCCACTAAGGCTCGCCTTACGACTGTCGTTTATGAACCAAGTAGGTCGTAATAGCAGAGTTAATTATCTTCAAAAATACAGAGACGATCTTCGTTCTAATCTGTAACATATATTTGTCTCTAAATTAACTATTCTTTGTATTTTAATTACTTCTCTAACGAGTTAAAAAAAAAGTACTGGCACTAATAATAATAATAAAAAAAGTACTCATTAATTTAAGTAGCGGAGACTTGGCTGCCATAATATGTTGACGAGACTATTTCAATAGCCAGGCCAAACCGCGTGCCAAAGAGCGCTCTCAATACAGAACGACTCCTAATCGATTCATGTGCTCATTGGTTCATCAAGTAATGAGGTCCCGCTTCCACACCTGTCGGCGGAGAGAAAGAGAGCTAGCGGACCCTTGTCGGCTTTACTAATCACCATTTCCCATTGTCCTTCTCAAAAGATCTCTCAATGAAAAAAAAAAAAAAAAAAAATAGCTTCTGCTTTTCCGAAGAAAATTGCAAGAATTCTGATGGAGACTCGCCCACCTTGATGACGTCTCCGAAGTTTCTGATATCGAATAAGCTTTTTCTTTTGTGGAATTGATCTTTATTCTCGTGGTTTCCTATGTATTTTTCTTATTTTTTTATTTTAATTAAAACCGACTTTTAGATGCAGAGTATATCTTTTTGGAGAAATACTTTTCTTTTTCATTACTATTTTAAATATTAATATTTTATAATGGAGTCCGTCACAGTAATAAAAATTCTCTTTTATATTTGCATGGAAGTAATAGTGAATACAATAAAAAATAATATAAATATGATGTCATTATATAAATCTACACATTTATCATATTATTTCTAAATTATTATTACTATACATATAAATATGAAATGATTATAAATATTGTCACAATGTTATTATCAAATTTACATTTAGTGCAAATTTAATTAAAATATTTGTCTTTTGTTTAAGATAAATATTTTAATTAAATTTACACTAAATGTCGCTATTTTAGAATCACATCAAGAATCAATGCAACCAAATTAAAAGTTATTGTTTATTATTATCAATTTTAGCTTTCCTATAATTAATTTTTCATATTTATTTGATATTATCTTTAGAAGGTAGGCCGACAATTTTGTTAATTAATCTGTTGATAATCTTTGAAATCAATGTAAATCTATGTTTAAGTTTACGTTTATGTAGTGAATGTGGGTGGCAGAGAAGCCAAGCACTGCGACCAGAGGTCTATTGTACTAACCCACGGAAAGAAGGACAGATGGAGAGAAAGACTGATGAAAGTATGGTGGGAGAAGTGCAGGGGAAACGGGAGAACCCCGAGAAAACCTGCCCAGCGCGGATCGTCCATCATCACGAAACCCACATGAGAACCGGTACTCAGAGGTGAGAGGCCGATGTCATAGCGACAACGCCAACCGCGCGGCCAACGTAAATCTAACCAATATTTTAACCAATATTTCTCGTTATTAAAAACTCTTAATTTTTCGCTCCATACCATTTATATACTAATCCACCAAATATCAATATTGCTGCGCACGAATCTGAAGTCAAAGAGTTCCTGTAGCTGAGGCCAACTACAAATACAGGCCATGGTCCTGAAAAGAATAATGTCATGATACTAGTCCTACTGTATCGCTTGTACAACAGGATATTTATAAAAAGTTATTATTGTGCAATAATAGATCAACTATCGTGTCGGTGCAGTGGCCTGTATTTTTAGTGGGCCCTGTCGTGACGCAATCTTTTTTTCAGTCACTACTTATATAAACTTAGTGGTGCAAGAATCTTCGGCGAGTCTTTAAAGCAGTGATTGTTCAATAGGGACCGTGCACAGATGGCCGATTTCGACGACAGCGCCAGTGGCGGCGATTTTTGTCCCGACCGAACGGACTAGGCAGCCATATTTCCTTTGCGAACATATAGCTTGTTATTACCTTGCGACTTCTACAAATCTTTTTCAAAGTAATTTATAGCCATATCGATTCTCAAGAATGGACATAATAATCAGGCATAATAATCCAGCGTTTTCACATATTTTTGTGCATTTTCCACATTTTTAAATTGAGATAATTTAGTATAATTACATACCTTTTTTGTGTGTGCGCGCGCGCTTAGTATTCCGATTGGATTTAGACCATCTAATTCATTCAAAATTATTAAGTATAGCTTTGAAAAAAAAAATCACAAAGATATCTGATTACTTCAGCAATTCATGATTAACTTAGCAATCAGTAAAAACACAGAATAGTTTTGTTTTCGTGCCACCGCCTCTGGAGACCGCTATCGTCACGCCGCGCCGTGCCGACTCACCCGTCCGCGGCAGAGATACGCCCAACACCGGCAAACTTCAGTGCCCGAGAAAAGGCCCTAAATATAAGGGCCAGGTGTCGGTCGGGGGTGGGACACTTAGGCCCTTGTGTCACCTATCCCCCCCTCCCACCCAAGTGTTTCTATAAAGATATAATTACACAAAAGTTAGATTATTTAAAGATAATAAAAATAAAAAAGTTTTACTGTAAAAATCAGCTGTTCAGTTTATTACATGATGATGTGGCAAAACTTTTACTAATAAATTTTGCATTATTAGAAGAAATAAGAAAATAGTTTAGTTATTTAAAAAAATACAAATTGCTGTGAATTTAATATTAATCAGGCAAAAATATTTTTCTTTTTCCATCGTATAAAGACTTGTTGGAGCACACATCTAATTCGAGGCTAATTTTCTATCATCCTGCAAAAAAAATATACTAAACTACATATTCTGCTAAGATCTGTTCAGTAACGCCATAAGACAGATGACAGGGATATATATATATATATTATCTTATTTATTTACATTTGCTTGCTAGTGTAGGCAAACAGAGAGACCTATTTGTTTTATTATTACCAAAATATAAATAAACAGTAGTGAAAACTTAGTAAAAAAATCTTGTGTAGAGTGTTAGCAAATAGTATAAGATAAATAAATATATTGAAAAGGAATATCAAAATAATGAAAACAATCAGTTAACGCAACAGAATCAGTACCCCAGAAATTAATGTATAAAAATATGGGCTAACAAACATAAAAAAAAAGTATATTTCTTAAATAAAAAAAGTTATTTCTGTAATTTTCAGAAGTGTTAAAAAAATTAAAGTTGTAAACTAATACTTTTTTGTTAGCCTTCAACCTCCATACATTCAAAAAAAAAAAAAATTGCCAATGCCTTGGATAAGTTTTTTACTAAACGGTTTCTGTAGCCTCTTAATTTAAATTTGCCATAAATATATCACACAGATTTTTCATAAAGCTTCAACCGTTATTCAATTTTCGAAATCTAGAATATATATATATATAAAAAAATCTAGAAAAGTATTGCAACAACTTATCACTAGAAATTTATTTCGCCACGTGGTTTTTTTTTGCCCTTCCCCAATGACAGCTTCGAATTAACATGTCATGCATAATAAATTATAAGGTAATAAATTATAAATGAGTATGATTAATTTCTGATATATTAACAGAGTAAATAATGAATATAAAATTATCCTTAGTCAATTGTTATTTCGCAATCGCCACATTTAGAAGCACACTTACGATATTCGTCGAATTGCTGAAATCCACTGCTTTCTTTTCTCTTGTTCAAATGGTCTTGCAGGAAAAGAATAAAAATGAACATTTTCTGTATTATTGTAAGTACTACTACATCCAACAACGCAGCAATTAGTGTTGCTTTTGCCCATTATTTAAATTTTTTGAAAGACATGTGTGCAACCCTTCGTAACGCAAGTTAGAAGCTTTCTTGACAATATTTCCAAATTTTGCCGCCACTGGCAGCACCAGTCACATGCACGGTCCCTATAGGGTGCACGATATTCTTTCTGGTAGTCTGAGACTTAACACATTCTTTTTATTGTGGTATGGAGGTTCATAATGGTAATAATGGTTGTTTCAATCCTTTTAAATATCATTGTTATACATTTTATACAAAAAAACACTGGTTTTTTTTAGCCGCACTTAGAAAAGTAGGCTAAAAAAGAGAATGTGATTGGCCATAGTGATTATGACTGACTAATCCACTCAAAAATCGTTCCTTTCAATGCAAATAGAAGCATGACCTAGTTAGGGGTTCAATTATTTTCGAAAATTTTTATTTTGAGATCAAAGAAAAATATGTGATCTCGTCAAGATTCATCTTAACTTTTACGAGCTGATTTCGTTTAACGATTCCTGATACAGCGAACGTAACCTTCCCCTTTGTACACCTGTGTGTTGATCACAGACTGACTGACGGACAACTGTTAACCAAAGCAATAATACCTGTGGCAATTGATACATGCTGGTAAGAAAGGATACACAAGTCAATTTGTGTCTTCATTTTAAATTTTATGACAATATGGCACAGGAAATAGAGATAGAACCGTAGTCAATATTTATTTCCCCTCAAATAATAACAGAAGACTTATAAGACTTCATTTGCTTATTTTCCTGTAGTCTTAATCATTACCTGGGGATAATATGAGGTTCGTATTTGGATGCCGTGCATTACGCGCCCTGCATTGCGTGCAGCACGGTCTGCTCTAATCCTAAAAGCCAGTTGGTTACATTCGACCGCTTAGCGCTCACGGAAAGGGGTTCTCAATAATAACATTATTAGCAGATCAAATACCACCGAAGCAGATTAATTCCTGAATGGGTATTTTCATGATACCAGGTAACGAGAGGTCTTGCGGCCAAACAGCAATCTTCTTTGTAGGCCGGAGGTAAACTTTAAATGAATTCGAAAATCTTTTAAACGTACGAACCTATTGCAGGGAGAGTTCATTTCCTTTTCTCGTCGAGTTCTGTTGTTGTCTTACAGGAAATTTGATATCTTTTATTGATCGTCTATCTTTATGCTGATACCGATCGCTTATGCATAAGCGATGCTCCCTGAATTATAGGAACAGATTGAATTTCATAATATTAAAAATGCATTATTAAATATTAGATTAGGAGCTATGCAATTGAGGAATCGTTGTTTTTCGCTTAAAACAATAATATTGAGATTCGTAGGTTTCGTACCTTTTCTGTCCTATCTTTGTTTCCTTGCTTTTTTTAATGAATGCCAGCAAAAAAAAAAATTAGTAATGATGAACAAAGGGGTTTGAAGATTTGGTTAGAATTTGTACACCCTTACAATGCATCGGAGAGAATTATTGTGTATTAAATTTTCATTAATTTCAAACAGATGTACTGCTTGACTTATGATATGAAGATATCAAGAAAATCGGTTCTAATGCAAAAGTTTTAAAATCAGGTTTTAAATCGAAAAACGCATGTCCGCTAGTTGTCTGTAATTACATAACTCAAAAGAAACTATAAATCCTAGGAAGCTGAAATTTCACTAGCTGGTTTAAGTTATTATACAGATGATCCCTATTATTTTGATACCTATCAGACTTACAAGGAAAGGAGTGAACGGCAAAAACTTCGTAATTCAGAAACTATACATCTAACTGAGGTAAAAATGTATTTTTTTTTCTTTAAAAAGAAAGATCGGTATTAATTTTGGTACGTAGCATACCAACATGTAAGGAGCATCGTGTATTCATTGTCCGTCCGTCCCTACTCAGGATGACTAATAAACTACTTGCCCATGAAACTGAAATTTCATAGACTGTCTAAGTGCTTATAAGGAAAGTCCTCATTGAATTTGGTAAAAATTGAAACAACAGATAAAAAAAAAAAACCGTTAACATACAGTCGGACCTCTATTTAACGAACCTCTATTTTGCGAATTTCTCTATTTTGCGAACTTTTCTTTGGAACCAAGAACATTTTGCTAATTTCTTCGTAAAATAACCTCCAAATAGCGAAGTGCATTTTCTATGGTACTTTTTCTTGGTATCTATTTGTTTTTTGTTTTTCTCCTTGAAATATTTTTACAAGGCATCAATCGCTGTCATTCTTTGCATTTCAACCAGGAAGTGCAATCCCCAGTCCACCCCATATCTCCCTTTCATCTTCAATGATCGTATAAATGATCATTATGCAGAAATCAAAAAAACCTTCGTATGATGAAATGCTGAAATCATTTTGTTTCAAATGATTGTTTCATCCGACGCGGATTACAATTTGAAGAAAATACGCCTGAAGAGTTTTTGGTGCATGAGACGTACTAAAAGATGCGAGACGTACTATGAGAGAAAACACTTTTTCAAAAAAAAAAAAAAAAACTCAAGACAGAATTAACAGACTTTATTAGTAATATTTAAGTACGCATGTGATAATGTATGCTTTATTAAAATTATTACTTTTTTAATAATATTTATTGTTTATGCATTTTAAATCTGTTTATGTAGTTTAAAGTAATTTTAAAAAGTGAATCTCTATTTAACGAATTTTCCATATAACGAACTTTTTTTCGGGATTTAGCGACTTCGTTAAATAGAGGTCCGACTGTAATTGAATGTACATTTTTGTATGTGTATTTACTATGTGGATATCGAAAGTTGGTATACCAGTTATTTTTCATTGATTTAACTCCGCTTAAATTAAATAATTCATTTGGTAAAAATGGTAAAAATTTCTACAATACAAGATTATTTAACGTGCCATTTTATTAAATATATAAAATATATTAAATATATAAATATAGGTAAAAATTTCTTTCGATATATTTTTTTTTTAATGCTGAAAATTTTTAATCAACAAGAACTATTTCTGGTTTTCTTAAAGAAAGCTGTCCACTCTAAAGAGAATGGTCCTTCTACATATTTCAGTTTAGGTAATTAGTTTATAAAAAGAACTTGTGAAGTTACAATAATTTTTCGAGGTGTTTCAGGCTCTATTTAATGCCTTAAGGTCCTGAATAAATTAGCAAATCAGGCGACTGTAAACCTTTTATTTCTTATTTTAATCTTATTAAAAGATTAAAAAAAAAAAATATATTAAAAAAATAATATATATAAATTTATATATATATAATATATATTATAAAAATATAAAATAAATATATATAAAATTTATAAAATTAAAATATAATTCTTATTTTAAATCTCATTTAGATTTTAATAGAATTAACAAAAATCTATTTCTGCAAAAAATTGCTGCAAAGTAAATTTATTTTTGAAAACGAATAGCATCAAAAAATGTGCATGATATTTAGAACGTCTTTAATGAAAATGTTTTTATTATGATTATTTGATATGTGAAAAAAAAAACAATCTCAAACAATTTTATAAAATACAGTTTTTTATTTTCTTTTTAAAAAAAATTAACTATTGCACAATTTGGCGGCGTGTGACATGCTATTTGAAAATACTGATCGGTTATGAATGTTCTATTTCCAAAAAAAAAGTTGCTGTTGACCAACTACGACAACCAATTAGAGTGAAGCATGGCAATATCAGACATATGCTGATTTGTCTTTGTAATATCTAATAATAAAATTAGAATTATTTAAGGCCCATAACAGTTTTCTTTAAATGACATAGAGTGTAATCTCAAATAATCGGATACTGTTAAAATTCTGATTCTAGATATTTCTTTATATCCATAATTAACATTCAAAGAATACAAGAATTAACATTGGATATTTACAGGCTTTACTTAGTTAAGGAAATTAAATAGAAGTCATCTTTAACAACAAATATATAAATCAAACTTCCTGACTTCTAATATTACAAGATATCATTTCTTGTAATAATCAACAAAATTACCAAATAAATTTAGTTTGACTAATCTGTATAAACTATGTAACTACAAAATAGATATCACATTGATTTCACTTGGATTAACTTATTTGATCCCTGAATTATTTAATGCCTAAATTACACCAACTGTGTAACTACAATTTGATAAGCCTAACCTACAGTAATGGCTTAATATCTGTGTATAAAATAATTCCCCTCGGAACATTCTCAACATATAAAGGAACACTTTATAATCTTACATATGAGAAATTCACTGAATACAATTTAATGTCTAAACAGTTCGTAGCTTGTATTCGTAAAGCTAATCTAACGAACGTTTACAATTGTTCGATACTTAAGTCCCTAATGTTCAGAAATATTCTCTGGGTTTCTTCAATTAATCCGGACGGACTTCTTGCTGCCAAACTTTATCCACATGGACCGAAGATTATTAAGAAAATCTGTCCTACCTTGTCAGAAGCAAACCACGGAACTCTGCCTTATATATCTCTGAATAACTCGCATGGAAGACCACATTCGATTCCGTGTGTCTTTCCAACCGGACTTATTCATTGGTATCGATATGCCTGTTTCGCCCTGATTTCGTATTTCCCTGACCTGTGTATGTGACACTCCTTTGAACTTGATTCCATATACCATCCATGAAATCGGTAAGGACTCTCGAGTCACATAAATACCTTCGGCTTGACCTAAGCCTAACTCATTAGCAACAACGCCATGTAGGCCCGATGCCGCTATCTTTCCAAGAGACCTATAAAATGATAAAATATATGTTACTCATTTACACTTGATAATAGATAGATAGAATACCGATTACTTGTGTTAAACGAAAATATCTTACGGCTTCTACCATCTCTTCTCATAAATTATCAGTGGAAAATCAGAACCGGCCACAGCACATGATAAAACGCTTTCTTCAAACTGCCATTGTCGCTAAGCAACGTACTAATTAATCGCATGCAGCGACATCTCGTATTTAGATTTTACAACATCTGAAAGCGCCATAGTAAAACATCTAAATCAACTGGCATTACATAAACATCACTCTTACATTAAAAAAATAACAAAACAGATCGGGGAAAGAAAAAAAATAAACAAACAAATCTATATTGTTATAAATTTGTTTGTTAAATTCACTACAGTCTTCACTTCAGCAGAACAGAGAGCAATTGAGATTATCTTTCGACATGAAATAAACTTTATACTTAAATATATTTATATGGGCATTATACATTTATTTAGTGATGCGGGTACCAGATCACTAGTATCGTTCTAAAATGTTTCCTCAAAATGGTTTTCTGGCGTATTTTAATGCACGGAATTAAAATATTTCAGTGCAAAGATTGTTTCCTTCCGAATGATCTTATTATTGCAATAATAAATTTATGATGTTATTCTGTACAATTGAATTGAGAAATATTAGCTGAACAGAAGAAGCGAAAAACGAATGACGTCATCAGTGACATGTTTCAATCCTTCACTCAATTGGTTAGATTTCTGGCCAGCAAAACATTTCATTGAATCGTATTCGCCAAACTTTACGCTGTCGATTCGTTCCAAAGGTTTCGTCGCAAATTTAAAACAACGTAAATCGAATATGCTGGGTCTTTCAGAAATAATGGTACTATTTGGTAAGGATGTCGTATAAGAGCGTAAAATAAGAGGAACGGATGAAGTATTCAAGTTTTATACTTCAACTCAGAATTATAGCCGCAGATTCCAGTTAGAATCTGTTTATTCGACAGTCCTTTTCCTGCCACACTCGGTACAATATATCTGCATCAATCTGTAATAATTATCGGTTGGACGTCTGCCAAGTGACCAAAGGTGGACATATGGAACATCTGTAAGGTTACAAAAAAAACTTGAATAAAATAATCGCACAACCCATCCATGCCTTTATTTTACTGTACTCCGCAACATTCTCAAACAACATCCTTTTCAAATTATTTCTGAAAGACTGTATATCATTGAAATATAATGTATTTATGATGTCGCCTATATATTCATTTCAAAGGATAATTTGAACATAAGCTCTGCTATGAAAAGAACACATTATATCCAATAAAGGAAATGAAATTATGTAAAATATTCTTTGAGTACATTATTATTTAATATTAAGAATATTAAGATTAAAACGACATATAAAAGGGGGCTTGCTACTCTTAAACCCACAACATCATATCTACTAATCCGCTATGTCGAAGAGTTTCTGGAAGTAGTAAGTGTACATGAACTTTTATTTTTGACACTTTCTCTTTGAGTGCAATGGGGAACAAAATAAATAGGGATCATGCATTTCACATTAAATAACTCTAAATTTCATCATCCTGGGATAAACAGTTCGTTAAGTACAGAAGAAGCAAGTCTTGTTTCTATCAGAAATTGAATTCCGAAATGGTTTTGTTCTGTTTTCTCTCCAATAGGCGGGTTTAAAATCTTAGATCAAAATGAAAATATTTTTTGGGCGGTTATGCTTATCAATGCGAAAAGTTCGCTCTAATTCTGACTTTTTTAATCATTTAATGCAAGATAGAAAATTATTAAGAAGAGGAAAGAATAGAAAGAAAGAAGAAACATAAGAACCAATCATCTTTCTATTTATTTATTTCCATCCAATTTCCTGCCGGGGGATAAACGTGAGCAGCTTGGTATTACGTAACGATGAATCAATGTTTCCTGGGTCTATGTTATCAGAGAATTCATTAAACTGATGTCACTGAGAAGGTTGAAGACAAAGAGAACAGAATTGAACGATGGCTGAAAAAAATATTTTAGATTCTTAGAACATCTTTTTTTTTTATGACCTAGCATGAACGTTGCTTTTAAGGTTTCTTATATCAATTTCATATCAGCTAAGATACTTTCGTTGGTATTAAAGAAATCCTTATGAAAGAGTTTTTTTTTTTGTTATTTTCTGAGTTTGTAAAAGCGCTCTTTCAGAGTTCCTTCTACATCAATAAAGTTGACTCCCAACTATGTTATATTATTATTTTGATAATTTTATGGACTTACAGATAAATATCAAATAAAGCTTGTTGTAACACTTCAGAATAAAACTTTAAGCTTTTTAAATTTACATTTCTGTTTCATTTACATTTCTGTTACAGTTATGAAAATAACCATTGATATTGGAGTTTTAATTAATCAAAGTATTTAAGTCATACGTGATTAAAAAAGTTAAATTTGGCAAAAGAAAATAGAAGGCACAAATAAATGTTTACCTTATTTAGTTTACCTTTGCCCCAAACTTCAGTAACGTGGCCCTGCTTTACACCGTCTAGTCTAAACTTTTGAGTTTTCGCCTGAGTTAGTTGAGTTTCTTAGTTAACAGCTCTGTTAATTGAGATTAATGATTGGGCCTAAAGAATAAAAAAAGTACCGTATTTAATCTTTTGTTTCAGGACTATTATCACTGTAGAACAACGCATTCAATCTTAGAATTTCTAAAGGAAAAAAAAAAATATTTGGACTTCGTATTTCCAAATATTGGCGAGAGCCATTGAGGGAGGAACTGGAAAGGAAAAGCTGATACGATTATTCGTGGTTGGAGAGACGGAAATTGCGGTGTTCTGACGCCTCTTGTACTATTGAAGCTTTTCCCGCGCTGATCAATTGCGATTTCAAAGTGGGAATTTCTCTGTGGTCGCATATTAATATCCGCTACAAGGATGTGTACCATGGAAAACCTTTGCTTGCTCGTCACTAATAGAAAATTCGAATCAATGCAGACACTCCCAAATCCTGAAACAGTCAAAAGACCTCACAATCTTTGATTTCTTGCCATTCTGATTACACTATCGATCTCTCACAAACTGTATGGGTATCTTTGAAATTATTTTTCTTACCCCAACCTCCCCTCGCGTCTTGTATTGCCTGCCTGATGCTAGGGTTTTGTTAAATGTTTTTCAAGACTTTTAAGAATATTAGTGTTCTATTGGATTGAATTCTGCTAGAAGTTCACTTCATTTTAAGGATTTTTTTTTTCATCGCTCTCACGATAAGCAGTAGGATAATATGTAGCATATTTAAGTTATGAAAATATTAAGTAAGACACGTTCTCGAATTTCTGTGGTCCATAGCTACACGGATAACAAAGATTGCTTAGTAGATCTCGGATAAAAACTGAAGTTTAACCATCACTATTCATTGTTGCGCTGACCTAATTGAAAAAAAGCATACGTGAAAGTCATTGTTAGCACACAGAAATCTGAGACGGACTATACTAGCAAGGAAACGATATACCCGTAAATCTCGAAATTTGATGCCCTATTGGGAGATGGAAGTATGCATGAAGTTTTTCAAAAATAAATATGGGTTTGGGAGCCAATTCTCCAGGCATTTCGAGATATTTGACGTTGTTTTCATTGAATTTTTTGTAATAGCTTAAATGTTAGAAAAGCGGCAGCTCCGTTACTGTTGCGATTTGTAGTGCAGATATATCGGTCTCGTGTGGCCAGGATAGGGGGGGGTGGGGGTGGGGGGTGGAATCCACTCCATACTGTTTTTTTTCTTATTTTCTTCTTCTTTTTCTGTTAATTTATTTTTTAAGTTATTATTACTATTATTATTCTTTTTGGCTTCCATTGGTAAGGGGATTAGAAATTTTAAATATTATACCTTTCAATTAGAAGATAAAAGTAAAACATTACTTTATTTTTAGACTTTATTATTTATTTATGACCAAATCCTTTTCTTAATTCTTATTTTGCTTTCATCTTCTTTTTTTTTTCTTTGACATTTCTTTTATCATTACGATAATGCATTGTTACTTACATTAAAATTAAAGGAATTATTATTTACATATTTCTAATCTATTTCTTTCTGAGTTATATTAATAAGTGTATTTTTTTATTATTATTAAGACTGAACATTTGTAATCCTGACACATATTCGCAATCGGTTAATCTGGTACATTCTGTTTCCGTAGACTATCTTTAATTGAATGACAGCGACTTTGACGTAACCAATCTTTCTATTAGGTCAAACTAATAATAAACAGCGATATACAAAAAGCAATGAAGCGATTCGTTCCTGCAAAGATTACTCTTTAAAATTTTCATAAAAACATAAATAAGCTTTCTTATTTATAATTAAGAAGATTGGTTATAAAAAATAATTCAGAAATAAAATTAATAATTGAGCCCAACTGTTTAAAAAAACAAAAACAACAACCATGAATTTATTCTTATTAATTCTACGTAAATGAATTCTTGTAACTTATTTGTCCTTTATCAAATTCTTTTATAAGTCATTAGGCACAAATATCACGACAACAGCAATTACTTAATCCCCTCATAAAGCACTAACATACTTTAAATATTAAATCGTACTTATAAATCTTTCTTAGAAGTCATTTTGCTCACTTATCCTAAATATTGGAAAACAAATGGAACATGTCTGGATGCAGTGCTTTCCGAACTTAATTCTTTCTTTAACTGTAGTTGAAATAATAATCTTATATGGAATAAATTCTGTTATTCTCTATCGAAATCGTAGCACACAAGTTGCGTGTTTTAACAGTTCATTTACACTTTTATATAGTTCATTTGTCATTTATAGAAACTTATTAGGACTTCCACGTGTCCTCTTTCCATGATCATTACCTTTCAACAAAACGCAAGCATCTTTTCATGCTCTCCCATGTCATTGTTTGTAGCACTATCTCTTTCATTCTTATGTGACATTCTTACGATGTCATGGCATAAAACTGCCTGACGAAACTATTCTGTTCATTATGTAATTATACCCTTTTTTTAATATATTTTATTTATGTTATCCCCCTTATTTGTTAAAAGCTTTATTGCTTATTTTATTCTTACGTGAGCTAAACAATGAACAAATACAATACGTATTTATATTAAATTATTAATCAAATAATCAAATCATCTACTTAAACCTCCGATTTTGAGCCACTGAATTAACGTTAATAAAAACAAAATAAATATTGCTTTTGATGAGGAGCACCGCGAAAAATCTCACTACCGCCAAAAAAAGAAAGAAAAGAAAAGAAATAATGCTGCACATAATCTGTTTTGACAGGTCGATTTTTATCTGAAAGTGATTTGCAATTTTCCTTTTTCTCTTTATGTTGTTGTGTCCTGCGAAAGTTTTCATCGCAGATAAATCATGGCGATTTCTGTAAGCCTCTCTCGAATCATAAAAGAATCCATCCCGTCTTAAAAGGGTAGACAAGAAAGTTGCGAGTGTTTTTTTCTTCGTCTGCAAACGCCACTGCCTCAGCAAATCCCCCTTGGCTTGAGTTGCACGACAAGAACTGAAGGTGGCGCTTGAAAAAACTCTAGTGGTTCCCGTCGTTTGGCGAGAATGCGGGGATTACGTTAATCTCCTGTCTGTGGCACCGCTCCACTTATGTCACTGGTCTTTTATTGCAAAGAAATATTGAGAAGGGTATCACGCCTTGAGGAGGCAGATTTCTATATTTCCTCGCCACTACAGCAACGCTAGGGAGTTTGATTATCTTGTGGAAATTGCAGTTGCAATCTCAAGAAAAAAAAAAAAATTCTCATATTGCACTGAATTAGTAAATCTGTCCAACAATTCATAGTTTTCAGACATCTTACGTTCAATTTCAAAGCAGAAATTTCTGTTTTTAGGTTATCTCGCATATTTAAGTAGAATGTCTTAAGCGCGTAGAATGGGAGAACTCACCAGAAAACTGGAAATGTATCAAATAGGCCTATTCTCTTTATTTTTTTTTTTATGGTTGGATGACCGGTTGAAAGGGTCTTGGCCCCTCCTCCCACTCCCGAAGTTTTGAAGACTACTTTTTGGCTGTTGGAAAGTCGGTTCCCTAATTTGGCCCACCCCTAAATAAAATCCTACACACGCCCCTGTTGTCGGTCCTAGAAGACAAACTTAGCAGAAAAGTATAAAGGTAGTTGTATGTTGTAAAAAAAAAATACCTAAAATATGAAAAGCTTGTTTCTTTGAAAGCACCTGCATTTCATTGAACGATTTTTTTATTACTTTTTTTTAAAATGGGAGTGCAAGTACGAAAGTGGGTAAGATTCACCAGGAACAAGGTATGAAATTGAGAATAAATCGTTGAAAGGAAGAGAAATTATCACACAACCAAGCCTACAACCAAGCCTGGGATTCGAACTCGGGCTTAAATCAGCGTTTAAAAAATTGATTAAAAAATAAGTGAAAACTGCAAATACAAAAAAAAAAATAATAATAATTTTTAATCTTTTTTAAAAAATAATTTTTTTTCTTTTTATTTTTTTCGAAAGGTGAAATTTAAAAAATTATCCTTATAATTTTATACATATAAAAAGTTACGAAAAACGAAAAAAAAAAATCTGCGTTTACATTTAAATAATAATAGTACTGAACATAAACAAGTCAAATTTTCCATTTTCCGAAAATAATAATAATAATAATTCCCATCCTCATTACATAGATTCATTTATTCAAATCAAAGCTTGCGGAATTAGTGGATTTGCCAAAGCATTAATACCTATTATTAGACATCGTTGTTTAAATTTTAAGGCAAGTTTCACATTTTCACGCGCCGATTTTCACAAGACTCAAACAAGCATTTTTGTCCAAGCATTTTCTAACACGCTTTTTTTGTCCGTAAATATGCACAGCAAGTTAAAAGAAGATCCATTCAGTGGTTCAAAAGTTGTAATGGTGGACATTCACACTCCTACAGACTGAGTAATTGATGACACTCACTTTCACGTTTTATTTTTTAGAAAAGTAGTTTAGAAAATGTTTTAAGTGAAAGCAATAAAATAAAAAAAAGTGGACTTTTTCTTCGCAAATCACCAGGAAATACAGAAGATGAAAAGAACGTACATCTGTCTCTAGCGCTGCTTCAATATAGGTAAAGAATGATGATAATTTGCTTATAATAAAAGCCTTATTCTTTGATGGTTTGAGCTGACATATTTCAAGCATCACTGCTTTCTCT
>JAFIDM010004315.1:58590075-58605433 GCA_023159025.1 Thereuonema tuberculata | reverse complement strand
AAAAATTACGTAAGTCATGTTTTACGTATGTCGGATTCCCCTCCTCGTCCACCATAAAATACTACACTAAAGAACAGACATTTCAAATGATAGATAAAGGTTTATATCTCTATTTTAAAATAAGGTTAGTTTTAAAGAAATGATGTACTGTACATTACGACTTACGCAGTACTGTACTTGTCTTAAATTTTAAATACTCTCAAACATGGAACTTTTTTTTTTTTTTTGCTGAAACAGATATTATTTTAATTAGTTGATTAATTTTCGCGCATATTTCGAATGTTTTACGAATGATCTATCCGCAACCTTTATGTGTGTCGGAAATCTCTTACTTAAGTACTGATTAACGTATGTCGAGAGACGTCTGCCTGTTTTTTATTTATTTCGAATGCAATGCCAACTATAATTCTCATTACTTCCTTATGAACAGTATCAGCCATAGACACTATATCATCCAAGAACACTTAGAGAGATAAAAAAACCTCGACTGAAAATTTGTGCAGGTCCAACAATGAATTATTTAATTTTCTTTTAAGAGACCCATCAAGTTGCCTTCATTACTGTCCCTAATTGACTTATGTTTAATGAGCAATTACGAACAGGCTTGTGACTGATCAAGACAAGAGGATATTTGCTCTTGAAATATAAAAACGCCATTTCTGGAATCTTCTGGTTGTTTACCTTATTGGACCCATTGGGAAAAGAGCAGCTTTCACACCCTAACACCTTCTCATTTAATATTCACGAAAAGACACTCTTAAATTTGTGCATACAATTGAAGTTCACAGATGCCTCTTTTAATCCCTTTTTTGGAGAAGTGCTGCAGGAATCCTTATTTTGACCAATTTATTAATTAATTCTCAGATATTTCAGTAATTGTATGTATAATTTTAAAGTTTATTAATAAATTATGATTATCGTTTGTTAACTTAAGGACAGTTAAGACACAGTAAAGATATATTTATCTATTAAAATAAATGTGTTTTGAAGTATTTTTTTTTTATATATAGAAATTTGTTAATTCTATTAAAATCTATTTCTCTAAAAAAACTATTCAATAAAAATTTATTTTTGAAATCGAACAGCATCAAATGAATTTGCATGAAAGCCTTTAATGAAAACTTTTTTATCATGATTATTTAATAGCACATAAAAAAAAAATTAATCTCAAGCAATTTTAAAAAACACAATTTTTTATTTTTTTTAAATTAACTATTACGTTAGTAATAAATATTTTAAATATGAATCATTATTTTACGAATTTTTTTATCTTTTCATGTTTTCGTCAATTTTTTTTTTAATTGAAACTATCGAGTAATACCTCGAAAAAAAACCCAAAAATTATCTGTTTTTGAATTTTAATTTAATTAATTACGGAATATTTTGAAAATTAAAAACAAGAAAATATAAATCTCACATGCTTTATAAGTTCTTATTTAAATTTTAAGAATTTTAGGTGCATTGGTAAAAGAAATAAAATTTTTGCAGTCGCCTGAATCGCTTGAGTCAAGAACTGAAGGAGTAGTAAGCCAAGTTAATAAACATAGAAAATAAATGTAAATTTATTTTGTATGTTTATAATTACTTAATCCAGGCGATGTTTAGTCTCGCTCATTGTTGTTTAAAAACTACATATTCAAAGCTGCTACAGTAGAGTCGCGGTAATCCGAGTCCCGGTAATCCGAGCTTCCGTGTAATCCGAGGTGAGGCTAGTCCAAGGTCACACAGGGCGACGATTCCAAGAAGTCATTTGAGGGGTCAGTGTGATAGTTTTCCATTTTACTACTTAGACGATGGCGTGACATCGCTGCTAAAAGCAGTCTTCTCTACTGTGAAGAGAAGACCTTGGACAGTTTTTTAAAGTTGTAAATGCTTATCAAGAGTCTTTTCGTGTAACCAGGTAACATTGTTAATGTATCTGTAACTTTAATATCTATTATAAATTAAATTTGACTCGTTTTAGTTGAAAATTCCAGCTTTTTTTTTTTTTCTTTTTTCCGTGTAATCCGAGTTTTTTGTAATCCGAGGTGCCATCAGCCCCAATTACCTCGGATTATCGCGACTCTACTCTATTCATATTTCTCATGAAAACGGCTTCAGGTAAAGAGTCAAAATATTGTACAAAATTACCTCCTTCGCTCTTACATTAACGTTATATATTAATTGGTAAAGACTTTTTTAAAGAATAATATTTCAAGGGAAGTAGTATTAAAGTTTTCAGAAACTTTTGGGGGGGGGGGGGGGGGGGGGGTTGATATGAAAATTTCAACTTTTAGTTTTAAATTTTGCCAGATGCTTTGCAAACGAAATCGTAATTAATTTGAATTAAAAAGTTGGCGGTCTTCTTACACCAACTGCAAAATGAAAATTAATTTTAAGTTAGAGAACGTTTTTCGTTGGTCTTTTGCCCTCTTAGTTTTCTTCTTCCGTTTACTTAATCTTTCCAATTCCGAGGTTGCTCTTTTGCCTGAAGCAAGACTGGTTCCCCCTCCCTCCACCCCCTACGCCAACACGGCCCCACCCTCGGAACGATTAATTAAAATAAATAAGCTGCGTCATGTTAAGAAGGCCCCACGCACTGCCGCCATTCTTAGCCGTTTCGTAGCCCACCTACGAGAATGAGAACATCAAGTGCTACCATTTCCTCCTGCTGTTCTTTTGTTCACCGCCTCTTCAACCAGTGCCAAAGGTCTTCGCAAGTCTCATTAGAATGATAAGAAATGGAGCAGCACAAAAAAAAAATGTATATTCAGAAAACAGTTTATCTTAGTCGACAAATTGCAGACTTGTCTGAATACTAGGGCTACACCTGAGGCAAAACTATATTCCAATATAAAGCAAGATACACTTAGCGTGCCACTCTCGAGTACCTCTGTATGGTCAGAAAGCATCAAAAGTTAAGAGAGAAAAAAAAAACCCCAGTTATTTACTAATAAGAGTTCGTTTACAATGTTGACTGGTTTTTTGTCAGCAGCTCCGCATTGATTCGAGGTTTACAAAAAATCGATAGGGATAGTTCTTGTAAAATCATATATTTATGACCAAAATTTTTCTTAATTGTATTTACAGTTCTTGTTAGCGATCCATTTGGGAGCTATTGTGATAGCGACTAACTCGATATCTACTGCGTTTGTCATGTCCATCCGTCCGTGTCTGTCCATCCCTAACAACTCCCGAACGGAAGGTCGGATCGACAAACGGATTTCGCCATCGTGTTCAGAGGCCCAAATACCGTAAGAACGGGATATTTTCAGGGTCCAACACGCCCCCCCCCCCCATGTTCAAGATATTTGTCATTGTTGTCATTTTACCTCCCCCCCTCCCCTAAAATCTCCCGAATGAAAGGTCGGATCGACAAACGGACTTTCACCATCGTGTTCAGAGGCCCAAACAACTTAGGTTTAAGGTATTTTCGGGGGCCAATGCCCCCTCATTTTCGAGATATTTGGCATTGTTTTCATTGGATTTCCTCTATTAGCTTAAATGTTAAAATTGAGACTATCTCAATATATTAATATATTTATATTATTATGGGTCGCCCTTAATTTTATGCTTTAACACAAAATTATAGTCACTTATTTATTTATTTTTTTAATTAGAGCACTTGTTGCATTTTACGTCCTAAGTATTTTGGTAATTTCTTTTGCCCCTTGCCCATATTTACCAAAATCAGTAAGGACAATTATAACAAGATCTTTATTATAACCTACATCGAACTCTAAAATTTCTAAGATATACGGTTTTTGAGTTAGGGTTTTTGAATCACTGATGGACGACGGCATTTTCGCCAAGCTGCAACTGGAAAATGGCAATTTTTCTAGCGTCTTTTGGGCAATTTTTCGAGAGCGTGTAAAACAGCTATTCAACATTCTGAGTGGTTTTATTCAGCTCGTCATCACAGCATTGATCGTACAGTCGTGGTTAGTATATATTGCTGTGTGGCCGCATTGTAGCCCAGATTTGAATCCTGGTCAGGACAATGCTTTATTCGTTTTTCTATTCTTTATCTTATTTTGATTTTTTTTTTTTTTGCTTAATAATTTTTTTTTTTAGTCATTACTTATTGGAAAGGGAACGTAGAACGAGTTTCAACGTGGGACTGGATGTTTCTACTTTTTTCTTCTGTGTTTCGTCTGTTTCTACGGGTATAGTGAGAGCCGCCTCCTATGGTGTATTCTGGGCAACGATTCTTCGACTAAATAGCTCACAATAGCTATTGGTCGAGGCCAACAGGCAAAAGTTCTGAGCCCGGGCGTTGGATTAAAAAAAATATTTTCCAATTGCATAGCTGCTGAATACAAATAGAATCTTCAATTTTTCCGTATATGAAAAAAAAAAAAAAAAATTAAAAAAAATAATAATAATTAGCATTCAGAAGTTAGAAAAATAATCATGAGTTATTTCACGTGGTCCATAGTCGGCCAAATTCGAAGAAAGAAGAAGAAGAATTAGCATTCACTTGTTTAGATGCAGTTAATGTTAGCCACATCAAAGCTCGCGCAGATGACAGTGAATTAGTAAATGGATTAACATACTTTGATAGCCATCCATAGAATTGATTCCGATTGATTTGGTTCCAACACTTTTCTATACGGACTTTTTTGTTGTTATTTTCACTCGCAAATTTTACAATAAAGACTCTCACGAAAAAGATTTTCAAACATGAATGTTAGATCTTCTCTAATCTGGTAATTCCTTGTCGTGCAAAATCCCTGACAATAAGATTCAATCAACGGTTCAAACGTTATTAAAGCTACAGAGAGAGAGAGACAAACACACTGTTTTAAACCCTCATTCTCCTTAGAATACAGGCTAAAAATGTTAGGGGTTCTGTTACAAATTGGGTTTTACAAGTAAAGAGTAACTGTTAAACTGTTTGTATTTGAAATCTTACCGAGAAATTATCACGAGAAGGCGAAACAAATTCCCTTTGAAAATCATTGGAATCTAAAGAATGAATTTTATCCTATTTCTGTTGATTAAACAATGAATATTAAGTCCATAATCCATTCCTTGAGGTTTGATAGATTAAAATTAATTCGATTTAGACAATTCAAATCCCTAAATCAGATAAACACATAAATATATTGATCTACGTATTTTTGAATTCAAATCCCTATTTTTTTTTTCCCAGAAAATGGAATATTGGTATTGTCTGTATTCATTAACTGATTACAATTGGAATGTAGATAAAGGCTTATCATTTTTGTCACGACTTAACAGAAAAAAATCGTAAATTTTAAAAGAAAAAATATTTTAAGAACAGTAAGCTTTAAGTGAATTCAAACTACTTGTTTTTTGCTTTTGTTTTGTTTTCTTTTTTTTTGATTATAAGAGAGATTATAATATCTGCTGAGTAAAAACAATAGCAATAATAAGGATTATTAATGTATGGTGTCCTTAATTTAATCTTTATTATTAATAATATATACACACGTTAAATCTGCAAGTAAAGAAAAACAATATAAATTTATCCATTTTCTAAAAAGAATTAATAAAGTCGACAAACACTTACTTAAATATTACGAATCCAATTCATATTTCTCATATGACAACTCGCGTAAACATTGTAGCATTACTTAGCGCATTAAGACCCACTATTTAAAAACAGAAATCCATTGTATCTATGGAGAATTTTTTGTCATTTTCTCGCCCTAATTTCTAAGAAATTCTAATATGAAGTTAGATTGTCCTTAATCTTTAAATGTGCATGCCAAGCTTAAGGAAGATTCATTCGACGGTTATTTTTTTGTCAGGTGATGGGAGAGTACAAACACACAACATACAACCTGACAGACTGACTTGATGATCCTCATTTCTTAGCAAAGTAGGCTAAAGACTAATTGCTTAGTAGATTGAAATTTGAATCATACATGAATATTGATTAATGTAGTGATCGTATTGATTCTAGCAGGGGTGGGCAAAACGTCGATCGTATTTTGGGGTGATCGCATGTGAGATTTCAAAAGTTTGAAGATGTCTTTTTTTGTTTTTTGTTTTTTTTTGTTTTTGTTAGTCGTCGATTAGGAGATTCCGATTTAAGGAGCAAAAGTTCTACAAGGGGCCTGCACTGTATGAGCCATTTTCTTTTAAAGTGATATAAGTCCATTTTATATTATGTGGAGATATTTAAGGGTTTGCATTTGAATGGTTTGAAAAATATTGATATATGTTAATATGTATATACATATGTACGTATGTATGTATGTATATATGTATATTAACATATACCAATATTTTTCAAACCATTCAAATGCAAACCGTTAAATATCTCCATGTAATATAAAATGGACTTATACCACTTTAAAAGAAAACGGCTCATTATAGCCTACAACCAGAAATGAAAATCAAGGCTGACGGTTTTTCTTTTTTTGTCTTAAGGTGACCGCGCCACTTGCAGTATACTTGAGGTAGCCCTTACCTTACAAAAGTCTGCTCACCCCTGGATTCTAGTATAGATTGGGCCCATAGATGCGATTTTAAGGGCTGAACCTATAATACATGAGCTCTTTCTGTTTATATGATAGAAAAACATAAATGATGTAGAAAAACCTGGAAGTTTCTAGATAAATTTAAGCAATTTTTTGCGTCTGTACATACGAGAAAGTTGGCACGGCAACTATTTAAAGAGATAAAGAGAATAATGCCCGCCTATAATAACCGAAATTTTCGGAAACCCTCATTTTTATTATTATTACTATTATTATTATTCACGTCTATGAAGACGTTTTAATCTCCATTTACAATTAAAGACGCAATAAAAATGGTGAAATGAGTGAGACTTAATTAATAAAGGGGCTAATTATGAATCGCCGGAAGAGCGGAGGGCTTTCCTGTTGTCAGTGTTGCGCGCGCACATCAACCCTTCCTGTTTTTCTAATGAGTGCAGTTCATAACTCGTATCCCATTGACAATAAAGATAAATTGTGCTTCCGTAGCTGCTGTCCTAAGTTATTAGCTTCTTTGAGATTAGGAAACAATAAATAATGAGGAAGAGAAGCGTCATTTGATCCAGTTTGTCATTTGCCAGCGTCTTCCGACTGAGGTTTAATTTAGAGAGCTTAATTACTCCATGACGATGCGAATTAAAAGGAACACCTTAAGGTTACTTCGTGCGACAACCCATTAGATCATAGATAGCATAAACACTCTGCAATGGCAACCGCTTCGAACATGAAAAATGAAACAAGACTTAGTATTAATTCAACTATACAGCAACTGTAAAGGAAACAAGAACCTCGAAAGAACTCAAAGCCTTAAAATGTTATTTTTCTTAAATTTTCTTATTTTTAGCCTATTTTCCAACAGCAAATCCTTCAGCCTCTGTTTTTGTGACTTTCCTTGTCCTTCCCTGATAATTTTTGAACCGTTGAATTGATCTTCTTGAAACTCAGTATGCATATTTAAGTACGTATATCTAACTTTAATATTTGAAATCTTTCCCAGATGGGTCCTTATTAAGTAATTACCGGAAGTACAGGAATTTTTATTGAAAAAGAATTCGAATCTAAATGGATTTCTATCCTATGTCTGTTCATTATTATATTATATAAAAGTGTTATTCTGTTTGTCATTGTCATGAGAGTTTACGTTTTTCCAATTTTGTGACCAAACTGTAAGAGATACAGTAGATTGGTCATGTAAATGGATAAAATATAGAGCATTTTAAGACAAACAAAATGCTACAAAAATCTTTCGAAAAAAGTTTTTGGTTTCCAAGATGGTGCCTTTTAAAGGATCAAATTTTGACTTTTTCTCAATTTAAACGAAAAGTATAAAAGTTGGAAGAGAACATTATATTGAGAAAATGTTGGTATTTGAAAGTTCTATCGAACGATATATCAGTCATTAACAAACGTTTCTTCGTTTGGAAGATACATGCAAAAATGAAATGTTTTTGCGGCAACCCTCCCCGTGTCAGTGCCAACGCGCAATACACCTGAGATAAGCGGAGAAGCCCACAACGAGCTTGGAAATCGTGTATTCTCCGATCTCCATATTAATTTGCTAAATGAATAAAGGTTTTTTTTTTTTAATGCTATACATGCAAGGGTTCCGGAGCGAAGCGATGGTACCCGTCTAGTATCATTATATTGAACAGTGAAAACTATTAATATACTGTGCGTTATTTGATACTATTTTAAATTAATCCAACTTAAATTTTTAAGAAATTAATGCGAATTTAATTTTTTTTTTCAGAAAATGAAAAATTTGCTGCTGTTTGTATTCAGTATTTGAAAATAACAACTAGTTTTCGTTTTCGTTCTTTTTCACAAAAAAATAAATAAATAAATAAATAAATAAATAAATAAAAAAATCACTTTTAAAGGAAATTAGGCTTTAAGTTCTTCGAACTTATAATTTATTTATTTTTATAAACTTTAAAAATAATACAAACGACATATCTCCATTTATTTGCAAATTATAACATTTTCTGCAAACAAATATTAGAAATTTTTGTTTTCTGAAAAATTAAATAAATTCAAATCCAATGAACCTTAATTATTTTAAAATTACATTAAAACTCGCGCAGATATTAAGAGGATTAAAAAGTAGATTAATATCAATTGTTTAAGAAAATAGATAGAATTACAATGTTTCGTTTCTACTTCTTTTCTGTGGAAATTTTTGTCAGCTTCACGCGCTAATTTCTCTACAAAGACACACAGAGGAAACAATTTCAAACATAAAAATTAGATGGCCTTGTTTTTAAATAGGCATGCCAAATTTCAATAAGAATTCATCCAGTAATTCAAAAGTTATTAGTGTGAAGGAACCCACACAAATACAAACTGATTCGATAAGATTCACTTTCTAAAATAAACTAATACTTATACGATTTTTCTAGACGAGGAATAGCACTTACAATAACAAAAATAAATTACGAACCCGGTCTTCGTACAGGATATTACAGTTTTCAACGCAAACCACTTTGCTTTAAAAATGAAAGAGGAAAAAGAAAAGATGCCTAATGAAGATGAACAACTACTGGTAACAAAGAGAGATATGATCATTATTACCCCCTCAATTGTATAATTACCCTTCGCAGGTAATTGACACGTTAGACTCTAAATACTTAAAGGTTCTTTTTTTGTTTTTGGGATGGAAAATTTATGTTTCCTGTTAAATACAAATAGATATATATAAAATAGACTATATATAAAATATTATACATAATATTTTTATATAATAGGCTAGACATAATAGGCTGTTTAATATTTTATGTATGTAATTTACAAAGACTTTAGTATATAATATTTAGTCTTTCTGAATAACTTTATATATATATCCTATTACTTACATTTAAATTCTGTTAGAAATATCGTTTTGATGACATTCTTACTGCTTAGGAATTAACAGAACATCGATGATTTTGTAAATGTGATAAGAATGTCATCATTTTCAAGCATTTTAACCGACTGTAGAAGAAGATATTTCTCCATTTTTATTTTATAGTTGTCCGGTCAGTTTATGTTTTGTGTTTTAGTCGTTTCATCTGCTGCAATCTTTCTCAATTCCACTTAACATTCTTAATACCAACCGAAATATTAAAATACATACAGCACAATCTTCTGCAAAAATTAAACACTCCTTTATTTTCCGTCTATATTTCATCTTTCTTTGCGAAAGACTTCTTCAGAACATTAATGGAGGAGAGGAAATTCTATTCTTTCTCCTCTGAATTCGTTATGAATACATTTCTAATTTCATAACGAATTTAGAGGATGGAGAAAAGAATTTCTTCTCCTTCAGTAATGTCCTGAAAAGAAGTCTTTCACACAGAAAATGAACTATAGACGTAAAATAAAGGTGTGTTTAATTTTTACAGAAGATATGTAGTGTATCCATTTAACATTGTTTACAGTGAATATAATATTAGCCAATCTTTATTGAAACATTTCGTTTCTACCATGCAATTCCTAACAATCATTTTTTTTTTACTTCTTTAGTCTATGAAGGCTAATAGAATATTTACCTATTTAATCAATGATAGTCAATGGTGGTCTGTAATCTTTACATTGTCGTTGTCGGTTGATATCCTATACTGAATAAAAATGGCTTAAATTATATTTGCTTTATTTACAAATAAAAACAAACAATAAAAAAAAAAGAAAGCATACGATCAGATACGCAGCGCATAAATACTGTCTAACACATTTATTTTGACGATCACGTTTGCGCGAGAATCACGAAATTCTCGAGATCTCGCCATTAGCCTCTTCAGCAGGAATTTAGTATTTTTAATGTCTGTCACTAGGAAAATGCTACATAATGAATTTATTGTTTGTTTATTGACTGATTTCAATTTATTAAAACTGTATTAAAATGTAGTAAAAGTCTCATGCATTTCCTCGTATTATTGCTTACAAAAAATTTTAGTATCTAAATTTCTCGCTAGATGCCGCTGATGACGTGAGGGTAAATTTGAATATTTAAATATTTTGTGAGAAGACATGGATAGAGACTATTCTCGCGTAAATTACGTGAAATCACGAAAATACGGGATCGTCAACTTCCATGAGTTTGATAATAGAGACTCAACATTCAACGATTGAGAGGAAAGAGAGGGAGTGGAGACCAATCGTGCTCATGTATTAAGTTGAGCCATAAATAAAAGCAAGATATCAAATTTTATAGAAATTAGTCCAGTCGTTTTAGCGTCATACAGAAATAGACATACACAGACAAAGAAGAATTTTTTTAAAAATTGAATTAGAAGATTTCGTTAAGAAACAAGATGACGATAAAAGAACTTGCAGCCCACTTTCTTCGGAATAATAAAGCAACACGAATCGTAATTAATGTAACTTTTTTTAATTTTATTGTTTCAACTTAATATTTTTTATTATTCTTTTATAATTTATACAATAATTTAATTTGTCGACTACTTTTAAGTTGACTCAAAATTCTTAAAATGTCCCTTGCAATATTTTTAGTCTTCTTATCTGAGGGTAGAAAAGTTAGGCTCATTTATTTGATTGTGGTGAATTACTGTAAATACTATTGGACCAGTGAATAAGTTCCTTGGCGCAGCTTAGGCTCTATCGCGATAAACTCAATAAATATGACATAATGAAACGTGTGCACGCGCCCGCAAGCGAATAAAGAAATGAATAAATAACAAAATCTTTCAAATGGGAAATTTAATTAATTAATTAAATAAATAAATAAATAAATATAAGCCGTGCCGACTTGGCCGAGTGGTCTAGACAGCGCGGCGGTCTGCCATGGGTGGCCAGTGTGCCGGCACCTGGGTTCGAATCCCGGTCGTGGCATGGCTGGCTGTTTCTTTCTTCTTCTGTGTTTCGTCCGTTTCCCCCTGGGACTACTCTCTCAGGGTTCTTCTCGACGAGAGGTGAATTCCCGTCTCTGATTTCCTAGCCTTGTCCTGACGTTGCCAGGGGGGCTAGCGCGTGGCCCGTTGGGGCCCAATCGCGAATATATGTATATATAGTGGATTGAGTATATTCAGATTAAAAAGTACAAATACTTCATTTTTTCCCAAATATTTTCTTTTTTCTTAACTTAAACACCGAAAACATTACTAAATAATCCAACATTATATCTTTTTTGACAATAAGCTTAGCCTTATGTGCTACTTGGCACGAACACGATAATTAAGCAAAGAATATGATTAAACTTTGGCGTGCCGAAGGGAGGGTTGTGGGGGTGGGTTACTATTCTCCCTCTGTTGCATCCGGGAAAAGAAGAAATTAGACTTTTTACAGTTAGTTTATTAGAGAGCGATTCATTTTGCTTGTACTCTTAAAAAAAATATCAGGGAAAAAGAATAGAATTTATGTGTTTTAACGAGTAGGGGTCACCACAACCCACCCACCCCTGTTATAAATTCTGTGTACGCTCACTTGTTTTTCTACGGATGGCCAATTAGCCCTAATTGTAAAAAATATTTGGGCCTTGATGGTCAGGCCAAGATCCATTTACATCTTTACTGGCATCCCATTGGAATTGAAAACTACATGATTTTTATATTTGATCAATCATTCCAATAAATATTAAGTTTTTAATTGATAGAAATATGCAGTACAGTAATAATAAAATAAATTATAAAACAATGGCAAGTAAAAAATTATGAATTAATGTCTTTTTTATTTTGTTTCCCCAAGATCTTTTAGGAGTTTACTATTTTGTATAATGCCAAAAACAAATTAGTTCCAATTCCGAACTTATGATAAGAGCTGTTATTCGTGGATAGACAGTCAAACTTGGATAATTCGAACTTGTTTAATTCGAAATTCTGAATAATTCGAATTTTGCTCGGTCCCTAGAATTCTGTATTAAATAATGTTAAAAAATCGTGGATAATTCGAATTTTATTTTGGATAATTCAATTTTTCGTACGATTGTCCTTAAAATATTACGGTAAAATTGTTCCTGAGACTTTTGTTCCAGCTAAGATACATTATTAATTTTAACGGACTTTCTAAGGAAAACAAAAGCGAGGGTTGGAATGTGTTTTTGTATCAATTGATAGGTTGGAATCATATGCTATGACTCAAAGATTCAATTCAATGAAGCAATTAAAAATATCTGCCTTTCTTTTTCTAAAGTGATGAATAATTAAGCTAGTAAAAAAATGTTTGATTTAATGAAAAAAAAAAATGTAGCAATATTCTTAGATAAAGTTTATATATATCTTTGATCATGGAGTTAATCTTTTTTATTTATCTCTTCTGTTTGAGAGAATATATGTAATTCGAATTTTTGGGTATTTCGAACTTTTTCTCTGGTCCCTTCAACTTCGAATTATCCAAGTTTGACTGTACAACATTCTAAACATTTTGTTTACATCAATCAATAAATGTAAATGGTATGCCCTCCTCCCTTTTTTTTCCGTAATGGAATTTTTTGAAATCTGTATTTCATCCATCACAAAACAGTAGGCGGAGGGATATGTGGCTTCATAGGAGTAACTCGCCTGCAGAAAGCAAGCGGAATATCTTATAGGTATGCGATATTCGGACAAACCTAATGAATTATGCGACTTGTAATAAATAAAAGAAAGAGAACGAAGTTATAAGTTCACACCACAATTTTAATTACTTAAAATTATCAAATCGTTTCACATAGATTATTTATTTCAACAAAACCAAGCAAATACAGTACATAAAGACTACTTTTCTACTATAGTGTTTTTTAAAGAGTAATATCAAGTGCCGGTAATTAAAATAAATTCCATAATATTAAAGATTATAAAAAATTCTCGTAAATAATTTTGATACAAGACAATCAATTTTTTTTTATTCCATTGGCAGTCATTTTTATATTTAAAATTTCAAATCCTCTGAAATCTAATCAAATCACCAAAAGAAATAGAATTTGAATGATTTATTGACAATTTTGAGACATCTAACAAACTACTTAAAATACGTACTAAATTAAAACTCATATCAGAAACAGAATATTTGATTTTTGAATAACTTTCTACCAGTCCTTAAATCAACATACATATAACTTACACTGGCACAACTAGATTTAAGAAAGTATTAAATTTATATTGAAAACGTGAGTTTCTTTCATTGTTTTTAGGTTATTTATTTAATATTCTAAAGAAGACGCTACGACCACTGGATAACACAATTTGGTCTGAGAAGTTGAACCGCTTTTTCATCTGTAGGGCCAGATTTCATCTTTTTTCACGAAGTACAAGGGGACTCTGTTTATTTCATGGCTGATGGGATTGTAAACATCTGAAAAGTAATATAAAATATTAAAATTATCGTCTTTCGTTTAATTGTTGGAATGAATTAAAGCAATACCTAATATCTTAATTGAGAATAAGTTTTCCAAGATTCGCTATTTTAATATCTGTCTTAATTCTAATACAGAGTATTATTTTTTTTAAAGCAAAAAAAGTGATTTTATACACAAAATGAATATTCTCAGTGACTTTTTCTTGTATTTCACTGCTTCTTTTGTTCGTTTAATTTATTCTAAATCTTCGCAAAAATGCCTTCCAACACCTGCAACTTTGGACTAAGGTAATTATCAGTGAAACTTGCATTAAACATTTTTAATATTCCATTGTGCTCTGAGAAACACTTTGTCAGTTATTTATATACACAACAGTTTCTTATTACAGTTACATACAGTAAAATTTCACTTGCTAAACATGTCAAGATTTTTGTAATTGATTCTGTGTATATGAGTAAATTTAGATAGATTTATTTGTAGCCTGAAAGCTCATCAAATCTCGCATTCTATGTGTTTCTACTGTAGTTAAACCCTGGGTGGATCTTCTTAAAACTTGGCGTGCACATTTAAGGACAAGAACAATCTTAATCTTATTTGAGACTTTCGAGAAATCATTGAGTGACAAAAATTCTCATTATAAGCGAAACAATGATATGTAACAATGGATCCGGTTCTTCTAGTTAATCCACTAATTGACTAGTTTTTTTTTATTAAAATTAATTAGATTTAAGCAAGTAAATAAAGCTGAATGAAATATTTTTTTTTTTTTTTTTGAGAAACGTTAAAAATTTTTACTTGATAATTTAACAATAAAAATAAAATTTTCTGTTTGGCCAGTTTTCACGATTTAAAAAAAATTAAATTAAAAAAAAAATAAAAAAAATAAAATTAAGGATAACATTATAAGGAAAATAGGCTTCAAAAGTTCTTTTAAGAACTTCTTGTTTTCTTTATTTAAATTTTAAGAAAATTTGAGGGTGTATTTGATGAGTTGACATATATGTTAGCAGAATACTCAATAGGGGTGTGTCATCAGGAAGTCCTTTTTGGTCAACAAACTTTCCTTGGCATTAATAAAATAAGGAAATCTCCGACTCAAATTATTAACAAGGCCATGAAATTCGTCTTAGTTATGCTAATTTGCAGGAATAACATTTCGACCTCTCTACTTTTCTGCTGAGAAATCAACGACTTGAGTACAAAAAAACAAAAAACAAAAAAAATCTGATTATAAATTCAACTTAAAAACTTAGTAGCTATATTAAATTATTTCTAAAAAACAAACCTAAAAAATTTTCTGCAACCGTTGAAATATTTTTTTTACTATATAAAAAAATTCTCCTCGAAATTCCACAACATAAACCGACCGCAGTTCACCATTTTACGGATCATACCTCGGCAACCATTGGTTTTTCGAGTAAGTTTTGTTAACAGCAGCTGCCAAATGTGCTATTATTTGTTTTAAATGATTTAGATTGGAAAAAAGAATAACAGAGAACGTAGAAATAAGAAGTCGTTTTTCTTCCGAAAATTAAAAAAAATGGGAAACAGTTCAAAGTTGATGGGAATATTTTTTCGTGACATCGTAGTCACGAGTAGATATCACTACAATATCTACTCTCTACCAATACTTCGTGATATC
>JAFIDM010004315.1:58520664-58590065 GCA_023159025.1 Thereuonema tuberculata | reverse complement strand
ATTTTTCATTGTATACTTTCATTTAATATGATGAAAAATGTAATATCTTTTGCGCTTTAAAATTTTTGCATTTTCGGTTACAAAAATGTTTCACCAAAATATAATTTATTAGTGTTATTACTGCTATTTTCTTTTAAATTGTGCAAAATGTTTAATTATTATTAATAGTTCGTTTTCATGTATATTTTTATTTAAAAAATATTTTGGGTTTTTCAATTTATATGAAGATGGTTTTGCTTACTGAAATGACATTTTTTTTAGGTATCAAAAAAATATGGAAGAAAAATCGTAATATGCTCATTTAACAATTTATTTAATATTTATCGATACAATTATTATAATTTAATAATTTCGACTTAGCCGATCCTTCGATTAAAGTGTCTTCTGTGTTTATCGGCGATATAAGAAATTTACCATAATTCATTGTAATTATGAGAAAATTATAATAAACGCCATCAAAGACTTAAGCTATTTATTTTCCCTTGAAATCCACACATTCTGAGATAATATTAAAATTGTGTTATGATAAACCCCTGTTTATAATCTATCTGCAACTTACTTCAATCTTATTATAAAAAATTGCAAAATTAATTAAATTTTGAAATTTCACTTGAACTTATTACCTTTATTTATTTATTTATACAATCTTTTAAAAAACAAGGAACCGGTAAGGAAAGCGATTAGTAAACCAATCACAATGCTTCGCAACGTCTTCTGATAAGAAAATATCATTGATATTGCTTTAATTTTCTTATTATAAATGTGATTTTTGATTGACAAGGGAAACGCACAGTTTCCGAAAGCTCTCGGTTTTTATTGTAATATATTTTTATTTCATAAACTTTTTTAACAAATTTTTGTGTGTTTGGTGACTTCTTATTCAAATAAATCTTACGTTATAAGCATCTAAAACCTTCTATTGATTTTGTTTCAATAGAAACAAAACGGCTGAAACTCATATTTCAAAATAAAGTTACAAACAATTCATTTTGTTTTTGTTTTTTTGGTTTTTTGTAATAACCCTTTTTTCCCCTCTATATATATACAGGATGGGCGGAATGTAGCTAGGTATTATTAATTGGCTGTTAAAATTTTAATATCAATGAAATAATACTGAAATCAGCATGTACATGTAGAACATTAAATAGGATATCGATTTTTCATGCTGCATAGTACAGACGGCGGTCGCCAGAGGACACACAAAAAACAATATCAAAGATGGCCGATCGCCTTACAGTGAGAGAACGAGCGCAGATTGCTTCACGCTATGAGGTGTGGAATTCAATCGTTCTTGTGCAGAGATGGTGGCGTACGGTGAAGGACAGGAATGCCACAATTCGTCCGGAGACAATAAAGAATTTTCACACGAAGCTAATGACCACAGGTTCAGTAAAGGATGCAGCAAAACAGGTCGTCCATCCACGTCTCGGTCTGCTGAGAATGTGGCGATTGTGCGGAACATGTTCAATCGTAGTCCGGCTAAATCAACAGGCCATGCAGCTCGCGAGAGCGGGCTCACAAGGTACGCTGTGCGACAGGTATTGCATAAAGAATTAAACTTTCGAGCATGGAAACCCTATTATGTGCAGCAACTGGGTTTCTGCACATAATTCGATCGCAGAATGGAGTACGGGGAGATGATGTTGGGTTGGCATGAAGATTGGCCTCAATTGTTCGACAACATCCTCTGGAGTGACGAGGCCGTTTTCCATGTGGGAGGTTTCGTCAATCGGCACAATTGCCATTACTGGGCGGCACAGGATCCTGGAGTTACGGTGGAGAAGATGCAGTCTCGACCGAAAGTCACCGTGTGGGTGTGGAATAACGGCAACAAATGTCGTCAGTCCATATCTCCTGCGTGACACAATGAACGCGGAACGATACATTGAAATGCTTCAGGATTACGTTTGGCCCACGGTATCTGAATGGGAAAATACCGACGACATTATCTTCATGCAAGACGGTGCAACATCTCACTTTGCGAATGTCGTCCTTAACTGGTTGGATGAGAAGTTTGTGACGTTGGTTGAGAGGACGAAAAGTGCAGGAAATGCCACACTACGCATGAGACGATCGACCACGTAATATCAGGCTGTCCTCTTCTCTCCAACAGATTACATCCACCGACACAATCAGGTAGAGTCGATCGTTCATCAACAACTAGCACACAAATATTCACTTACAAAGAACACTGTCCCGTACTACAAGTACATACCACAAAGCGTATTAGAGTCACCCTCATATAAACTGTACTTGGACCGCCCCATTCACACAGACAAAACCATACATCACAACAGACCTGACATCACACTTGTCGATAAGGTCAACAAACAAACCTATCTCATTGATATTGCAGTGCCTATCAGCAAGAACATGCAGAAAACTCACGCAGACAAGATCAGTAAACACACCGATCTGGCACACGAGCTCCAGACGTAGTGGAGGCAGGATCGAGTACGTGTTGTTCTGTCTGCCACCTCACACATTGTACCACAGTCTCAGCACACTAGACTTCACAAAAATACGTATGCAAAACTCCAGAAGGCTGTGATACTCAACACAACACGCATAGTTAGGAAATTTATGGACACAACCATACATCCCTAATCATTCTTCCATACGTCTTTACACTTGGCAAAATGTGCTTTGGTCCTCGACCCGCCATATTGTTTTTGCTGGGAAAACCCAAGGTTTGAAAGATTAAAACATAATAATACTAATAATAATTAAATCCGCATTTACTTAAGTTATTGAAATCGTCTTAACTTGAATCATCCAATTGCGCGCTAATTAAAGCTTAGCCAAAAGAGGATTAAAAGTCAACACAATAAAATATTGATGGAAATCCATTGTTTAGATTCCAATACTTTTCTACGGGATTTTGAAAACAATGGATATTTTCACTAATCCATTAAATTGCGCGTGGTTTGATACGATTAAAATTAATTCGCCTGTAGACAATTTAAATAAATAATGAAGATATCGTAGTTTGAAAATAAATGCAGGCTTTTTGTTTATTGCGGTTTCACGACTTTAAAAAAAATACAAAAATAAATAAAAATGATATTTAAAGGAAAGTTTTTCCAGGAAGTTTTTCCAGAAACTCCTACTTGTTTATGACAGAGAAAGAAAATGGTTTTTCTTACCTGTAAGAGCAATCACTTTCTGGCTGGTGTCCGGCGGTGTGTTAAAGTCTTTCTGACACCAGTTTTTCTGATAATCTGCAAGGTTTCAATATATTATTATTTTCCATGTAAATTAGGACTGACTTTATTATCAATAAACAGTAGAAAAAAAAAACATACAGAAAAAAAAAAACTATGGCAAGTTTTCCTCCATAGTATAGTAACTTCATACGATTCTAGAAAGTCCTTTTGTTCCTAAACTTTACAATAGAATAAGTAACAGGCGACTATAATTTTTTGCTAAAGCATAAATTTAAGGGCGACTCATAATAATAATAAAAAAATTAAAAATAATAAAAAAAAAGGAAGTACATTAACGAAAGGAAAAATAAAAAAAAGTTAGGGAAAAAATAAAAAAATAAAAAAACAAAAAACAAAAATCCTAACATTGAGAAAACAAGAGAAAAAAAAGTAGATTTACGGATTCGAACCGACCACCTTCAGGATATGAGTCCGAGACCTTAAGCATCAAGCTATAGCTGATATCTGAAATGAGATGTTGCATTTCTAACTTTTAAGCTAATAAGAGGAGATCCAATGAAAACAATGCTAAATATCGCGAACATGAGGGGGGGGGAGTGAAAATACCCCATTCCTATGTTGTTTGGGCCTCTGAACACGATGGTGAAATGCGTTTGTCGATCCGACCTTCCGTTAGGGAGTTCTTAGGGGTGGAAAGATACGGACAGACTGACAGGACAAACGTAACAGCTACCGATTTTGGTCGCTATCACAGTAGCTCCCAAATATGTAAGAACGAAATACATCAGTGAATTTATATGTATATATATATTGTTAATAAAATTTCCTTAAATTGGCTCCAGATACATTTTGATTCTAACCTGACTGACTTTACATGTCTAAACTCTAAAACATACAATTTGATCTGCATTTTCTTTTTCAAATCATTGTATTCAAAGGTTATTCTTTCGATATCCATTAACATATCCAAGTCCTCCACATATCATACGAATTTGTAAACTCTATAATCACGCTTAAATCCGAATAATTGAATAAAAACAAATCTACATATGTTATCTACGTTATTTTTACACTTTTTCATTGTATGTGTGGTAAAACAAAATTTTTTTTTCTTACTTTTGTTTATCTGAGGTGATTCGAAGCCTTGCATTATGCCCAAATCACACGATCAGAGTTTTTATCACTATTTTGATTACTGACAAAAATTATTGAAACCCTTCAGTCATTATTTTCACCACTAGTTTCATCATTGACAAGACATTTAGAAAGTTCTAAAGCCTTTTTAATGATAAAACTGGTGATGAAAGTGATAACAGAAATAAATCACACGATTAAAGAGTTCAGTGTTTTTGTCAATGATTAAACAATGACGAAAACTACGATCATATGATTTGGACATTACTATTTTCGTTTCCATGCTGGCGTGGCCGTGCGGTCTCGGCGGCGGTCTGCCGTGGCGGCCAGTGCGCCAGTACCTGGGTTCGAATCCCAGCAGTGGCATGGCTGTTTCAATTTCCTTTCCTGTGTTGTCCAGCCTCTTCTTCACTTTCTCTTCGGTCTGACGTAAGGCCTTAATGGCGTCCTGGGGAAGGCCACGGGAAACCACCCCAGTATCTTTCCCTTGAAATTTTAGGGAATCTGCTAGGAGTTCGCCATCTTGGGAACACTAGCGCTCCCTGGAACACGGAGGCTTCGGCTACGAAGCACGCACTTAGGTGCCTACCGGCATCATCATTTTCGTTTTCTATTCACCATGAAACGTAGGCTCCAGAGATTCCTTTGTCTCGCCTTAACAACTTGTTGAATTTCTTCTTGAAATTTGGCTGGTGTATTTATGGATAAGAAACTATCTCTTCTTTTTTATCTAATTTTTTTTCCTTCAACCATTCAGTGTAGGCGTTGCAGATGAACTCATCATGCTCAATGTATATTCTTTTTGATGTCGCTATTTTTTTGTGCATTTATGTGATCTTAAATTGCAAATAAGATCTGAAATTAGTTGTAGGGAAAAAATGTTTTAAAAACTTGAAACATTTGTAAATACTTTCTTCGAATATTAAAAGAAAAAAAAATGGCGGTTTCTGGAAGTTAGCCTAGAAAATGACAATCTTTTTTTTTTTTTACTATTCTGAAATTCCAATCAGTTCTATTACAAATTGTTAGCTTACAAAATATATATTGAGTTTCCAATTAAGGATCCCACGATAGCTCTAGGTGACCCAAAAGATCGTGAGGTAAGGCTCCCGGTGTTTCGTGATCAACGAGGTTAAGTTCACTTAGGGTGATCAGCCACCCACCTGATCGTCTTCAACTCCCGAAAAGATATCGTACCAGGTATCTAGTTGTACATAAAGGTTGGAATTCCAATATCCGTCTGGAGGAGAAAGAATGAAGAAAAAAATCCCGATCACCGCTTGGAGAGCAAACCTGCTTCTTCATCTTGTAGTCAAGTGGTTTGATCTATGAACTCACGCAATATTAAAACAGGTAAACAACTTAATTAGCAGCTCAGTATATTTCCTATTAAGATTCAAACTATTGTACAACTTTTATGCAGCTTTTACGGTAACACAAACTGTCCTGAAACTGTTCTTACCTCTGGCGTTGGTTTCACAGATGCTTTCACTAACACTGTCTGAATCGTCACATTGCTCTGGTGGATCTCGGGGAGACGATGCATTCGATGAACATTCATCTTCCGCAGGTTGTTCAGAAAAACCTCCGCTCCATTTTTTCCAATGGTTTGAAGAGCTGTCCGCTTCAGCATACGTTATGATATCCTTCATCTGCCAACTGGAGTTTCTCTTCGCTATACGCGGAGTAGTTGGGACTGGGGTGCCTGCAATGGGCTCCTCACTGAGAGATTGGTACGATAGGGTTTCTTTCATCTAAAGGAAAATTCACAGAAAAAAGAAAGAAAAATTACAAACTGCACTGCAAATACCTTGTGAAAATACTAATTATACGCTTCAGCATGGACCTATCATTCATGTCAAATTTTACAATTTTTACAAATTCTGCAAAGTTACAGTTATTAAAAAAATAAACAATATTTCTGTGCCATTTGTTCTATGTTTTCTATCTACCCACATGTCAGAAAGTGTTAGGAGATAGTGATTTAATTTAAAGATAGGGATAGTGATTAGTAAACCAATCACAGTGTTCGCAACGGCTTCTTTAGAATAGACTGCGCCGGGGTGTCTAGAAAATGCTCGCGCGAATCTGTTTGCAATCACATGCTATCTTACCCACTCCTATTTATATGGAATAATCGTCATTCTTAGCTCAAACCTTGTTAATACATTGAATTCCTAATAATGATTTAAAAAAAACCCAACTTAAGTTGATGAGGGGATCGAACCCACGACCTTCGCGTTATTAGCACGACACACTAACCAACTGAGCTAATAGGCGACCTACAACATTCAACATTCAGGCTACCTACAACTGAGCTAACAAGCCGTTGCGAAGCTTTGTGGGATACGTGTCCATAGACAGACAAACCGGAGATATAAGGCGTCTTTCAGAAGCCTAAAATAAAATTAGAATGTTTTAAATAAAGTGAAACGTCTACCAATTTTCAAACAGTATATTTTACTATAAATTTGTTAGTATTGGTCTAAATTTGGAAAAAATGGATTAAAAGCAGGATTACATAACTGAACCCTATCAAACGATCAGCAATTTTAGCATAATTAATTGATTTGTTTTTTAATGCATTTAGCACACAAATGAAAATACAATGCCCGTATATAGATGCATTTAACATCTATTAAATACAAGCAAAATCTTCAATTTCTTTTTTTTTTTCCCTAAAGATTAATTACATTCGCAAATACTTAATATTTCGTTTTCTTTAAGCAAGAAAACTTCTTCTGGTGATGGAGGACAGGAAAAAGTTATCCTTCTTCCTCAAAAATTCGTTATACATTAGAATTTCATCTGTAACAGTTTTTAGAATTACTGTCCGTGAATACAGTACAAGAAGCTCAATAATAGTAACAATCTTAAACAATTTTTAGACATACTGTTCGTGGTTACAACAAGTTCTTTAAAAACAATATTTTAGAGACATTGACAATTATAAAATTTCTCTGTATTTTAAAACAATTTGTAGACATACTATCCGTTAGTACAACAAATAATGTTAAAAAAAAAAACAATTTTAGATTCATTGACAATTATAAAAATTTCTCAATATTTTTAAATTTTTTTTTAAACCTACTAAAAGTGAATTTATCTTTATTTATGCACGGAAAATTGTTAATAATGCATGATTCTATCATTAGCCTTTCTTTCTCATCAATAATACGAAATAAAATTTTGATTAAAGGATCTGGATTGCCACACAAAGCTACATGAATTACATAATAATAATAATAATAATAATAATAATAATAATAATAATAATAATAATAAATTAATAAATAGGATGAATAAGACGTATGAAGACAAATTTTAAAACATATATAAGAACTCTAACTACATAGTAAATTTAAGTAAAATCAAACTTAATAAAGATGAATTAATAGCTTTAAATAGGACTAGATTTTAATGTTAACACAGGTTTCAATAAAATCGAAGTATTAACAGAAAAAGTAAAAGACCAAATAAATGATAACAAAGAAGAAATATATCACATTTATGAGAACTTTAAAGAAACACTAGTAAAAAGAATATATCATTATATGAAGAAAAATTAACAAAGAAAATAAAAGAAAACAAATCTCGAATTATTAGTAAATCTATAAAAAGACTAAAAAAGAAATACAAAATTTGAAAAATAAGAAGACCATTACTTTTGTTCAGTACAAAAATTTATTCCCAAATATATGTGAAACACCTAAATTTGTACCCAGATTTAAAACCCATAAAAAGAACATCCGATTAAGACCCGTAATTAATTCATATGGATCTCCTACTCAAAATTTAGGAAGATATATGAATGATATATTAAATAAATTTCCATTATTCAAAGAAGGAATAGTAGTAAAAAACACATCAAATGCACTTCAACATATTAAGGAAGAAAAACTAATTAAGAAGAATTAAGACTATATTCAATGGACATTGAAGCAATGTATACGAATGTTTCAGTGAAAGATACATTGAAAATAGTGGACAATTTGTGTGAAGTACACAAAACTATTCTGGAAGATCACAAGATAGACAAGGAAACTTTTATGAAGAATTTAAAATACGGTAGTAATAATAGTTATTTTAAAGAAAAATTTTATAAACAAATAAAAGGTTTTTCAATGCGAAGCCCCATATCGGGAACTTTATGTAATATTTATGTTAATTGGTTAGAATATAACAAAATTTTAAAATGGGACAAACCCCAGTATAATTATTTCAGATATGCAGATGATTTATTAGTTTTATGGAGAGGAACAAAAAGACATGCTAAATTTTACCCTCATATAAATTCCATAGATAAAAACTTAAAATTCACTATGGAAGAGGAAATAATGTCAAGTTACCTTTTTTAGATTTACTATGAATTAATGCAAATAATAGTAGACAACTTATGAACACTCTGAAAAAGAACTCAAAAAAGTAATCATGTTTTGAATTCCGATCTGAACACAGTATTTTCACTAAAAAAAGGAATTGTACAAAATTATGTTAAAAGAATAGTAGAAAACATAGAGAAAAAAAAATTATGGGCATGTAAAATTAATAAAATGAATTGAATGAATACCCTGAAAATTTTGTTAATAAAATAATAGATTTTTCAAAGAAAGATCAAAAGAAAAACAAAAACAAAAGAAAACGAATATGATAAAATAATGAAATTGCCATTGGGAATTAAATTTAGGAAAACCAGTTAAAGAAATATGTAAAAAAAAACCATCATTAGATTAGTATATTATAGAAACAACAAATTCAAATTAATCAAGAAAAGTAAAGATCAAATTATAAATGACAATATGAGCCCTATGGGGATGATATATAAAGTAAAAGGTAGGGATTGTGGAAACATTTATTATGGAAGCATTGGGAGGACTTTAAAAGAACGCATTTTAGAGCATGTTAGAGCATTTAATAATGATAAAACTGGTATATCTGACTGGGCTGATTATTGCAAATATAACTATCATAATCCAGACCCGTTAAAATTTATTTCGTATTATTGATGAGCAAGAAAGGCTCATGATCGAATCATGCATTATTAACAATTTTCCGTGCGTAAATAAAGATAAATTCTTAAAAGTAAATGAATTCACTTTTAATAGGTTTAAAAAATGTATTAAAAATTCAGAAAAATTTTTATAATTGTCAATGAATCTAAAATTGTTTTTTTAAAGAATTGTTATTTGTTGTGCTGTTTTTAAAGAACTTGTTGTAACCACGGACAGTATGTCTAAAAATTGTTTGAAGATGTTACTGGTTATTGAACTTGTTATATTCACGGACAGTATGTCTAAATATTGTTACAGATGAAATTCTTAATGTATAACGAATTTTTGAGGAAGAGGGATAACTTTTTCCTTTCCTCCATCACCTGAAGAAGTTTTCTTGCTTAAAGAAAACGAAATATACTGATTAAATATAGATTGTAATAGAAGTTTATCGATGTTATTGATTTGAAATGAAGAAAATTGAGTTTTCGGGAAACATTATATGTTATAAAAATTCGATATTTCACTTTTTAATGTTTTTCTGTGGGATGTTTTCGACATGGATTTACACGTAAAAGTCATTGAGACATTTACATCGTCTCTTGTCCATAAATGTGCATGCTAAATTTCTAAAGAGAGCCTTTCAGTGGTTCAAAATTTTAATGGAAGTCGTGCCCGCTGAATGATTTCGTGTGCTTCATTTTCAATGGTTAAGTTGGCTAAATAAAGAATTGAATAGACATCGTTTAGCCAGTTTGAGATCAATTTCTAAGGCTGGGTTTGTAGTAGGGACTCGAATGACGAATCTCTCTAGGACTAACACTCTGTTTCCGGACTGTTAACAAGACATAAGAGGTTGTCCATTGGCTCCTGTTGCAATCCAGTTGTCCATTGGCTTCAGTGAACATATTTTTAGTCCCAAATTACTTTCAACTCGTGCTTACAATTATTAAATTACCTATTGGATGAATATTCATCGTTTAAGACAATGAGAAATTAATAGAATTAACAAGAAGCCGGAATTTGAAATAGATTCGCGAAATGTTAAAAATAACTTCCGAAAATTTGCATAATATATGGGGTCAATCAACTATTCTTTGTACCCAAGTGTGTCCCGAACACAAATTTAATAAATATTGTTTTTTGAAATGATTATTGGACTTTATTTTTACCCCAAAGTATTCTCAGATCATTGATTAAAAGCTTTACAGTGACCGATATTACTTTAATTATGAATATTTTAGTATTTTTACAGTAACTGAAGGGACAATGTTTCCCCGTGAGTTAAATGTTTCCCTGTCCCTTAAGAGACTTCGCAAACTCCCAAAGCCATATATATTTTAATACAGGTTGCTATTAAATATACAAAATATATGTTAAATAGTAGTAATTGATAGAAAGGATATGCGACAATGACAGGGAAAATCCGAAATATTATACAATAAATTAGATTTGTTTTGTTTTGTTCCTCAGGGACAGTAACGCAGGGGACAAATTATCGCCATAATCTCACTAAATAAAGCAAAATATTGCTCTTCAAATTAAAAAAGTGCTCTGCCCGTTATCTTAACTAAAACTTCATTCACTAATCGTTAAAATTTGCTCCATAGGAAGTTGATTTTCGATTTTTGGTTGTTAGAAAATCATTAGATTGTCACTCGCGTTTAGTACAAAGAATGGTTGATTGACCCATTTACACATGTTAACATTGAAGGTATTTAAAAGTAACTAATGCTACGATGCTGTAAGATTATTAGAAATTAAAAAAAAATTTGTTTCAGAATTAATGGCGCTTTTGTTGTGGCCTTTCTTATGGCTTTTTTCCAAAGTTTTACACACAAATCATTCTTATAAAACTTAGTTTTGAGTGTCGAAAATTTGATTGTGCACTTCTATTTGGATTTCTATGTGGGCATGCAAAATTTCATATTTCTAGCCACTGTAGAGTTTGAATGAAACGGTTCACAAAATGTGATGTAGGTGGGAATGGAGAGACTCGCTTCGTTCGTCTACTTATTGTCCTCCAAATGAGAGATGGCCGCCCTGTTTTTGTGCGATCTGCGCATGTATCATCGACAAAGACCCATGTGGAATAGATTTCAAAATATAAATCGTCTTTAGTCCTTAAGAGTTTCAAGGAGATCCATTTATTCTTCAGAAGTTAATAGATGTGATAAACATGCACAGACTGGGTAATGTAATAAGCCTTCTTTTCCTAGGGAAGTAAGCTAAGAAAAATGATACATTTTAGATCGAATCGGATTAATACTTAGCTATATCGTTGATGAGAACATTTACCAGACGACTGTCGTATGATTTGGAGTAGCGGGATTTCCATGGCTTTGGGTTGACAGGGGGTGGCCGGGGTTTCTTGCCTCTACGGCGGTAAGGGAAGTAACCCATCTCGAGATAGGGATATCTGGAATCCTGATCCGAGCTGTTTAAAGAAAAATCAGAAATTAATAAATTAATTCTTATCTTCTTCTATTTATTTTTTTCGCATTTCCCTAATGCCCAAATTTCTTAGGTTAATGAGAACTCGATTAACGAGTATTCGATATTACGAGAAGTAGTTGTTATACCATTTTATATTTATAAATACAACTTTGAGATGAAAAATTCGACCTAAATTTGTTATTTTCACAATTTTGCAAACTAAAGATACGCTGTTTCGTGAAAAAGACGAAAAAAAAAAAAATCAGATAATTTCGAAAATTAGGAATGGATCAGCATTTGCAGTGTTGAAATGGTAAGGGTAATGAACAGTGAAAATAAAAGATATAAAATAAAAGATAAGTTTGTCATTTTTTTTTTTTTTTTGGATTTTGAAAATAGATACTATTAATCATAAACAAGACAAAAAAAAAAAACTCGTTTAATGTTGTACATGAAACTACAGGGACCTCATACGTTTCGTTTTCGGCCACTTCCTATCAGACAAGAAGTGACCGCAGACGGAACTTGTATTTTTCCATCTTTACAAGATAAAAGCTTTCTAATAAGATATCACTTTTTTTTATTATTTGTATTTTAGGCTGAAGAGTTGATGATGGATGGAAAGAGTAACAGGATGTTCTTGAGAGCTTCATTTATATCTTTCCATTTTGTGTACGGGGGGGGGGGCTATAAAGGCATGGCACCTTTAAGAAATTAAGGAAAAAAAGAAAATTTAACTATAAAAGTTGAGATACTGTAACTGATTCATGTGCTGTCATTTCCTCAGAGAAATACCAATTAAATTTGCATATAATTTCAATTAAACCCTCGAACGTAAAAGAAATTTACTAATAAAAACAGGCTCTGTGCCATCCTCGCACAGTTATTTAGCGCTTAACATTCAGGACTATAGTAGGACTATAATAAAAGAAGGGTTTGCCATATATGGTCATTATGTAGCGATCGATTTTGTCTGAATAAACGTCACCAGTCATGACGTCATCAACGTGAACTCAACAAATAAAAAAAAAAAAAATTCAATAATCTTAAAAAAAAACCATAAAACTATTAAAATAATAATAATAATAATATAGAAATGTATTCATAATTGTAGAAACTACAAAAACCAGAATGTTTTTCGTAATGTTTATAAGATTTCAGTTACGCATCTTAGCAATAGACGGCGCTGTTACGTCATGGAAACATCAATCCATAAGGAAATTACGTCATCAAAAGCTCTTCTTTCATGAACTGAACTGTAGTCACTCTGAACACTTACGTCAACGGTACGCAGACAGAAGAAACTACACACAAACTACAATTGTCTCGCGTTTGCACTACTTTATTTTCTCCTTTAATTTTTGGAGATCCTACTGTCCTTTCAATATCTTCTACCAATAAACTCGAAACAGCAGATTCAGAAGATAATTATAAACACAGAATTTGCATTTATTATTATACTTAACTAATAACATACTCCATGGAAATTCAAAAACTGAAATGTAGCTTATGATGAAACTATTTTAGCTAGAAATAACAAACTCGAAAGAACTTAACGCATACTTTCCTTAAAATATTTCTTTTAAAATGTACCTTCTTTTGTGTGTGTGTGTTTATCTAGAATCGTAAAAACTATAAAAAATGAAAACATTTAAATTCTAATTAATAAATCTACTGAATACAAACAGTACAATTTTCTCATTTTCTGTAAAAATTAATAAATATGTTTCATTTACTTAAGTTGTCGAAATCTGATCAACTTAGCATAAAAAAACCAGGCGCTATTTAATGGATGAGCGAAAATGTTTAATGTTCATTGCGTAGATTCCAATGGTTTTCTTGAAAATTTTTGTCGTCTTCTGTATTACTTTCTTAAGAAAAGGACCCCTTTGAAAAAGACTTCATATTTGAGTGTTAAATCGTCTTCGAATACCAAGTTTCAAGAAGATCCATTCAGAGATTCAAAAGTTATTTTGGGTCCTTTCACACACACATACGGAGATACGAACACGTATGGTGATGCACTGACTGATGCCTCATTTTCCTACTGGTAAAAGAAAAATGGAAAAAAGAAAAAAAGAAACTGCATTACCTGTCAGTTTCAATTAGAATTTAAACTCGGAATCATTATTCCTTGAATTCAATCTTTGAATTCTGTCGAGGATGGATGGAGATCAAAGCCAGGCCAATAACGCCTTTGTGTTGTTCATATTCATCAATGTCTGATTGCGATATTGTTTTTGGTGGCCCTCACTTGCAGTTGGGCAAATCATTTTTCAGTGTCACAGACTCAGATATCATAAATAAAAAAATAAATGCACATCTTCGCAGTCAAACTTACCATAACCTCATAAAAATAAAATCTTTCTTATTGCAGGATTTAATTCAGTAAGAATATAAAAATAATCCAGTAATACATACATGTTTTCGGAATTTCTGTTGCACTGAATTAATGAAAATTGAAAAGACTGAGAGCGCAATTTTATAGAACTATTAAGTTAATGATAAAATGTTAAGTAGATTAATAAAAAAATTCGCTCTTTTAATAAAAGCTTTTCTGACTACAAAACAATCTTAAAACTCGATTGTTGAATAATTGGAGGTTCAAGGTTGGATTCCTGTGGGATTGTGCTCTATTCATATCTGAGCAATGCCCTAGTATATGTATATTCATAAATAGTAATTACTAATAAGCGTGTAAACAAAATAATCATACAAATATATTTGCAGTGGTGAAGACGATACAATCGGAAGAATTGTTAGTAGCGCCATTACAGTATTACACGTATTTTAAGGTAATTTCGATACTTTCTGTACATTAAAGACAAATCAGTACAGTACATCAAATTCATTGCGTTAGTTTATCTACACATTTATTATACAATGTCATTAATTTTGAGCCATATATAGATCATAACTTCTAAAAGCATTATTAGTTCCTTAATAAGCGCAGTATAAAATACTCTTGAATATGAGATATGGGAACTCATGGATGGTGTTACGAGCAGTTGACTTTAACATACGGATGACAGGCCGTCTGGCTACGGCCATGATGGATCTATTATTTTCAGTAACTTCACGAATAATGACTTTTTGTACGTGATGTAAGTTTTGGTACTCGATTATATTACAATACTTGATTATTGGTGATAAATATGGGACAAAAAAAGTCCCATATTTATCAACAATAATCAAGTATTTTTTTTTTTCAATTACAGTACGAGACAGTCCCAATACCTTTGCAATTGACCCAGCAGATTGGCCAGAATAATGTAAAGCATTTGTTCCTTTTCAATGTCTGTAAGTGGTTTATCTCGTGGCATTATTTAAAGTAAGAGACAAGAAACTTCGCTGTTAAGTTGTCAATAAATGTTTCTTAACCTCGGCCATTTACAAGTACCTGTATTGCCATCTCTTGCCAGATTTATAATTAATGGTATTTTTGGATAATGACTTTAATATTATTGGACACTATCATTGTTTTAATTCATATAAATTATTTAAATGAAAATAATTACATCGATTGCATCAGTTTGGTGTCAAAAGAGCATCCTGAAATATAAAAAAAATGTATAATTTCTTTTCATGATTATACAATGTGATTCCTCTCATATTACTAGTTGACTTTATAATTTCTGGACTCACCATAAGTTCAGTTTAACTTGGGATTAGACATTAAATAGCCTTCACCTTTCAATTAACTAACTTATTGATTTTTGTAGTTTTGTTGCCGTGATGTTCTTTGTTTTGTGTTTTTTACTTGTAATTTTTTAAATCTTCGTCTTCAAATCAATATCTTCCCAAATCATTGTATTGATATATCAAATATTTTTAGGTATTTGATAAACTAATTTTGTATCTTAATTAGTTTTTAACTCATCGCCCCAGCAAAATTAACACTTATTTTAAAATTACCTTTCATCAACAATAATTTATAATAAAACTTGGTAGGGTCTTCTTGTCTAAAATTTCAGCTTTCTGGGACTAATTGTTTTTAACTTAACCCTAATCATAATCTGAGAGATGGCAAAATGCATATTTCTTACAACTAAATGCTAAAATTTTCCAGGTTTTTCTTGTTCATTTTGAAAAATACTACAAGAATTTCATTGTATGTTTTCCATGAATATTAAATAATATGTAAGAAAGATTAAATAATTTAAGAAATTTATCTCAGATCACTTAAAAATTTAGGAAAAACTGGTTTGTAATTGAGATTCCTCTTCTTCCATATAAAAACTTTTCTATTATATTATTCTTTCTATTCGACTGAAAAAAAAAGTTTCCAAATGATGAAATACAATATTAAAAAGCTATTTTAACTATAAACATTGGTAAATCGATACTTATTCGTAATAATTAATTAGATAATAAGTGTTTACGGTCTTAATTCAACGTTTAGGGTAATTAGTTAATCGTGATTCCGCGAAGATCCTGCTCCGAATGTCAGTTAGGGTTAAGAGTCCTCACCTGCCAAAGATCCTACTGTTCTTAGAATAAGCCACAAAAGGCTGGTCTGGAAAATGAACTCTTACCATGATGCCACAAAACTTACATACTTTGGAATTTAAGGATACATTAACTGCCAATGGAAAAGGAAAGCTAGAATTACTACAAATTTAAACACTTAATTTTTCATGGCAGTGAACTTCTTTGAAAAACTTTGAAATTTCGAAATGAATGTCCAATAACTGAAAAGCACGTTTTGTGCATGCTGTGTAAAATAGATAATAATGTAATCGAAGCGAATGTAGAGGGGAATTTTTGATTATTATTGTGTCACAATCACATTAGTTATTGTTATCAGAGTGCTTACATATTCGACTATTTATTGTTTGTAATTTCATTTTTTTTTATTTTTTTTATTTTTCTGTCTGCACTTTTTTTTTTAGTCGCTATCACATGATATTAGAAGTTTGGTTTAGCATTTGAAATAACTTTTTAACATGGGATCGGACAGGTTTAGAAAAAAAAAAAAAACAGGTTAGAACAGAAAAAATTTAGAATGCAATTTGAAATTGAAATAAGCACATTCGTCTGCGCTCAGGTAAACGAAAAACTATTTGTCTTAGGAATCTGAGACTTTAGAACGATATTTGAAGGTTCCTATTAATTTTGGTTCACATTATTCCAATAATTAAAGAGCCAAATATCGTCAAAATGCGTTACTACAAAACATAAACAAAACAAAAAAAAAGAAAAAAAAATTACGAACAATTTAACACATTCATCTCTTCTCAGATGATCTTTGAACTGATTACAATTTTTGGCTTTGTTGTCAATTTTCAGTGGCCGCTAAAACAACTACTACGTATTATTTTTTATCCTTTTTAATCAATGAATAATTAGTAAGTTTAGAGATCCCGTACACAAAGCGTAATGGAAGAGCTGTTAAGAAGAGTCTGTCTGTCTGCCTGTCCACTTCTACAGCGCAAACTATAAGTCGTACAGACATGAGAATACCTTACGGAAAACCTTATGAGTTGTAGGGGTAGGGTAAATACGAATTCCGGTCTGCTGTCCGTTTCTCAGAAAATGGCCGAAAATGAAACATTTCCATGTTAGCTTTGGTTTCGTGTACAATTTGAAATCAGTTTTTTTGATTTTATTATTTATTAAATTTTTCTGTGGTCTTATCATGCCGGTATTCGAAAGTTGTTCTGCCACCTATATCTTAATAATAAAATATTTATTCTCATATTCTAATATTTATTCTGAAGAAAACTTTTGAAACAAGGTACCATCTGATATAACTTTGTAACTAACCCATTCCAAATACATATGCGCAAAGCATTCAAAGTGTTCATCACTTACTGCATTGGTTAGTGTAAGGGGTTTATTTAAAACTATTATCTGTCATATCTGAATTTCAATCAATTCCTTCACTTAAAGAGCCACCAAAAGCACACTTTTATACATCAAGTACTCCTTTAAACAGCCCATCAAAGCAGCATTATTAAGAAGTTCTTGAAAAAACGTAGAGCCTAATTTCCTTATCCATCCATCCAAAGTATTCTGTCCGAAGACAGGTCCAGTTCTATGGAATTCACATGGAATTCCCAGAAATGCCTGGGGAAAGATACTGGGGAAGTTTCCTGTTGCCTTCCCCAGGACGCCATTAAGGAATAACGTCAGACCGAAGAGAAAGCGAAGAAGAGGCGAACAACACAGGAAAGGAAATTGAAACAGCCAAGCCACTGCCGGGATTCGAACCCAGGTACTGGCGCACTGGATGTTTTGTTTTTGTTTTTTTTTAAATAGGAATTAAAAAACTCACTTCAGATCACACATAATGGAATAAAAATAAATTATGTTTATAACAATAAAAAAAATTAAAACCTGACAGTTTCGGTCTGTTTTTATCCCCACAAGGCCACCATCAGCAGAATACAAGAATCGGATCGTGAAAATGAATTTATACAAAATTTAACCAATTAAAATAAGGAAGTCTCTACATATTTAGATGAGACATTGTCGGGGAACCTGGTGAGGGATGTCAAAAACTTTGTGGAGCTCTGGTTGGAGATATTGGAATTAATAAACCGTAACTATGGAACTGAAGGGCTTGCAGACGACGTGAAGGAAAAAGCAGATGATAGGTGCCCAGATGTGAAAACCTCGTTGAAGCTCTAGTAGAATGCTTATGAGACTGGAACTGTAGAATATGAGGACTTAAAGATCGATAGATGTCTTGATGTAAATGGAGGGCGTCAATGTTGAGGAAAATGTTGCGTGTGCGGATAATAAGCATCAAGAATGGTGGTGATGGAAAATGTTTTTTTTTTTTAAAAAAAGTAGTGAAAACAAAACAAAAATTCGTCGTTTACTTGTAAGTTAAAAAATTTGCTGAAGACAAGGAGTCCCAATTTTCAATTTTGTGCAAAAAAATAATTAAATTCTCATTGCAGTTGTTATAAAGTCGATTCATTTTAATATCAAAGCAGACGCAAATTAGTGGATGAATGAAAGGTTATAATGCATTGTTAAATATCATTATTTTGGATGTAATGCTTTTCTCTAGGTTAATTTTTGTCGACTTCATGCGCTAAGTTCTCGAAAGGGACGACTCGTGATACATTTGGAAATTAGATTTCTCTTTGTTTGTAAATATGGAGGTCTAGTTTCAAGAAGATCCATTAAAAAGGGTTCCAAATTTGTTAGAGCGACATACGTAAACACATACCCACACACACACACACCTACGTACAGACTGAGTGATTGATACTGAAATTTCTAGGAAAATAGACTAAAAAGATATAAAATCAGCTTAGATAAATTAAAATATACAGTATATTTATCAAATCCAATGAATCTTCCTGAAACAACTATAGATTTGTTTTTGAATATTTCTCTATGTCAATCCCTGTGACGGCAAATTGCAGCGTGAATGTGACAAAAAAATCCCATCTACATATATTAAAAGAGATACAGTTAACAGTTACTGGCGCCAAATGATGAAGAGGATCGTTTTATTTTTAATCCATTTGCTTTGAAAAATTAAATGAATTTAGGCAACTTAATACAAAAGTGAGTAGATTAAATTAAGTTTTAGAACGAAAAGAAAAATTTAAAGATTGCTGAATGAATTTAGATTTATAATCAGAAGCTACTATAATTTTGTATAAAAAAGGAAGTTTTTCTCTATACTTCAAACAACAACGCAAAATACAAATAAAATTGCAGTATTTTAAGGAAAATAGGTTTCCGGGAATTGTACTGTCGAAAACCTATTTCGACTGTACTTCAGGAATTGTTCTCGAAGTTTATTTTTAAAAAAAATGTATTTATAATTACAGTGGAGCACCGTTTATACGTTTTTCATGGGACTGAGAAAAAAAAACGTATAAATGAAAAAAACGTATAAACGAAATTCACAAAAGTCACGAACAATTTCGTAATAACCACCAATAAAAAGTCAGAGGTAAATTAAAATATTACTTGAAAATGAAATACAAGAGTTATGTAATACAAAACTTTTTATTCAAGATTTAATGTACAACTAGTACTACTATTCATATTCATTCAGCATTTACAAAATATTTTGTTATTTTAGGTTGTAGGGCTTTTTTGGAATGCACAGAAAAAAGTTCATTGTGCACAGTTAAAAGTATCATCTTAACTTTATCATTTAAATCACTGCTAATGAAGTATTCTTGCATGGTGTTAAAACCCGCCAAAGCTCGTTGAAAACTTGGCAGAGGTTTTTCAGTGCAATTTTCTAAGACTGCGAGCCTTTTCTAACTTCTAAGTAAGACTGGACAATTGGCAGGTGGGAATCTGAGGTTGAAATGCGCATTTTCTCTCTTCTTGAGTTCTTGAAAAAACGTATAAATGAAATTTGCGATTTCAGGAAAACGTATAAATGAAATTATTTAACCTCAATACGCATTGGCTTTTGCCGGGACCATTCAAAATAACGTATAAATGATAAAAACGTATAAACGAGAAACGTATAAACGGTGCTCCACTGTACTTTAATAAAATATCTTTTGATATCAATAACACCCGTAATGTTGTGGTAACATTTTTAATTATATTCATTTTTTTTTTAAGTTATAGGCTAGGCTATATTTTTTGTGCTACAACGACTATTAAATATTAAATAGCCTCATTTATATTTAGATCCATTTTAAAATGATTTTTAGTTATATATGTATTATAAATAACTGCTTAAAAATAAAGTATGTTATATAGATGTAATACTTTGTTGTTTAAATTAAATGGTCTAAATTCAGGAAAAAAAGGGGAAAAAAAAAAGAATTTTTTACCTAGCAGGATTCTATGTTGAAAAATACCAACGAAAACAAGAACTTAAAGCCTGTATTGGATTAACTAAAATATTATGTCCCATTCTTTAAAATAACGTTTTATTAACAGAAATAGGATAGAAATGGTCAGATTTCAATGTTTTTCTATGGGAAGTTTGTCATCTTCTCGCGTTAATTTCTCGATAAGGACCCCCTTAGAAAAGATTTCAAATATAAAAGTTACATCGTCTCTAATCCTTAAATATGCATACTAAATTTCAAGAAGAGCCATCCACAGTTTCACAAGTAATTAGGAGGAGGAGACACAGAAACAAACATATACACAGACTATGTGATCTGATAAGCCTCACTTACCTAGGAAAATGGGCTAAAATGTACATTAAAAAAACACACCCAAAAAAAGGTTATTATAAAAAAATAGATTGTTTGATTGCCGCTGTGTATTTTGATTTTGCCTGCGGGTGAAAATAGATGCCGTGTGAATATCTAAACATTAAGTGCAATCTTACTGCTTCGCACATCATTGCGCTCGTTCGCTGAGAGTCAGGGAGGGAGCGTTAATTGGTGGTTTAGGCTTTGCTAATGAAGAGCGGTCATTATTATCTTGTATTACATAAATCTGGTGTCCCTGGATGCTAATTGCCTAATATTTTATGACGCCAACCAAGCAATGATACAGTGAAACATGATGAGTGCATTCTTTTATTTTGCTAAATGGGAATTTATAGCGGAGGAAGAGTTACTTTATCACAGCCGAGCAGAACAAGTGAACACCGTAAATATATGACCCAAAAAAATAAAAGAACATCTCTATTGGAGAAGAAGAAGAAAAAAGGTACTGGGAAAGAAATGAAGAGGAAAAAGTTAACTTAAAATTTCAATAAAAAATTACCTTATTATGATAAATAAATTTACTTTTTATTATTATTTTATTTTATAACAAAATCTCTAATGATAATTTCTAAAATGTAAAATAGAAATTGTGTTCATTTTTAAGGCTATTTTTCTATAAAAGCGAGGGTTATTAAATCAGCCAGTGTGTGGGTGTGGTCTGTGTTTCTCTAACCCATTCCACAACTACTACTAAACCACTCGATGAATCTTCTTGAAACTTTGTATGCTTATTTAGGATAAGAGTCGATTAACTTTTTTTTATTTAAAATTTTTTCATATGGGTTTTTATCGAAAATTTAGCGCGAGAAGATGACAGAAATTACCGTAGAATTTGAAACAGTTGATTCTTATCAATCTTAAACAATGAATATTGATCCCTTTAGTAATACTCTTAATATATGCACGAGCTGTAGTATGAGTCACTTTTAATTAGGTTCAGAATAACTAACATAATTAATGAAGATTTAATTCATTTATATTAGAAATCGGAAAATTTCTACTGTTTTTAATCAGCAGATATTAGAATTTGAAAATAAATGAAAATAAATTTATTCACGACTTTAAAAATAAAACGAAGAAATATAAATTTGATCTGAAGTAAAACAAATACAAATGGGAAATTGCATTTTAAATTTGTACTTTTAAAATTTCTCCTGAAGAAGGCTAAAGTAACGAGCCGAAATATTGAATAACATCAAAATTTCTCATTTAGTCTTTTATTAATTTTATGTGTTAATTAACAAATTTTAAGAAACAACATTTTTAAGAAAAGTAGACTAAGTTCTTCCAGAAAATTTTATTTTGACTTTGATAAAAAAAAAAATTCAGTTTTAAGGAACTTGTTGAAACGTGGAAAAAAAAAAATCCCTCTTGCATGTATTAAGCAGATATAATTTAAGAAAAAAGGAGTCTTTTGGTTTTTATTATTTTTTCATGACTTTTAAGAAAAAGAAAATAAAAAGCAAGATTTTAGTGAAAGTAAACATCAAACTCTTTCAGAAACTTCGTGAATAATTGATAATTTGTTTAGAAGTAACTTACTTGCTTTAGTTGGAAATTGAGCATGATGTTATCCAAACGAAAAATTGCACTAAACATTTCCGACGATTTCAAACTTGGTCTGTTTATTTCCGTAAAGCTTTTATTTTAGGCGGAAACAGATTGCAGATGGACATGCGCATTTCAACTTTAAAATTGCATTTTCAATAAAACTTTTTTATTCTAGGGAACTTATTTTTCTGTTTTCTTTCGACGTATTTTAAAGCGGTATATATAGATTACACCAACTCCATATCGTCCAGGGTTAACTAACTACCATACTGGTATAAATAGGAGTAAATATAAAAGTATAGTAAACCCTCGATTATCCGCGGACCTCTCCTGTATCCATTTCTTTTACTGTACAATAAATTACGGAATTAACAAAAAAAAATTAAATCTAGAATAAGGCAAACAATAAAAGAGGCACATTTAGCGATGTCCAATTAGGGGGTTTTCGTGTTTCGACACGAAAAAACAGACAATTAATCGATTTTTTTGTTAAAAAATAAGAAAATAAAGTAAAATAAAATAAAATAATTGTTTATAATGTATGTACTGCCATTTTAATGTAAATAAAACATGATAAAAGCATTTTTGTGTTGATTTTCGTCCTTTTTCATCCTATTTCGGATTATCCGCAGTTGCCCGGCCACCCAATTCCGCGGATAATCGGGAGTTTACTGTATACAAAAATTAATATATAATAGGAATGTATCCATCGCATAGTGTAGATTGAGCGTATACGAAATTATTTCAAGGAAATCTGTCCAGCCGTTTTAGCGAAATGCGCGTATAAATAGAGAAACAAGATGAAAAACGTTCAAGTTGAATAGTAACACTTCGCATACCATCCCAACAAATGATTTAACATTTTTAAGAACTGAAGTGTCTAGAATTCTGTCACTTGTTTGTAAGTCGCATAAGAGAATTCAATCGTAAGAAAAGGAATATTGATAATCTATAAAGCAGTCGTACGAGTAGATAGTTGGTAATTTTTTTCCTTAATTTGATTCCAGAGTTTTTATTTTACTGTGAAATTCTGTCATTTCAATGCACTGAAAGAAGAACGTGTGCTCAAGTCTTCGGCTTCCTTCTCTTACTACTGAAAGATTCAATAAGTACACAAAGGCATTGGACGAATAAATATTAATCTTTAAGAAAGCTTCTATAACATCAGAAGGAATAGGAAATGTACAAACAGTCTTTGAAAACTACAGTAAAAGGTTAATGTCTCTCCATCGGAACCTCAGGCACTCGAAGAAATAAGAAGTTGTTGTCATGGCAACTTCCGATATCCAGGTGGTTTCGATGCTTATAAATCGTAGAATGGTGAAGCTTAACAGATCACCGAGTCTGTGCGTGTATCCACTTCTACTAATTTTTCGACTGCAGAATGGATCTTTTTGTAACTTAGTATGCATATTTATGAACTAGAGACGATCTAACTTTTATATTTAAAGCATCAGGAACCAATGAATAAGTAGTCTGGTGCACGGCCTTGCTACCCCGTGGATCTTCGGACCAATCAGGAATGAGGGCGGTAACTTGTAATATCTTCCAATGGAATGCGAGCAGTATGCCATCTGGCGGTGATCAAAAGAACCACACATGATCACATAAGCAGTTCCACGTGCAACCTGCAAAACAAAAAACGAGCAAAAAAAAAACAACATAAAATTAAAAAAAGAAATTAAAAGGGGGGGGGGCTTAGAATAATGTCACTGCTTATCGCATGGGATAGCCATATTGAAAAACGGCCCTCACCCGAAACCTGCTCGTTGTAGCAGCCCTGTGAAGTGACAATGAGGATTGACTCCATACATCGCCGCATATAGATGGAGTCAGACCTGGCTAACACCATTGGTTCCTGAAGCTTTAAATAGACTACACGTTGGAAGTTCAATAGTATTGAGGAAGGACTGCATTGCGATAGTTCGAAACTGGTCTGCGCCTTTTTAATATGTACAACTTGTTTAACTTTGTGTGCAATTCAATTTTTAAACTGTCCATCCAATTATAACACACCCTAAAAAGAACTTAGCTATTTACATATACTTTTCATTATTTCCGGATATTTCCATATCCTCAAAATAATTTTGAGATGTTCGTGATATTTAAATGTAAATAAACAACTCGTAGAAAGTAAACTTGAATTAGATTAATTAAACTAGAAAACTTGAATTAGATTTGAACCTGAGGGAACGATTTTCAATACAACAACTTTATGATCTTTATTAAAAAAATATTTAATGAATTTGTTAGAGGCTGGTTCCGTAATACTTGGAATTTTCGACCAAAAGTTGTCCATTTCGATATCACAGACGTTTGCGAAGCTGCTGTAATTTCATAACAATTGAACCACGTGACAACAATGTCCTTCTTACAGCGCTTCTGTGTATGTAGCTTAATGCGTCACATACACATGGTAAAACATTGTTACCAGAATATCATTAGAAATGGTTTGTTGAATTCAGTCCTATGAGTTTAAATTCCCTCTTTGGATTCCACTTATTTTATTTTAAATTCTGGATTAAATAATCTTCTCCATGGGTAAGAAATACTTAGACAATTTTGAGTTCGTTTGTTTTGGTGTGTGGGTATCTTGATTACTTTGGCAGGAGGGCTGTTTTTGTGAGTATGAGAAATTACGTAAATTAAAACCAATAAACCAATATAGCAAAACTAAATATCCATTAAAGGAGTTTGATTAAAATTACAATTAACACTTCTGAATTTGGGCAAAAAAATACTTAAATTCAAAAATTAAATAATCAAAATAAAGAAAAACTTTTCTTTGAATACAGATTGTATTTTAAGGAATTTCATAAAGAATTCAGAAAAAATATTTAATAATACTTCTTAAATCCTTTGCAATTTTTTGACATTGTATAAAATGACGTAATATCTTGTTGTGAATTGTTGAAAACACATTTTCGTCTATATTAATTACATATCCTGAAAAATACACTGAGGTGACCATTTTATTAGATATATATATCTAGTACAGTATTGTTGTAATTTGTCAATTGTAATATCTATACCTGTTACTATAACCATCCGTACTAAGAATTCAAGCCTATCTACAGTGTAGCTTTCAGAATCAATTAATTTCAGTGCGCTCTGAATACTGCAGAAAACTGAAAGGTTTGTCGTTTATTCTTATTAATGTATATTGTCATTTATTGCTGTTTATATTTTTGTGAGAAACGCAACAGTAACAGCAAATGTTACCCCTTAGAATAATAAGCTGGAATTTTATGGTCTCAGTGAGAAAAGTGCGTAGTTTTCACTTATAAAAACTGTATGTGGATGCTAACCCAGTTAGCTAATTGTTCTAACTATTTAATGTTAAATAGGATAGTAAGAATCCAAGCAGAATTAGATAGCCAATGTAATTCCATTTACAGAACCTTAGCTATCGCCATCTTGGTGATGTGAGATAATGTCCTTCTCCACCGTCTAGTTGTGATGTTGCGATGACCAAGAACAGCGTCAATATCAGAACTCATGTTTATCCGCTTAACCATAGTTGGTGTTAAATCTATTTATGTGAATCAGAATGCTAACGTTAAATCCTAGCCGTAACAAAGAAAACCATGATGGCGTCTTAAATATTTTGTTTGAAAGTATCTTACAAGTGTAGTTGAATCTTTAAAATAGCATGTGAGCTTAAAACTTCAAAATCAGACAACGTCTAAAGTAGATGTCTTTCTTTGTCTCTGTACGGTTTACCAATTGTCTTCAAATTCTCTAGAAAGTCAAGACTATTTGAAGTGAATGTTCCATTGGGCGTCTTCAATGTTTTGACAAAACCGCTGACAGGAAGTCAAATGAGCTGCAATCTGAGGACAGAGGTAGAAAAATTTTCATTTTGCTTTAGCTGCAAGTAGTAGTTCGTTAGCCGGAAACTGGGGGCTTCCTCCTAAATGTAGATTTCCGGTTAGCAATTTTGCTGAATAGATATCCATTGTAAACATTTTCATTTTTTTTAAAGCCACAGTTTTATTTTTAAGCTATTACCTTTAATACTTTAATTTAGGAACGTTGGGACAGGAAGTTTCAGGTAAAAGAAATGTAGTAACAGCACTACTATTAAAGTTCAGTAACTTTTAGATTTTAGTGACTTTTCAAGTTAAGTTCAGCCTTAAGATTATAAATTTCCTTCCTGTTCTAGGTACCTAAATGGGAAAAGAAAAGCACTCTCTCTATCCACAGTACATAGACACAAAGAAGCAACTAAAAGTTTTTCCTATATTAACTTTTGTCAATTTGAACTAAGTAAATTTCAAGTATACACATATCCAGACGATGGCCTATAGCCTTGCCAACAGACAGAGACTGGATGGAGGCTTGTAAGTGGTACGTAGTTAATTGGATCTACAACTATTCTGTAACCGGTTGCCAGAATCAGGGCCGGCCCGAAATGCTCATTACGGGTGTGGAGGATCTCAGTCCACTCACCACCAGCAGCGGAAACCACCTCCCTGAGGCACTGACTCTCCCGCACTTCCGGTACCTACTGTATTCCGAGAAGAGCATCATCTGGTCGCATTTCCTCAATGATTTGCCAGTGGATTGTGGGAAACAGAAGAGGAGTAGATCCCTGCCCCCTCTACCGAAGGTGAACATAGTGGTTTTGTATAAGTCATTATCTTAAGTTGCCTCCCGTATACGAAAGGATTGTATTGGTTATCAAAAAGCATGGGAATAGGGTTTTTTATCTTGTTGATTTAAATTATTTTTAAATAATGCCTACTTTTTGTCCTCATTGGTTAAATATTGAGTAAAAGCTAGGGTCCTCTCCTTAAATTTCAGATTGAGAATGACCAAAACGTATTTAACGTAAACAAAATAAATGTAATCCATCCACAATAGATTAGATAAAACAACGTACCTGAAAGAGCTTGAAGCTTGTATTTCTTTTCTTAAATCTTGCAGTCTTTGTTTTGTTTTTGTTCTTTTTTTCTTTATATTATTTTTCACGATTTTGTGAGACAGGAAGTGACCGCAGACCGGAAATGGTATTTTTTCCCATCTCTACAAGTCATAAGAATTTTAATAAGTTATGAATCAGAATTGTCAGAAGGCTGTCAGAATTGTAGTTTGGTCTACAGAGTGGTGATAGACAGACAGACGGACAGAACGAACATAAGAGCTCCCGCTCCCCTAGCCTTTCATACTTTCACATAAGTTGGCTTTTTAAAGTTGGAAGCTTTCTAATAAGTTTTTTTGTCTGTTTAAACAAATATTTTCATTCGAAACTAAGTATCTTAATCTTTTCTTTAAAGTTCTGCATTATTTTAATTTAATTTGTAAAGGACATTAACAACGCAAGAAAAAATAACATCTATATCAAAGAGTATCTTATGTATTTATTTTGAATTTGTTAGTGTGCATGTGCTAATACTCTACCTTCAAAATTACGAGCAATAAAATGGTGCAATTTGATGTACGGAATCGTGGAAATTTAATGGTATTTACTTCTATATATTGTATGTATTTGTGCACCCTTCATCTCCTCTTCTCCTAAATCTGGTTAAGTACTTTTTTGCAATTTTCACTATTAACTGTCTTAAACATAGTGTATTAAACATCCTTTATCTTCCAACCAAAAAAAACCCAACTAACTACAGTCTTAAAGCACAGGTCTTTAAATATGTTATTAGTGAAACATACTCACTCAATCTACAAACAACTGAAATTTAGTTACCTGTCTGAATTTTAAATTGGTTTTTCTTTTTTTTGTTAAGTTGAGAATAATCTTTGTAAACTCTTAAGTTAGGCTGGGTATCTTTTTTTTTTTTCTTTATATTTTACAGTTCAGTTTCATTAATGTGTCAAAAAAAAAACACAGCTTTTTAATATGAAGGAAAACACAAAATTGGTTATAAAAATAAAATCATTATAACAAGTAAATAGTAACAACAGACAACCAGTAAAATCCAGAAAATTGAATTTTCAACATTTTATTCTATTAAGGAACGACGACACTGCTACATTTTTTGAAATCTGCTCAAGAGACTATTGTCGTATCTCGCTTCTCGTAGATCTCGTTTTCAACGTTAATCTCAAGTAAAAGCTGTCCAACTATAACTAACAACATCATTTAGATACTTACTGAAATTAATAGTATAAATCAATAGAAAATTTAGGAAATAATTCGGGAAAGTAAATTACAGAGGGAAATGCCTAAGTAACTTCGAATCTGTTTGACTAAGAGAACTTTTGTTTTCATCATCAAGTCAGCAGGTAATATTTACATGTGTTTACAAAGTTAGGAATTACACTACAATTAAGATTCGAAATACCAAGTATTTAGTAGATGGCTTCCGGAACATCTGTTTCTCAGTTTCTAGAGATTATCAGCCAGGAATAGACAGACTATACAGCGAAAAAACTGGAGGTTACAGTAAAGAGTTGTGAGAATGGTACCTCCCAGAACTAGGAAACAAAAATAATAATGGTATTAAAATGGGATTAAAATTCAAAATAATAATCCGGTTAGTTTTAACGCCGGACACAAATGACTTTTGCCTTAAGATGTATTTTTTTTTAATCACATGTGAGATACCACATTTATTCTCTTGAAGATTCGAAAATGTACCACAATACTTTCTGAAACTGTATTCAAATCAGAGCATGATGACATTGTCATTATTTTAAAAAATAAGATTTTAGTAATTGAGAATGGGAAGGTCGAATTCTTTCAAAGAATTCCTATAAGCTTAATTATTTTCATTCTGATTTTGTTTTTCTTAGGAGTAATCTCTCTATTTTAATTGTCTGTTTCTTTTTTAATCAGAATTCAAAACTTCCAAAAAGAACGTTGGAAGAGAGAATGACTCAGGACTCGTATCCAGAAGAAATGAGTCAGCAGGATATAGAAAATAAAGAATCACAAAGGAAACGGTCGTATACGTTTGAATGTAAGATACTAGCAGTTCCACAAGTCGTAGATATAACTAATAATACATTTCATAGTTATTAGTTATGTCAGTAACTATTTTGTACTATTATAAAAATAAGTGTTTTGAGGATTATGGTTTTATTAACAGATTAAAACTTCTAATTCTGTCTTGAGTGCCAATAACGCCACATTTACAAATCTAATAAGGCCATGTTCTCAATAGATCTCCATTAAATAAATTCCTATCAATTACTTCTGCTTAAAAAATCTTGAAAACTCCTCTTAAAATTTTTCAGTTTTTTTTTTTTTTTAATTGATATAAACTTCGAAACAAATAATGACCAATAACACATTCTTTAAACATGAAAAAATTAAAAATTAAAAAATTTAAAAAAATATTGACATGTTTCAGAGACCTGTGTGTTTCCCTTGTGTTTTTAGAAACCGTTTTAACGGGTGTCTGAAACATGTCAATAGCTTTTAAAATTTTTTAATTTTTAATTTTTTCTTGTTTAAAGAGTGCGTTATTGGTCATTATTTGTATGTATTCTTAGCCTCAGGTTAAATTGTTTTAATATGATATAAACTTCTTTTACTGGAATTACTGGAGGTATATCATTTTATTTTTTCAGTAATTATATTGTATTTAATAAAGAAAATACAAATTTAATAAAGAAATTAGAATGCTATTTGAATACTTTTCTATTTTAAAGATCTTAATACATTTTCCAATATTTGTTTTTCTAATTTTCTATTCTTTCTTTTTCATTTTAGCTCTTATAGTCGACAGTGAAACGTTGATGAAGGTAAGAATTTTTATATATAAAAGTATAAAAGAAATTCATAAAAAAAAACATAATCTTGTCAGATGACTTCTTATTTATCGATATTCTATAACAAGAAAGTTTAGGCTTTCCACTTATTTTATTTCACTGAGAACAACATGTTTTTTTCCAAAAATACGTTTAAGTTTTTGTTAGCAACTAGCATTCGATTCAACTAGAATCGAACAATCAGACAAAAAAAGTCCTTTTCACTTAACCATAACCTTTTCAAATAAGCAAAACTGAGGTTTTAAATAGAAAAAAATTAGACCCATTACATCTACTTTTCAGTTACTTTTTTGTTTGTTTTTTGAATTAGTAAATTCTTGCCTGTGATCGTTTTCAACATACCAATAATGAAAATCCATGCGAGAAACCTGTTTCCATCGCACAGAACAGTCTTATTAGGCCTAATATACAGTATGATTACACTATGATTATACTAATAATTCTAGCTTCTTAAATGACTGAATTATCGATGACAGTTTTGGATCTTGTGGAAAAAAACTTATTGCATTTGTATGATCCTACCAATGTTCTTTCTTAATAAAACATTACGAAAGTGCTGAAACCGTGATTTTCGAAGCAAGCTTCAACAAGTTTCAAAAATAAAAATTCGACCAGTTTCCAATGAATTTTTGTAATTTTTGAAACTTGTTGAAGCTTCCTTCGAAATTCAGCGTTTTCGCACTTTTTCAGAATTTACTTTTAACAGAAAAACATGTAAAGCAAATAATAACACTTCATTCATCTAAAAGAAACTCACTAGAAACCGACTGACGGAACATGGAGTATTCAAAAGTATAAAATTAAGGAACACGGAAACGAATCTTATAGGCCTATAAGACGAATCCAATAAAACATGAGAAAAAAATAGATATGAATCAAATGCAAGATTACTTGAATAGTTTTTCGTAGCCACAGGCACATAAAAAGAATGATGTCATACGAATTCCTATTTATCGAAAATGTCAGTAAATTTTAGGTTTAAAACTGATTTTATCATTGAAGATAACCTGCTAGGTACTGCTCCTTCCAAAGCCGCTTTTACGTTTTTGTTAGCAACTATGGTTAAACATAGTGTACTACACTAAAATTACGTCATTCTTTTAGAATGGAAATCGAAAGATAGCCAATTCTCAACTTACGGACAATTATTCGAGCGAATTGTCATTCTGGAATTAGTTTCACCCAAAAACCTCAGATTGGGCAGAACACTATTTAGTCCATCCTCATAATCCGGACCTCGAGGTTAAGGTACCAATAAACAGATACAGTTTCTAGATTCATTATTGAATTGAGTGCTATAAATAATTTTGAATGTGTAAATAAGCAGAAAGGAATGGATTGAAACTAAATTTCAAAAATATTACTAACTTAGTTGTATAACTATCCCGTATTGAAGGGTTTATTGCATGAAATTGCTTTATGATTATTCTTTGGTAATAGATTATGGTTTTGATAACTTTGTTGGTTATAACCGTTTTTGACTCCTGAAGAAGCAGAGATATTTACGCTGTTTGAGAAATGTTGCTGAGGATGATATAGTCAGTGTTTGTAAAGATCTTAGTAATAAATAATTTAAATATGTATTAAAATGGGACAAACTTGCTACAGTTTCGCACAAACACATGGGCGTCATAATGTTTGACTTATTCCAAACAACGGCACATACGTTAAATTCATAATACTCAAACATAATTACTTACGTTCCGCTGAGAAGTCTGGACTTATTAATAAAAATATACAAGTTTGGGATCCTTTTAATCATGAATTATAAATATAAATTAATAATGGAATTTGTTACAGTGGACATTGTTTAGTTGAATGAAATTTTCCTTTTAATTTCTTGTATCCTCACACATTTTTAAAAAGTAATATAATTATATTAACATTTTATTAACATTTAAAATTATAAGAAAAAGAAAATTTTTGAAATGCACCTAAACAAACAAAGGTTAAATCTGACTGAGGAAGCCTAATAAGGCTGAAACAGCTGTATCAGATTCCCGAAATAGTAGCTCAGGGTGCGAGAACCTTTGTTTAGGTGCATTTCAGATATTATCTTTTTCTTAAAACTTTTGATGCACGATACGCTGTTTATTTACATTTAAAATTATAAATTATATATAAAAAAAAAACAACCTATATAAATTTTTTTAGAAAATCAAGGTATCCTCTTTAGTTAGCGTTTCAAAATTCAAACTGATAACCTTCCTTCTTTGGAAAAACCTGTAGAAATAAGCGAATTTTGCTTGTTTTGCTTGTTTTATGGTAAATCTATACTATCCATGTGCTAAATTTTGTTTACAAACTTTCTATTCTGATCTCATTTCATTAACCATTAACAGTTGTTCCCTGTAAATAGCGTTGGAATCTAAACTTATATAATGGATTTTTCAAGTAGTGCAATATTAATGAAATCTAATGCAATCGTTGAGCATTTAAGTTCACTAGAAATTTAATTAACATTTTCTCAAACTCTTAATTGGCTTGACTGGATTTTCGAGAATTAGTATAGTAGTTCAGTGATAGGGTTCTTCCCTAAACAGTAATATATTACTAAAAGATAACTTAACGTGCGTGGATACACTGAAATAGTCACATTAACGCCAACGCAGATAATAAAAAGTTTGCACAATATAAAAACAGCCAGACCGGTTAGGCCAGCGAAATATTTTAACAGTCTGGCATTAACTTGGTAAAATTTCACAATGTCTTTTCCAAATATAACTGTCCAAGTCTGCTGTAAACACATGGCCTCGATCCATGACGTAGATAAGGTCCATTCCATTATACCGGGGTTGATGAGAATAGGTCCATTTCATGATATTCCTTGATGATGTCGCTGGATTGATGATATAACTTCAATCCCCGGCTGACCGAAATTGATATGCGTCCAAGAGCTAATCTGAATCCATGAAAACAGCATCTGAAAAGATATATATATATATATATATATATATATATATATTAAAAAAATTACAAAAGAAAGGGGAGAAGAAAAGAGAGATAGAGAAAAAAAAATTAAAAATTGCAAATCCCTAAACTTTCTTGATTCCATAATGCAAAAGTGTTTGCACGAATAATGTTTCATTGTATGCATTGGAATTCACGATGATATGCATAGATTCTTTCACTTCTATGAGCAAATCCACCTTTTTCCCTAGCTGAAATACGGCGATTACCAATTTAGAGCAGCCGGTACTCTTGGATACATCAGCTTTGGTCAGCCGAGAATTGGAATTATATTATCAACCCAGTGACATCGTCAAGGAATGTAATGGAATGGACCTGTTTCATCAATCCCGACTTAACGGAATGGACCTTGTCTACGTCATGGATCGAGGTCATGTGTTTACAGCGGAGTTGGATAGTTATATTTGGAAAAGACATTGTGAAATTTTACATGGTTAATGTCAGACTGTTAATAATTTCGCCGGCCTAATCGGTCGGGCTGTTTTTATATTGTACAAAGTTTTTATCATGTGCTAATGGGAACATTTCAAGAAATATGACCTAGGTTTTTACGTACTGTTGAGAGCAGTGCCGAAGCAAAGCAATTCTTATTCGTCGCCTGGTGCGAAGAAGCTTTGACTATGCCTCTTTCCTTTTTATTGATATTAGGAACATGTAATTTGTATGAAAGTAAATTAATGTTTACTTTCTTTATCCAACCAGAAACATATAAAAAGTCAATTTAAGGTCTCAATGGTGCCTTAATTGATGCAGCGCCTGGGGCTGGGGCACCATTCACACCCTTGCTGCCACTCTCATTGAGAGAAATGAAGGCGTAATAAGATGTTAAATGTCTATTAATCTTAGAACCGACAGAATAGGCTAAAGTCATTAATACTGCCATTTTTAATTTCTGATTGAAATAAAAGAGAAAGTCAATTTCTTGTTTTATGTTCGTCAGTCTATGTAGTGGTGTGTTGTCTGGCCTGGTTCGTAAAAATAATAGTAGACTGACAACTAGGCTGGATCAAAACTCAGAACTAACTCGATCTGTTTATTTCAGGGAGAGCAAGGGTTTTTATAGACCATGTACAATGATTTCTGATTGGTTGGTGGCCTTTAACAATTTATGGGAGGATTCAAAAGACATGTGATTGTAACGGGTTTTAACCGTAGTATTTAAATTAAAGAGAATTATGGTATAGCCATAACAGTTAGGAATTTAAAAATAAACAAACAGACAGTTTCACGGACAAATTTGAAATGTACAGTAAATTAAATAATGATTGATCAGAACAGTAGAAAGATAGAATAAACTAGAATACAATAAATAAAACTATGATATATCTATAAAAATCATCACAATATATCTCCTCGATTTTAGTCCCTTTCCTCAATTGGGAACCTCAACTGATTCAGAAACTACCATCCCGATGGTCCCAATGATGAGGAGAGGCCCTAGCATTGAATTCAGACATACTTTCAATTTTGTATATCTCTTCACCCTCTTGGGCTGCTCGGCACTTGCTCCCAAACCTCATTTCAAGTTAGTTTACCAGCTTTGTAGATAGAGATTCTGATTAATTCTTGTTGATGTAGCATTCCTTTTTGTAACAGGCTGCCGACGCGTTCCGGAGCAAGACTCTTCTGGAAACATTCCGAGTGGACACCGACGACATTGTCTCTACATCCTCTTTGCTCACGAGTCACAAAACCCAGGAACCCACGAGTGCCGCCTCTCAGAAAGTTCTGGATGTCTTCATTATGTACCTGGTTGTAGGCGTTCTTCTGGTAGTATTTCTGCGATTAATACTTAGAATACTTATTTGGTGGATGGACAGTTTCTCATAACTGCTAATAAAACGCTTCATAAAGTTTCTGTTTTTTGTGTGTATTAAAATTGCAGCATTATTCGAATATATTCAAAACTGCTATAAAAGTCAAAAAACAAACAAAACATTTGTAAACGTCGATTTGATAGTCAGCCATTAAAACGGCGAACGTATATTTCAAAATAAAAAATAATAGTGTAGATGTACTCTGATGGAGAAATAGATTTTTTTTCCATATGTTACCGATAACAAGGAATTTATTTTTAACAGAGTAACATCAATGTTATTCTTGGTTAAAAAATGTGTTATAAGTTTCTACTACTTTTAACAACAAAATATGTTTGTTTTATTTAAAATAATCATATTTAAAATAATCAGAATTTCAGAGAATAAAAAGTATTTACGCGTCGGTTTCAAATCTCTTGTAGACATTTTGTGATTTTTGTATGTATGTAAATAGAATTCTTCAAATTAGAAAAAAAAAAATATGATTTTTGTATTGATCTTTATTATGTCATTTGAAGAAAAAAACCCTGAAGAAATGTGTGGAATCCTTTATTAAAGTTTCATGTTCATTTTCAGTTTCATCTGTTTAGTTTTATTGTTTATAGACTAAGAATAATAACTCTTAAGGTGGGGCTAAACAATCCCCACCCCCCAGGCTGTACTATTCATCCGAATTTCTAAGTTGTCTACAACTTTTATCATTAATAACTAACCCTTAAAGGACAATATTAAAGGTTAAAAGACTTACTAAAAATGATGTTTCGATGCTGAACTATTATACGAGATATCTTTCTCAAATCAAAAGTAAGCGGAGCTTATGAATTCGTCCGTAATGGAGCCGTCAGAATTGTGAGTCTCAATTCTCAATTCTGACGACTCCATTACGGATGAACTTCATTACGGATAAAAGTAAGCTCCGCTTACTTTTAATTTGGGAAAGAGGTCTGATGTAATAGTTGAGCCACGAAATGTCACTTTTAGTAAGTCTTTTAACCTTTTAATTTTTAATATTGTCCTTTAATGGTTGTTTATTATTAATTGAATCCTGTACGTTACAAATGTATCAACTTTTATCATATTTAAAATACTATTGTGGCTAAAAATCTAAAACTTTTGTAAAATAGAAGTTAATCCATTATAGTTTTTATTATTATTATAATAATAAAACTAAACTGTCATTATAATTGATAGTTTTAATAGTAATAATTTTGAAAATTTGGAGAAAATATTAGTTTTCATATAAAATATGCATTTTAAAAAAAGTTTCGGCCCGTCCGTCATCGGACTGAGAAGAGATTGGTTAAATCGAACTATATACAGAACCTACACTTCGCCTTTCGTTTCATCATTACCATTTAAAATCATTACTGAAGCCGTACACCTGATTATAGCAAAAAACTTTATATATGAATGTGATATACACAAGAAACGACTAGTTTCGCTGACGAGAGGCAGCTTCATCAAGTAATGCATGAAGGCCACCACACAAAAGAATTTATAATAAGTTTATACCTTAAAATTCACAAACATTTTCTAAACGACCTGCATTTCATTTTCAAGTGAGAATTCTAAATAAATTATTCGAGAATAAGAAGTCAGCACTTAATGTATTTGTGTGGCGAGTCCTGGCTTCTTATTCTCGAATAATTTATTTAGAATTCTCTCTTGAAAATGAAACGCAGGTCGTTTTGAAACGTTTGTGAATTTTAATGTAAAAACTTATTATAAATGTATTTGTGTGGTGGTCTTGATGCTTTGCTATGAACAATTTACGCACGTTAAACTATTTAATAAGCATTTTCAGTTCTTTTTGTGAATTTCTGCAAGTGAAATTCATCATGAATAACTAGCAGAAACTGGAGTATTCAAGTTTTACTACGATACAATATTTGAGAACTATATATTATATCCAAACTGTAGCTGGATACTATAATGCTGTTATAGTTTTAGTCTAACGTTTGTGACTTTCTTTTATATGTATCGCAGAAGGAAAAAAAAATCAATTGAAATACGTATGTCTGTCCATCCGTCTGTGATCAAAATAACTCGAAAACTATTTGCCCTACAAAACCTGACACTACGTATATTAAAAACCATAAGTTCTTTTTAAGAAAAGCCCTTTTAATTTTGGTACATTTCGGACCAGTAGGTACGGAGCTGCAGACTAAAAACCACCAAAATTCATTAGCATTGAATACTACGATAATCACTTTTTTTTTTTTAATCTCACGTTTCGAAAGTTAAGGTATTCTAAGTCCGTATTAGAAAGTTGATAATTGGAAGCATTTTTTTGTTTTTACTTCTCAGAAATCCATCATCCCTTTTCCAGATTTAAGCTCTAACATAATTCAATTGACAAAATTTCATTTAAGGAAGAGTTTTCGTACGAATCAGGATTCGCTAAGTGAAGGAGGTCTTGATTTGCATAGACGGAGTTACTCGTCAGATGCTAGACTAAATCTCTATATATTTAAGGTTATTTATAGTTAAATTTGTGCTTCCTCCTCACTCACGTATAGTTGAAGGTCAATGAAATCAATAAATATTTATTGTATTAATATTATTTCTTTTGTTCTTTACTGTTCCATTTCAGGTTGATGTTGACTACGCTTTGCACTTTTGTGTGTTCAGGCGTATTTCGCACAGTGCGACTTCAAACAACACGAATTTCACTAAAATGCGAGTAATAATTTTTCATACAAACAAAAATAAATAAACATTTATACTCATCATTTACGTAAGCTTAATTACTATAGATATGTCTGCACAGTCAGTGCATAACGCCTGGGTAACATTACTACGGTATTATGTTCAATCGGTTGCTGTTGCCTTCGACACCCGTTACTGCATCCTCAGTATAGCTTCAGTCCAACTGCAGCAAAGACATGTTAGCCGTCTATTTTTGTTTTTAACCCCTGTACTATGCAATTATGAGTTATAAAAAGGAATTTAATAATAGTAAGAATTCTAAAAGTGTAAAGAAGTGATTGATTAAACTTTAAAACCATATTGTCGAAGTTTTAATTTTATGCCATTGAAAGAACGACATTTTATACAGATAATGTCGGCATTAGGGTAGGGCGCGGTTGGGCGACGGCCCACAGCACCGGCAAAGGGGTGTCGAAGATTGAAGGCGCTCTTCCTTCCCTATTTATGTTGTGACTATGGCTGAAGAATCCTAATAAGGCTGAAACAGCTGTCCCAGATTCCCGACATGATAGCTCAGGGTGCGAGAACCTTTTCTTTACTCAGGTGCAGCCTTATATTTCTTCACTTTATTATGTTTATATTTATTTAGGAGAACTCGGAAATCTGGAAACAAATGGATTTTATCAATTCAGTAATTATCCATATAAGAATATTGCAACAACCCAGTAAATTCTGAGTTAACGGGGAAACCACGAAAAATTTTATCCCAGCACCCCAGTGATGCTGAAGCGGCCACTGGATACAGATTTGCGTCTACGAAAGGAATATATCAAATATTTTCTGTGAAGTATGGTGTGCTAATCAGACTGATTAGATAAAAAAACAATAACAATAAAAAATAATTAGGACACTAATAATAAAATTAATAAAAAAATAAATCAAAATAAACCTGTACAGTTTCGGCCCGTTTTGACAGACACGTAGCCATATTCAAAAGGCCATTCATTGCTGAAGATGGCTATGTGGCTGTAAAAATGGGCCGAAACTGTTAAAGTTTATTTTAATGTATCTTAATTTTTATTATTATAGCATTATTTTTTATTATTTTTTTTTGTTACTTCCAGTAAACTTTAATTATATTTGGTGTAATAAAGTTATAATTAATGGATTTAATTATATTTGGTGTAATAAATCCATTAATTTCATACTTGAAGGAATGAGATTTATAATAATGTATAATAGTTTTGAAACGAATTACTCGCTCTGTTCGAATTATTATATTATTTTCAGAATTCATTATTTTTTTTTTTTTTTTTTTTTAAGAAAAACCTGTAATGTAATTAAACAGCTAATTTACATTTCTTGGCAATTGAGTATCAATTTTTAGTACCCCTTTCCAATTCAAAAATTTCATATGGAAAAATATATTTTTAATTATGATTGGAACATTTTACAAATAGAAAAAGCCGTGCTGGCGTGGTCGTGCGGTCTCGGCGGCGGCCAGCCGTGGCGTCCAGTGCGCCAGTTCCTGGGTTCGAATCCCGGCAAGGGCATGGCTGTTTCAATTTCCTTTCCTGTGTTGTCCAGCCTCTTCTTCACTTTCTCTCTGGTCGGACGTCATTCCTTAATGGCGTCCTGGGGGAAGGCAACGGGAAACCACCCCCAGTATCTGTTCCCTAGTATATCTACTATTCTCCTAGGGGTTCGCCCTTCGGGGGTCACTAGGTTCCATAGACCGCGTAACTTCGTGTATACGAAGATCGCACATCATGATGATGATGATGATGACAAATAGAAAACAAAATCTATTAAAACATTATTCCCTTTAAGAAAAATACTAAAAATGATAATTTTGTAGATTTCCTAGATATGAAAATATATTAAAATTCTCAAATTCCATATATGAAGTTATTTGAAAAATATTTAAAATATTTTTCAAATTAATTGATTTCAAAAATTTAATAGTGAAGGTCATATTAACTTATTTCAGAATATTTTTATTAATTAATTTAAAAATCACTAAAATTTTAGAAATTAATATTAAAATTGAAGATTTTTTTTTAGACATTTTCCATTAATTTAATTAAAGAATTTCATTCAAATAAGTTTCTAGGAAAAAAAAATCTACTAATATGTATTGCAAAAAATTAAAAATAATGTCTTAACAGATGGATGTCGACGATCCCGTATTTTCGTGATTTCACGTAATTTACGCGAGAATAGTCTCTATCCATGTCTTCTCACAAAATATTGAAATATTTAAATGAATTATAATACGGGGAAACTTTTACTACATTTTAAAATAGTTTTAATAAATTGAAAACAGTCAATAAATAAACAGTCAAATAATAAATTCATTATGTATCATTTTCCTAGTGACAGACATTAAAAATACTAAATTCCTTGAGACCTGCTGAAAGGCTAATGGCGAGATCTCGTGTTTTTCGTAATTCTCGCACTAACGTGATCGTCAACATCCATCTGTTAGACATTAAATTTCAATTTCACATTTATAAAATTAGAAAATTTATAATGATTAATTCAAATCATCATATAAGTTTTTAGTATATGTTCTAAGTTTTATTTAAGTTTTAATGTATGTTCTAAATAGGATTGGCTTTTTATAGTAAAAATACTAAGATATCTTGCGACAGTTTAAAATTAAATTCATTCTTCAAATGAATTTGATCCGATGTCTGACTTTGATTTAATCTTTATAAGGGTTTACGAAATTCTTAAAGTTTCTTTTTTTTTTAAGTTTAAGGTATTTTATTGAGATAAAAAAATATTTTAATGTCTTGAGTTTTGTAAGTATAATACACCATTACTAATCCTGCATCATTGGGACCAGTAGGGGGCCGGATTATTGATTTGCCGGATCACAGAGTGGTGACAGCCCAACAACAACCAAACAGCTAACCATCTCTTCCTACCTTTAAAATACCTCATAAATCAGTAAAAGTCAGTTCAAAGAGAAAAAAAAAGAAACATTAAATGAAAATCAAGTGAATTTTAATGAAGCTCAGGTAAAATAAATGGTACAGGTAATTCTGTTAACTTTTACAAGAAAGTTCATCACTGCCGCTTTTAAAGTGAGAGCTGAAATTTCCAACTAAGCACATTTACATGTCTTCATGTCAACAGTCACGCCAATTATGTAACAATGCTTATGCAGCAAGTAGCGCCATCAAACAGTAGCGGCAGGTTGGTGCACCGACATGGGAAATTTGAAATTACGCTAGATAAAATTAGTGATGAAACCGTATTAGCGATTGCCGGATTAGTGATTGTGTACTGTATCAACAAATTCAAATAGAGTAACATTCTTAAATGTTGCATTTAGTCTAAATTGTTTAACTTTAAAAATTAACACTAGTTGGCGTTTATGATAAGAATGATATAATGATTTACAATATCGTTGTAGAAATAGGAATATGGGTTTTGAATTGGAATCTTACAATATCCACATTTCTTAATAAAGTGTAAGTAGTAGAAGTTAGTTTATTCTTTTATTCATTGCCATTCGAAAAATAATAATTGAATAATTGAGTTGTGAAACTCTGAGGTTAGGCTATGAATTTTGCCATTTCCAATATACGTATATATATATATATATATATACAGTGTTATTGTTTCTGGTGTTATTTTAATAATAATTTAGATGTAATTACCAAACAAATAGCATTTCGGATTTCATTTAATTTACGAATTTCCGGTTTATGGAGGATTTCCGAAGAACGAATTAGTTCCGGAAACCAAGAGATCATTGTCCGCAATCCAGATCGATGGCTAAAAATATTTTTAATTGCCTCTCAAATTCCGAATCAGCTATCGTCGAACGACGGAGGGGAAACGGTAAGATAAAGGTTAATAATAATCAAACGTATTCAGAATGACATATGCAGTTATTAAAAAAAAAAGGAAATAGAAATGTGCCTAAACCTTAATGAATATTAAATTTCGTCCATCATGTTCGCTTAAGGTTTGTCCGAATTAGTGTGGGAGATAATTGGAATCCATGTCACTGATATCCCTTTCAGTTACATCAAATTATTCTTTCATTACTGCTATCAGGTCGTAACACGAATTGATTTTCTCTCAGAATAATCAACGAGAAGAACATAAAGCATACTTTCCTTAAAATGCTATTCCTTAACATTTCTTTATTTTTACTTATTTAAAAGTTATTAAATACCAAAAGCCTGAATTTATATTTTAGTAACTGGTGAATATAAACAGTGCAAATTAAAAAAAAAACACAACTGGACAGTAAATATGAGCAGTAAATATCAACGGGAATTCTGAACAGCTGTTTCATCCTTAATAGGAATCATCAGCAGAATTTACCGCCGATATTTGATTCAGACTGCGCGAAAGTTAAAGGGAAAACAATTCTAGCTCCCAAGAATGACCCCCGAGAACAAAAACAATCAAATAAAAAATAATCCTGTGGAATCCACAGTTTCAATTCCTTGTCCTTTCACGAAAGGCAATAAGGAATTTAATTACAAATAAGAAGCCTCTTTAAGTTCAATGAAAAGCAAAATTTTTTAAATTATCATGGATATTAAACAGTGCAAAATTTATCACTTTCTTAAAAAATTAATTAAATTCTCATTAAAAAAACTATTCAAATAGAAAAATATTCAGTATAAATTAGAACATATCGAGTCCTTAAATATACATATCAAGTTTCCAGATGATCCATCCAGTGCTGCAAAAGTTATTAAGGGAATACACATATACAGACTGACTGATTTGATCAGCCTCGCTAAAAATAGCTTAGAATTAATGAAGATAGAACAACGAATTAATTTCATAATTTTTTAAAGGTGCATTTTTCTGTTTCTTTTAAAATATAGAAGCAAATGTCTGTGTTTGACTTTGCTTCACGATATTTATTTATTTTTAATGCTAATAAGAATGTTTTATTTAAGAAGCAGAATTGAAATGCAAAGAACTTCGTATAATATCTAAGATAGTGGTAAAAGAATACCAAGACTGAAGCATGACTCAGTATCTTGAAATGCCGATGAGCAGCAGTAGTAGAGGCTTTTGCGATCTCAACCTAAATGGACGAAGACCAATCCGACGCTCGCCAGTCTTAAATTCCCAAGGAAGAATGTAGGACCCCATTTTGCAGAGGTCCAAAGGATTAGATAAAAAAATAATTTAGAAATAAGAAAATTACAGTTGACATGCCAACTTCTGACCGCCTGATAAGGTTATTTGCAGGGCCCTTACTGTATTTGATGTTGTTTGAGACTTGAAAAGATCTTTCACGTAATTCATTATCGAGTCTCATACCTTCAACTACGGAATTTGGCAAATGATGCGTTTGTGGTGATTTGGCAAATGATGCGATTTTCGCCGAATGAACGCTAAATATCTTACGCCCTTCAATGCCATTACGTCCCAAAAATTAAAAGAAATTCAAATGTCGGAGCCTCTCAATAAAAATAAACAGCCGTCTTACACTAATAAGTAAGATTATGTACGAGTTATAAGCATTGGTATCTCTAAAGGCCTGTAGGGTCTATGGGTCGAGTGAGGTTAAGACTCCTGACCAATGGGACCAAGTTGAGATCAGGTGGTCAGCCCGATGCTCACCGTGGAAAATCAGTGGAGAAACCCGATATCCGTTCTTCAAAGGGATGGGTGGACCTTATAGTAGTTTTCAAAAAAGAAGGGTTTTCCCTACATGGTCATTACATAGCGATCGATTTTGTCTGGAACAAACGTCACCAGTCCTGAAGTCATCAACTTGACCTCCGACCAGTCAGTCCAAGATGGCGTCGTTTTGTGATCGCATAAGCGTGACCAAGAAAGAACAAACTTTGCATAGCCAAGCAATAGGAATAGTATTTAATTATTTCAAGACCTGTAATTTTAACTGTAGAAAATGCAACAACCAGAATGTTGAAAAGAGTTAGTTACGAAGTTTAGCAGTAGATGGCGCTGTAACGTTCTGGAACATCAATCCATAAGGAAATTACGTCATAAAAAGCTCTTCTTTCATGGAGTCAACTGTAGGTCTGGAGGAGAATTTAGCTTAGAAAAATCCCAGTCTCCATCAGCGATTGAACCCGACTTTCAGTCAAGCGCTTAGCTACTGGGCCCACATTGAAACAACCAAGTAAGCAATCTACTAATTCTTTGGTTTTCGTCTTTTTCATTTACTGGTATTTAAATGTATTATTTTTTGCTGTCTAGATTAGTTTGCATCTGCTGAAATGTTGTCCTTTCATTATTCTATTTTGATAGGAAAGTAGAGGCTAATCAAATCAGTCAGTCTGTATATGTGAATGTATGCATCCATCAATAACTTTTGTTCTTGAAACTTAGCATATACAGTCGGGCCCCGTATTAACGAATTCATCGGGACCGAAAATTTTATTCGTTAAATCGGGGGTTATTCGTAATATCGGGGTCCAAAATAAAAAAAAAATTCTGCACTTACCTTATGGAACAGCCCTAATAAGCAACTACACAAAAATATCCATAATTAAAATTGTACACTTTTTATTCAGCAGGTAATAATACAGTGAATAATTACGAACTAGTTAATTTGAAATTTTAAAGTATGTAGACCTACTGAGTAATGTTTGACAATTTCCTTGATTCCTGACTCGAAAAAGTTCTTTTTCGACTTTATGGAGAGAAGAAAATACACCGTCATTTATATCCTGCTGCATTAGGTATGTTTACCCAAACTAATAAAAAAAATAAAAAAAATTTCGGCTGTTGAAATAATTCGTTAATTCGGGGTTTCTTATTCGTTAAATAGGGGTTTTTGCCTTTATTTTAAACAGGGAAAAAGAAAAATTCGTTAAATCGCGAAATTAGGTAAATAGGGGTTCGTTAAATCGGAGTCCGACTGTATATTTAAAGGCAAGAAGAGATCACTTTTATTTTTCCCGTGTGGGTCCTTGTCGAGAAATGAGCGCCTGAAGGCGACAAACGTAATAATAATAATAATGATAATAATAAATAATTTAAGTAAATAATGTGAATTTCATGGGTTTTTTTTTTCATAAAATAATTTTCTACCGTTTGTATTTAGCAAATATTGTAACTTAAAAAAATACGGAGAATTGTCGTTTGTATTATTTTTAGGATTTTTAAAAAAGAATGGATAAAAAAAAAAAAGGAAAAATAAAAAGAGATAAAAAAATCCCCAAGATTGAAGGTAAGTAGGCTTCAAATTCTTTCAGGAACTTCCTGTGTTTGTGACTTGGAATCTTTGTCTTGTTCTCAAGTCTAATTAATCTGCCGAAGTCTCACTTGTTGTGGGATTATCTGCTTCTAATCTGGGTGGCTAGTGAAGGGGGTCATTCGATAATGAGATTGTCAGCCGGGGCTTCGTTGCATGAGCCCGGCCCGTTAATTGCTGTCCAGCGGCGGCAGTGTCACAGCCGATGGCTTCTCGTGCGCCAAGTTCAGGATTCGTTGTGACAGCTTTTGTAGAGCTTCGAGGGTTCCATCCGCCATCACCCCCACCCTTTCGATAACAATAACCCACAACAACGACAATAGCAAGGGTGAACAGAATGGGAAAAGCTGTACCTTATAAATCCATAAAAAAAAATTTTAATCATTTAAAGAAAGTTATTAATAAAATTTTGATGTAAATCTTTATAACAAATATTTTAACAATACCTATATTATATATAATCCTTCATTACTAATAATACAATAATATACCAAAGTAGAAATACTTTTCAAAATATTGGATAAACATTCAGGATGTGTCATGGAGGCATGTATCATTAAAACTTTCACTTGTATTTATAAAGACAAAGGGTATTATGTTAACGCAAATACACACACTTACTTTCAGGACATAATTAGAGGTAAAGAAGAAAAATTTAAATAGGATTTATGCTTCACTATGTTTCACTATTGTTTTTCATTATTAGAAAAAAGAGGAAATAAGATGTATACTTCACTATTGTTTACTTTATTAGGACATGGTGTTTTGATGTAAAAAATTCTTATTGTTATATGATTTGGATATGATAAGACCTTCTTATTGTTTGTTATATTCGTAATAAGACTTGAAAAAGCAGGAAGATCTATTTCCTGCGAAGGAGTTTTAAGGAGTTTTAAGAATACCTATATTAGTTTTAATAATCATAAGTTTAATGAATAAAACTAAATTAATTATTGAGTTATTTGGACTTCGGTTTATTTCTTTAACCTTACTAACACTGTAAATAAAAGATAAATATTTATTATTTACTATATGATTTTTTTTTTTCATTTCTGTTTATAATGTAAATTTATAAAAAGAAAAGTTTTAAATCTTTAGAAAATTCTGGAACGGAAAATAAGAATGAAAATATCCACTAATTCAATTAAGGTCAGGCATCACAATTGCAAAAGAACTTAAAAGAATATTTGTATTTATTTATTTATTTATTTATTTATTTATTTATTTATTTATTTATTTATTTTATTTACGAGTTAAAATAGCTGCTTTTGATTGATGAAGATTATTTTAAGATAGTGATGAAGGTATGTTTAATAGCCAATGATAGAAATCCATAGTTTCAATACTTATTATTATTATTAAAACTTTTCTTTTTATAAATTTACAGTATAAACAGAAATGAAAAAAAAAATCATATAGTAAATAATAAATATTTATACTTTTATTTACATTAATAGTAAAGTTAAAGAAATAAAACGAAGTCCAAATAACTCAATAATTAATTTAGTTTTATTCATTAAACTTATGATTATAAAAACTTATATAGGTATTTTTAAAACTCCTTCATACGACAATATTTCGCAGGAAATAGATCTTCCTGCTTTTTCAAGTCTTATTAAGAATATAACATAAACAATAAGAAGGTCCTATCATATCCAAATCATATAACCATAAGAGTTTTTTACATCAAAACATCATGTCCTAATAATGCTTCTATGGTAAAAAATTTTCACTTTCAGATGCTTATTTTGGTAGAGACCAAAATACCAACACGATAAAATTTTCAAAAACAAAAAGTTAAAGCCTTGTAAAAATACAAGCCAAGTTTAAAGAAGATATATTCATCTGTTCGAAAGAGGAACATACAACACATAAACAAACTAAGAGATTTTATAAGCCTAACATTACTAAAAATAGATTAAAAAAACAAAGAAAAAAATAATAGTAAAAAAAATTACAGTTAGGCTTAAAGTTCTCACAGGAACTCCTTGTTTTCTGAAGTAAGCGGAATTTTTTTTTTTTGAGGGGGGTGGTGGGGCTCAAACAATAAGACATAAGGGTATTCGCTAATCCAGTCTTTATTCTTTCGTTTCCTCTTTAAGTAAGGAAAAAAAAACCGACATTACCCGGTATAATATCAGAATAATTTGGTCTTTCTCTCTCACAGCCCTTGGGGAAACTTTCGAAAAGTCATTTGTAATTTTTAATTTCGCTCAGCCATCTTAAAAACAGACCGACCGACCTTGCAGAATAAACAAAGCGAATGATTGAGTGGAATTCGAGATGAAATTACTTTGAAAAATCCCATTATTTGATGCAAATTATACGAGGGTTCGATTCCTAATTCAGGTTTTTTTGGCTGAAATTGATTTCACATTAGCCTTCACGAAAATGTCGGAGAAAGAAAGGGAAAAAAAAAAAACTGTTGAAGTAAAAATGAATTGGTGATTATTTCACCCATTTACATTTGAATTCGGTTTAAAATTGTAAGTGAGATTTAGGTTAATTTTCGGGTGTCTTTAAAAAAAAAATGCAGAAATAATGAGCAGTTTTTTTTTTTATTATTTTGTCCCCTTGTGAACTACCACAGAGCAATTTGGAATATGTGGCCTTCAGTACACTTTTGAAGAGAAAAAAAAAAGGATTGAAGAGAAAATAGTAGACAAAACCTAATCTGGTTGGGTACCCGGTCAATATTTATGAAAATTGCGCCCGATGATAGTAGAGCATTTAGGCTTTTCTGCTTTCTGTCAGAGCACAAAGGAAGTTCCGTACATTGCCTGTTCGGACTTCTCTGTCTCTCTTTCTCTCATACTTAAAGTCATCATGAACTACGTTAGTCTAATGTTCTAGTCAATTAGATCAACTCTTAACGGGATTAGTGTGGGCGAACTGAACTCAGTAATAGACCGATAGTAGGTCGGGACACAAGGAACAAAACAAAGTCTTGACTAATCAGGACAAATGAATATTATCGACAAATCGGAGAAAACAACTGATCCTAAAAAAAAAAATCTCTCAAAAAGTATTGAGATATTACAGTTAAATCAATTGGAAATGAGCTCTATTGTCACGCTCTGAAAGAACTAAGTCACACCAAATATATATACAAATTCCCACGACGGTAGATGAATGAGCAGGAAAAAAAGACGTAGGATGTGTGGACCATGCACGAGTCCATTTTTTTACATTGTTTTTAAAAGAAAACTTATTTTTCAAATTAATTAATTTTTATAAAGGAAATAAGTTTAACGTGCGATGTATTTCCTAAGAAAAAGGGGAAGTTTCCCTACATGCACCAAAGAAAACAACAAATTCATACCTATAGAGCTTGTCATCGAGGTGGTAAGTCTGGCTGAAGATTCATAATAATGATGAAACGGCCGTCGTTGAAAAGCTTCATTTATTTTGTTGTTATCGATGTGCTACTAAAAAATTAACAAGACTCACATTCAGATAATTTCCGGAAATACTGTTTTACTATATTTTAAGTTTAATTATAAGCATTTTGATAACTACTAGATAGGTCTAACGTTTGTCCGACGTCTACGATCAAGTTACCAAAAAACTGTTTGTCCTGCAAAGCTGAAATTTTGTAGGAGTATTAGATTCTTATAAAGATCATCTCTATTGATTTGGTACTTACGTCTGAGTAATAAGGAAGGAGTTAAGGGTCAAAAATAAGAAAAATATTTGGCTTTCAATTCCAAGTAGCACGACATTCGTAATAATAATAATGGTGATAACAACAATAAAAGCTAAGAGTTCGCTTACTTGCATACATTCTTCTCATGTCCACTCTCAATTGATCTTTGATCTGTTGACTTTTTTCTCTCTTCTCAACTTTCGATAGCCTCCAAACGGCTGCTTCTTATTTCCGAAGTTCTCAGTTTCTACTTTTGTCAATAAACAACTGTCTTATTTTTTATCAAGTTTTTTTGTTTTTTGTTTTTTTGTTTTTTTTGTAATCTCAACATGCGGTTATTCGAACATTGGTACGCTAATTCTATACCGTTTTAAACAGAACGTTGTTGCTAAATCACCGGAAATACCATTTTTTTCAATAGGCAGAAACGCTAAAAATATCTTGAACTTCTCAAAAGAATTCTGAAAACTATTAATTAGCACCCGCACATCGATTGAACGCGTCACGGTCTTTCAAATTTGAAAGGTAAAATTGATGATGTCTCCTTCTCTAGACTTGCGACATTTGGCTCCCGTGAAAATGACAGAAGGGCACGTTAGGCGCTCTAGGCCTACATTTGCGCGGGAAGGGATGGTCTTCTGGGCGGCGCATTTAATTATAGCCCCAGTGAAAATTTTCAGGATCATAAATCAAATAATCAGTTCCAATATCTGCAAGGTGAGCGACTCCAATCAGGTTGCACCAACTGCTCCCCACAAAACCTTTCTTTTGTCTAGAAGGGTGTGATAAAAAATATAAGGAAAAATATGTATTTCTTTAATCTAAGGGCTATAGCAATTTATCGATTGTGGACCGGATTTCAAAGTTTTGTGTAAATGGAGCGCGAGATGAATGTTGCATAGAGTAATTATATTTCAGAAATTGTTTTTTACTGTTATTTAGTGAAGTTTTTGCTGTTTGTGCTGTAATTATATTTAAGCTTAACAAAAAATTATTTCTTAATATTTTGTTTGTTCTTAAAGAAAATAAGAATAGTTTTTTTTTTAGCGATCTCCTAGAGAGGAGCTTTTAGGATTAGTGTGTCTGTGTGTGTGTAACACCCACCATAGCCCAAACCGGGAGTCGGAGTCTGATGAGTCATATATCATGGGACTCCCCATGCACTGAGGTTTGAGGGAAAATTCGGCTTCCGGTCCAGACCACTTCCAGCTCTAGTTTGCTATTGATTGGGTCAGAAAAACAATGTAATTAGACAAAACTGGGGTCTATATATCGTATATGATGAGAACGAATGTGATAACCTCGATTCAATATGGCCATTTCCGGTTCAAGATGGCCACTGGCCATTTACTCAAGACTCGCCCGAATGAGGCAAAACTGAAGGTTTTAAACGTACTAAATGAACTGAATGCAGGTATCGCTTCCATTGGGTATGCTTGGACACCATTAACTCCTCTGCAAAGTTCATTTGTTTGCCAAGAGGGTATAGAGAGATGGCTTTACCCTTGAATTAGAACGGTCAAACTCATTTGAATAAAAGAGTTTTTCGAGTCAATCAAGTTATAAAACAGTTATAAAAATACTTATAAAAATGGAAGCGCTTGATAGATTCCTAATTGTACGGGGTTAGTTGTTTTGCAAAAACACTGTGAATTGATTTATTTTTTCTTATTTATAATTAATAATAGTAAAAATATTTCAGGAAATTGTCTGAATCTATTTTTGTAGTATTTTGCTCAGTAAAACACAAGAAAGAAAAAAGGGTGTATATCCTTCTTTTTAGTCAGAAATCAGAATTACACATTGACTTTTCAATGCTTACTTCTGGACATAAACTACTTAATCATGGAAGCTGAAATTTTAATGAACAATGTTTGATACAGAATGCTGTAATAACGCTGTCTAATAATAATCAACATCTTATTGATTTTGATGAAGATTACGTTCATTTTTAAGGTGAACATTTTGTTTTGGAATTATTGACGATAATTCCAAAACTTTTTATCAAGGGGAGCTGAAATTTTTTAATATAGAGTTAAGCTTTGGAAAATACTTATTGATTTTTGATACATATAGAACCAGTAAATACAAGTCTAGAATAAAACTATCATTTATCTATATTATGAGTAGAATTCTCTGTTTCTAAAAATTCGAAAATTGGCTTGCAATTTTCTTCTGTAGTTTTCTTCTTTTTAGTTTATTTTCCCAGCTAAAAAGTGAGCTTTATCAAAATAGTCAATCTGTGGTGTGTGTTCATTTCCCTCTGCTCCTAAAAACTTTCGAACCACTAGAAATGTAGTTTGCATCTTAATTTTATATTTTAAATCTTATTCGAAGTGGGTTTTTCTCGAGAAATTAGAGCCGAGAAGATAAAAACGCCCATAGAAGAGCATTAAAACTTAAACAATGATTTCTAGTGTTTAAGTGTCTTAAACAAAGGATACTTATCTATTTAATAAATTCTCTTAATCTCTGCTCAAGCTTTAATAAGAGCAAAAATAATTGAATTCAGATAACATATACAATATTTGTGGAGAAAATGAAAATTTTTTTTGCTGTTGTTTTCACCTGATATTATTAAAAAAAACAGAAGAATTTTATTTTTTTGTATTATTTTTAGAAAAAGAAAATGCAAAATTTTAGGAAGATAGGCTTCAAGTTCTTTCAAGTTCTTGTATATCAATATTACTGACGAGACTTGCAGTTGAACGCTTCACTCTTTGCAGCAATGTCCAATTCTTAACAATGAGCAACAGGGAATTTTACCACCGAGACATCCGTGGCTAACGTTGAAGATGTCGCAGCACAGATGGTAAAAGGAGGTGATTCTGGACCCTAGAGAGAGAAGTGTTTGTCGCTCCCCTGCTCGCGATCAGGTCATGAATTAATGGAATCGTTAATGAAGCCGGTCGCGAAAACTAATATTTCCTACAGCAAAGAGGTGGGGCTCTGACTGATGGAGTCAACCATTAGGTGGAAACAGGTCCCACCATCTGATGAGACTGACCCCGGCCACGAGCAAGGCCCCAAGTCCACAGAGAGGGTAGAGACGAGGTCAGGCAGCGGTCGCATTGAAATCAAACGCCACTGCAAACAAATAACTTATTGTTTGGAACACACCTTTTTGTTGGGTCTCCTCCTCTTTTGCTACTTGCTTTCGCCATTGGGAACTGCTCAAAGGAAAGCATGTTTATTGGATACGATAGGCCTAAAATTACAGAAGTGTCAACGTGCAGTGGAAATCCCATTCTGTTAACTGCAGTTTGACATAAAATATTTACAACGATAAACTAATAAAAATGATGAGCTATTCGACAACAAAAACAAAAGCTATTATTATTCACTTTAACTCTCTGAACTAACTGCGCTCAAAAATATTGAAGCCTATTTTCATTCAATCTTGTGCTTTTCGTTTCCTCCTCTGTTTTTTTAAATCATGAAAAGAATACAAGCTATAAAATATCGTTTATTTTTATATTATAAATATCTGCTCAAGAGAAACGTTAACAGTTTTAATGTTCTGAAGAAAATAATGAAATCCGCATTACTTACTTATAATTAAAATCAGTGGGATTTAAACAATTTATTAACGTTCGCGCAGATAATAAGAGGATTAAAAGGAAGATTAATATAATAATAACAATACAGTCGCATTAAGCACAATATAAGTTATTCTATTTTGGATGAACAACCAGCCATGTTATCATTATAGGTAATGTGTAACCGGACATTTGCTGTTTCTTTTTATTTGTTACGGGCATATCCAGGACCTTTCGATAAGGGGGCGTCCATTAATTATGTGAGGTGATTTTTTAAAAATTTGGACACCCCCCCTCCCCTCAAGTGCGATTTCAAAAAGTCAAAAAGTCGAATAAATTGTTATAATATGTAATTCTCTGAATTACATAGTTGACGTGAGATTTTCATTGATCCCCCTCCCTTTAAACGAGATTTGGTGAGATTTTGTCGGACCCTCCCCCATTTTGAGCTCACGTAATTAATAGACTAACTTATTATAAAAAGAAAAGTATATCTTCCTTCAAAACCTTTTCTATGTACTACGTCTTTATATCAGTTCCGCTACCTTAGGTACAAAAATATATATACAAGGTATCCCAGGAGGAAAGATCAATGTCCTGGATATCATAGGATCGATCATTCTAAGAATAAAATGTTATTTGAACAGAATTATGTCTCATTCTGAACGGTTTCTGAGATAGAGTTATTTGAATGTACAGTATTTTTGATTTGGCTCAACATGATCCATCTCTCCTCCCTGGAATGCACCATCTGTCTGAAGCACGTGAATCGGTGTGAAGCAAATCGCATTGATGTTAAACAGTTGAATTCATGAAAAGTTGTTGTAAACTAAAACAAAAGTGTCACTTGAACAATAAATATTAGACACACTCAGTAACATCTCTTCTTTATAAATTATTTTGTAGCTGCATATGCAAAAATAGCTTTATTTCGAAAACCGTTCCTATAAATTGTTTTCTTTAAAAGGCTGATACTCTGCGCTTCCAGAATATTGGTTTTGGGGAGCTTGTGGGATATCCTATATACAGGGCTAATCAAAATTTATATAAAAATAAAACAGATGACATTTATCAAATCAAACTCAAAACTTCCTAAAATTAAGGACTTAATTTTAATAATCTTTGAGCTTTCATAAGATAATTTAAATGATTATAAACCAACAAATCCTATCTAAAAAAATTCAAATGATTAAATAAAAATATGAAAAATAAAAATATCTTTAACTTTACATATTTTATAAATTTGAAATTTAAATTTATTCTGAAATTGCAAAATATATATCGAACGGGCAAAACTTAAAGCGGCCTCTTCGAGTTTCGCAAAGCAAAGATTTCAATCAATCATTTGCAATTTAGAAATTTAGAAAGTATAGAATAAAAGAATAAAATTAACTTATATTAGTAAACATATAAAACCGGACAGTGATGTGAAATTTGAAAAATGCCATTATAAAAATACTGCATTTTTGTTTTTCTAAATTTTTCTACATTTTAATTTCTATTATTGCCACTTACGCCGCTGATGACGTGAGGATAGATTGGCCGTATCTTCACAGAAACAGTGATTTGATTTTTGTATTGGCATTTTTCAAATTTCACATCACTGTCCGGCTTTATGTACCACATCATTAGATTATTTAATTAAATGAAATTTTCACTTTAATTTCTGTTAATTTATATCATTTTTTGAAAGCTATTTTATGTTGTCAACGTTTGTAAAGTTGCTTCTCATTTCTCGGAATACACGTTAAGTTGTGCAAGTTAAAAAAAAAAGATAATCTATTACACAATGGTGATATTTCCATCTGGATCCTTTAGATGTGGCGTCTTTTCTCCCACGCAAACATTTGAGTCATGTCCTGAAAGCTTTTCTTTGAAGTGAAATCTATAGACATCGAAGCCACTTCAACAAGTAGTCAGAGAATTGGAGTTCATTTCCATTCAGGATCTTTCATGCAGAACCTTGTTTGAATGCACTATGGTTTCTGTAGTGTGGGTGCCATTAAGTAATCGTCCAGCAGTGGAAGAAGAGGATATTGTAAGTAAAACCAATACAGTACATCACTTTCAGAGCCTCTTGGAAAAATTCTATTATTGAAACGTAACGTACTATGTACAGCTATTGTAGATTCGTCTTCTTATTATTTTTTTTTGTCAATTTTTAGCTTATTTTCTTAGGAATCATCAAATTGGGCTCACTAAAATGGATCTTTTTGAAACTTTAAAGACAGGAGACATTAAACAACAATGGGTGAGACTTGGTCATCCCAGAACAGCTGTTTCACACTATTTTGGCGATCATCAGCTGGGAGTAGTCACCAATAAACGGCGAGGTCTCAATACAGAGATTAAAAGGGAATAAAGGTAGAAAAGAATGTGGTACCTCCAAAATTAAAGAAAACATAAATACACAATACAAAATAAAGAAAGAAATTCATGTACTGCCATTTCTCCAGCTACAAATGAATTTCCAGAGCGCATTAAAAACAATAAATAAAGAAAGAAATAAAAAGCGTATGTATATAAACAACAATGGGTGAGACCAAGTGACATTTCAGAACATCTGTTTTCATACTATTTTGGCGATCATCAGCTGGAAGTAGTCAGCAGTAAACAGCGAGGTCTCAATTTAACCCATTAACATCGGCAGGAGTCAATCTTTCACAGATATAATTGTTCCCAATTAGGTCCTTGTCTAGAAATAAGCGAGTGAAGCCGTCAAAAATTCTCAAATAAAAGCATTAGAACCGAAATGTTAGATTTCTATTAATTTCTTAAACAGTGGATATTAATCTTCCTTTTAATCCTTTCTGTGCGAAATTTCATTGGACTTAAGCAATTGGAGGAAATAATGCGGATTTAATTAGTTTTTTTCAAAAAATTAGAAAATCTCTTGCTGTTTTGTATTCAGTGAATATTTAAAATCTTCATTTATTTTAAAATTATAATATAAATAAATGATATTATATTTGCATAAATATAAATATAAATAAATGAAGATTTTATTTTCGTTTTTACTATTTTTTATGATTTAGAAAAATTGAAGAAAAAGCATCAATGAATAAGAATAGTAAACTTAAGAAAATGAAATCTTCTTAAATCTTAAATCTTCTTATTACTGCAGCTAATCCATTATTTTTTGGCGTTATTTGATACGTTAAAACTAATCTGAAAGTATTAAAGCGAATTTAATTAAATTGTTTTAAGAAAGTGGAAGCTCTTTACTGTTTGTATTTATCAAATATTATAACTTAAAAAACAAAAAACAAATGTAGGCTTTCCGTTTTATTATTTTCATTATTTTTTTAAAAAAAAAAACAACAAAGAAATTTTAAGTAATAATATTTTAAGGAAAGAAGGCTTTAAGTTCTTTAAGAAGCTTTTTTTAAAATTTTCCTGGCATTTATTTCTTGAGGGCATTCGAAAATTCGCATTCCAACTATATATTGTTGTCTTATTATAATTTCTAATGATTTCTATCTTGTTCCGGATTTTTATTTATCTTGAATTAAAAAGAATCTTTTTGTCATTCTACTATATTGACCTTTCGTAATAAGCTTTCCAAAAAGACGAAATCAGCCAATTAATCAAAAGACGACGGAATTAGACATTTCCGGGTTTTATAACAATAATCCTTTTCTTCTGATAAGTGTTACCGTAAAAGAAAAAGAGTCACTGTATATACCTTTCCTAGCGTCTGTCTTCTTTTTCTTCATTTTTGAAATCGTATTTATTAGCTTATGGTTTTATTTTATTCTTTCCGTTCATCCAATCAATCATTCTTCCTAATGAAAAGCAAACAGACCGAATGAATCGGAAGAAATAATAATAATATACATTGAAGAAGTACCTCCTTGAGGCAAACGCTTTGTTTATAATTCATCATCTTCTTGTTTCTTCTGTTCCGAGAAGATTACATTTTTTTACTTGATAAGTCTTCCGACTCTAACCGAAAGGTAATGAAAGATAAAATTGAAAATTTTAAATTTTAATTTAATTCTGTTTTGAGCTATTACAGAAGCGAATAATGAAATGAGATTCATAGCAAGCAAAACAAAAAAAAAATTATTTATCCAATATATATTATATACTTATTTTATAAATTTAAATGTATTTATAAGTTAAGATAAAGTTTTAAAATATATATTCAATAAAAATAAAAAATAATAAAAAATAGTGTAATGGTGAATTTTTTTAACCTGCATTAATACAACAAAAATTTATGAAAAATTTATAAAGTGCATAGTTGAACTTTATGTTGTAAATGTAAAAGTTTGAATAGCAATACTTTGTTAAGGCGTTCTTCGTAGTAGAAGTTGTTAAAATGCAAATAGAAATATTTTATAAGACTTTTCGATTACCTTTTCAAACATTGATATAATTTCTAAAGTAAAAAAATTGGGATTTGCTATAAAGGAAAATTTGTTTACAGTTGACAGCAGTAACAAAAAATGAAGTATTAGTAGATGAAAATGTTAGAGCTAGATTTCCTTTATTATTATTTTTTTTTGTTAATTAAAGAAAGATTATACTATCAAATACTATTTCTAATTTTTAATATGTATTTTAATTAACTAAAAAAAAAAAGGTAAAAGTTGTTTCACTACAGGACATGTAGGTCCTACGTGAGCGGGAGGTTTAGGCTTCAACGATACTCGACCAGCTAGTTGAGATCCGACTTCCTTCCGTTTGCCTTTATCCAAGCCAAGAAACCAAGATTTCACAGAGGGCTGGGTAAATCTATGGTTCGTCTTGAGCAGTAACAACCTTGGAAAAAAAATCCCTGACCATCGTCGGGAATTGAACCTGGTTTCTCCAATCTAGTAGCTAATCACTGGGCTATTGGGACTCACATGTTATATAAACTAATGATAAGAAATTACTAGATATTTCAGTTATTTCATTTTATCACTACGATTTTATTGTTTTGTTTTGAAAACTAGAGCTCATGTCAGATTTGTGTAGACGATTGCTAGTTGCTTACTTTGTTACCTCACCGTAACACTGAATTTTTATTATCAATATCCTATTGTTACGACCTAACAGAGGAAAGAAATCATACGTCATTGTGGTTGTTAACCATCTAAATTGTTTGCAGAAATAGGAGACGGACTGAAATAAAGTTCAATTCTTAAATTTTTCTTTTTAGGCTTCTGAAAGACACCTTATATCCCCGGTTTGTCTGTCTGTGGACGCATATCCCACAATGCTTCGCAACGGCTTCTGTTAGCTCAGTTGTAGGTGGCCTGTTAGCTCAGTTGATTAGAGCGTCGAAGGTTCGATCCCCTCAAGGGCAATTCTTATTCTTCATTTTTTTTTCCCATTTTAAATCTTTCCACAGTTTCTCAACTTAAGTTTGTTTTAAATCATTATTAGGAATTCAGTGACCATCCCGGCGCAGTCTATTCTAAAGTAAAGATGACTCAGAAGCCGTTGCGAAGCACTGTGATTGGTTTGTTAATTATTAACTCTACCTTGTTTAATTTTATTTTAAACTTTAATTATATTTATTTTTACTATTAATTTCTCTTTAATTTGATATTTAATTTAATTTGCAAGTATACATTGCTATCCTAGGATTCCACTTCAAGATACACTGTGATCATATTTTAATTCGTAATATCCACCAGATATCTCATCTTTATTTTTTGAACTTTTTCAATTGAACATGAAATGCATTAAAGTTTTGTTTCCCCATTATAAAAATTTACAAATCCTTTCATTTTTTTCCCTCTTGTTTTATCCAAATGTTCAAACTATTAGCACAGAAACATTACATGAATATTATGAGCTATGCAGCCTAATGTACAGTAGTGATACTCAACCTGAGGTACGAGTAGACATCTAAGGGGTACGTGAAAAAAAAAAGTTACAAAAAAAGTGATTTGCTAATTAATTATCCTGCTGCAATTCAAGGTACTTTTGTTCATTTAAATATGTATTTGTAAAATTAAAACTTATTGTTTAAGTATTGAAAAATATTAAACTTAAAATGTATTATAAACATTATTATGTTATGTTAAATTATGTAGTTTATTTCACATGTTTGCCCTATGCCTCAGAGTTTACTTATGCATAATGTAAATTGAATATTTTGAATTATTTACCAAGATTCAACCTTAGGTAAATAGTTAAAGATAAATTATATCTGAGAATACGCGAACAAAAAAGGTTGAGTACCACTGGTATAGAGTATAACTATGATTTTGTGCTTGGAACGCGTGGTTACGATGGAAGAAAAGCTGTGTAGCCATAGGTATCAAGGGGTTGTATTTAATTAAGTCGTGCCATTCTCCTTTGGACATCTTGTGCGAGAGACAGCTTTAATCAATAGAATATAGGACTGTGTTTCCAATGTCTCGATTAATTCTAACTTACAAGATTAATATTGCACATGTTAGACTGTGCTTTCAGAAGAATCACGATGTTACTTATTAAATAATTAGATAGTTAAAAGCACAGCGTAAATATAAGCCAAATTATTATAACTACTACAAGAAAATAATGAGAAATCTGGCTGAGTTCGAGATTACCTAAAATAAAACAAAAAATTAATAACAGTGATATTAATAACGTTAATGAAGTAAAAAGTGAATGATAAATAAATAATTTAAAATTATAAAAAGAATATTTAATTGATAGATTACAGATAGATTTTAGCAATTTGATATTTTAAAAATTAAAGAATGATATAATATAACATATGTTTCACTGTAAATGCTTCTAATTATAATAAAAGATAGCAGATAAGATATGCCAAAACACAGGATTAAGTTTAAAAAAACCGTTCCTCCAATAGCCTTTCGGCTTGTCAGTCTAAATTTGATTGATTATGTTAATTTCTTGCTTTAATCTTATTGGTGCTGTTAGGGCTTAAAAAGCCATGTTATCTTGTATTTTTGTGTCATTTTTAAATGCATATAAACGTTTTTAAACTAAATCCTGTGTATTCGCCTATCTTAGCTGCAATTGATATCTATACGTTAATATTGATTAATTTAATAAATATTTTATTATTATATACGTTTTAATATTTATATAAACTAATTTATTCTTTTATCTAATATTTTGGAAGAAAGCTACATGTTGACTGACAGGCTTTATATTATCTACTAAATAAGTATTTTTATATTTGCATGGTAGCTAGCAGAATATTAGTGGTGTGATCTAACCTGAATAAGCATAAACGACAAAAAGAAGGATAGTAACGAAAAAGTTGTAAAATGCAATTTTAAGGAGAATTATCTGTTATCACGTCTGTTTATCTGTTATCACGAAAACTGAAAAACTGTATGTTAGAAACTCAAATAGATCGAGATAGATTGTTACAAGGAAGATTTTGATTCGTATCCACATCGAACCAATAGGGAAGGAGCGAGGAACAAAAACTGTCATAATTGTTCTTAAAATACAGTAATCCAACAACAATATATCCAATGAAGCTGATATTTTAGAAGTAGGCGTATGGTTTTGCAAGGAAGTTTCTCATTGATACGTTAGGTTAGACTAGGTTAGTACATACTGTATTTGACGAAGCCAAAAAACATCGCATTTATTGTCCATGCGTGTAAGTTCAAGATAGCTCCAGAAATTATTTAACCTACGAAGCTGAAACTTTTAAAGACGGACCAGATTTTTGCAAAAAAGGTGCCTATTAATTTGCGTAAAAATTGGAGCCGCAGGTAACGAGTCACGGACTAAAATATGCCAATAGAAGTGAATGAACAATGTTTTTTTTTTTTCCTTAACAATGTACTCTTACCATGCTGATCTTCGAAAACTGGGACGCCAATTATATTTTGTTAGTGTTACCACTTTGACTTTCGAAAATTTCGTACTTCTCTTGTTTAATAATCCTTTTATTTCGTATCTAATTTATTCCCCTTTTCCCCTTATTCCAAAAAGGGTGAAAATCCGCTTTCACTTCAAGAACTCGTCTACTAATGTTGGTCAACCCATGAAACCTGACGCCTCCCCGTGAGGGGGCGTTGGTGGAGGAGAGAGATCGATGGGTTCTATTTCATTAACCTGTTTCCCTTCCGTTTGTCTTTACGAAATCAAGAAATGGGTTAAGGAGGGGAGACAGTGGAGGGGTGGGGCGCCACCAGGGGTCAGTGGGCGCAGCATTTGTCTTCATTGATTTCTGTGGCCATCGTGAGACACGAAACATTGTGACAATTTGGTCCCCAGCACAGCTAAGGATCCTGTTTCCGGTAATGAAGTTCCCATCCACCCCTATTAACTACAGAAGACGTTCGGCTCGTGCTTCTTGGCAGACGAGGTTATCACGTTTTACCGAATATGACAAGCAAACATTTGCCTCCCGAAGATTTCAGCAGAGAACCGCTTCTGATTTAAACTGTTTGGGTATTTAAGAGCACGAAAGGTACAAGTGCTGCCAGGCCTTTCAATCCATTTCAATTTCTCTTTAACTTACCAAATTATACTTGAGGCAATCCTACTTTCATAATAGAGAAAGTTACAGGATGCAGGTGCATCTGGCGAAGTAAAGCAATTCATGGGTAACAACAATATGATTTATGAAAAAAAAAATGGCAGTCAAAAAACAGTATCTACGACGTATCTCTTAGCTTGATATAATTTAGTGTAATAATTTTTATTATTAGTTGAAACTGCAGAAATTATTGTTTATTTAATAATAAATAAATTTAACGTGTGTAACATTTCTTATTTAAATAAAATTCAGAGCAACACAGTTAGTTTAAAAAAGCTCTATAATGATTAAAAGTTTTTACACTAACGTTTTCGTTCTGTCCTGCAGAACTTTAACAAGAAATAGAGGAAATTAAATAGTCACATGAGCATTAATTCCTCTCATTTGCTATTTAATCTCTTGTATTTTATGTATTTACTTACTTGTCCTGCAGGACAGAACGAAAATGTTAGTGAAAATATTGTAACAGTTTGCATGTAAATATTTTTAGAAATTATTTATTTATATTTTTGTAGAAATTATTTATCTGTATTTTATTCATTTTAATCGCTAACCGTTATTTATTTTAAAACATCCCTTTTCTGTTTCCTAATTACTGATGTTCTGTTTATTTTTAAATTCTTTTCCGTTGCAGCCGTTGAACCAGTTAATTAATTTAAGTTCGTTAGGTTTTTATCCAATCATTATGTATATTTTTAATTAATCTTCCAATCAAATTCTTCAATATAAATGCTGTAAAAAAACCAACGTTTTTCATTTAATAAATCAATTCAGTTCAGAAAATTCCAGAACTTGACTCGTTGTTTCTCCATCTCAACGACACTCCAACAATCACTTTTACAATATTTTAATCATTACGGAATCCGTTTTGAAACTACTTACAGTGAGTTGGTCTGAATTTTATTTAATTGTTGTTATTTCAAAATTTAAGAAAATTTTTACATTAACTTAGCGTAAATGTAAAGAATAAACGTTAATTCTTTTATTTACAAGATCTATTTATTTTATTATTATTATTATCATTATTATTTTTAAATACTCCATTTTCACACGCATTCTTTGGGCTACGCTCTACAGCAAAGCCGAACTGAAGGCGGAGAATCCAATCACCGTACTGAAGCGAACGGACAATAATAAGCTTGTTTCTTGTCTATTACGAAATTCAATTAATAGAATGAATCAACTGTTCTACGAATAGTTTTCTGACAGAAATAACGTATAAAGAATCGTTAAACTACCGTACTCAAATTTAAATACTAAACAGCACTGCTCCTTATTAAAACAAAACAAATCAAGCAAAAAAAAAAAAAAAAAAAAAGACTGCAATAAAATAATGAAAACAAGAACTTCCTGAAAAAACAAAAGCCTAATTTTTCAATGAAAAAAAAAACCGAAAAGCATAATATTTATTTTCATTGTATTTATAATATCTGCTAAATACAAACAGTACCAATTTTCCTATTTTCTGTAAAGAAAAATAATTAAATGCAGGTTACTTAAGTGTCTAAATCGGATTAATTTTAATTGTATCAAACCACGCGCAAATCAATGGAAAGCTTAAGAGGATTAATATCCATTGTTTAAGATATCGTTCTATGGGAATTTTTGTTATCTTCTCTCGCTACTTTCTAGACAAGAATCCACTTGGAAATGTTTTCAAATATAAAAGTTAGATAATCCGTTGTCCTTAAATAAGCCTACTAAGTTTCAAGAAGATCCATACAGCGGTTCAAAAGTTATAACTCAAACTCACACCGACTGATAGATTGATGAGCTTCACTTTCCTAGGAAAAGAGGCTAAAAAAAAAGTCCTAAGAAGCAATTCTGAAAGAACTTGAAGCCTACTTTGCTTGGTTTTTTAATTTTTAATTTTTCTTTATTTTAAAGTAATGAAAATGCAAGGAAAGTCTTTGTGCACCCATAAATTACTATATACGTTGAATAAAAACCGTATCTTGAAGTTATCCATTTGTTGAAACATTAAAAAAAAATTAAAATACAATTGTTATCTAAGCTCAACTGATTTTATTACGTCACATGGAAATTGCAAGTGGGTATTTTTACGGATACCGATACATGTCAGATACCGACTGAAATTCGTTATTTCTCTCGTGATGAATTCCTATGGGAATTTTTGCGCCTTCATTATGCAATTTTTTTTTAGATTCACACACACACACACACACACACATACACACACAAAATTAAGTATATAAAAGTTGAATCATCATAAATCCATAATACATTATTTCGGTTCAAAAGTGTTCAGAAGAGAAAATACACACCTACAAACACAATATAAAATCAATAACAGCAACATTAATTATGAGCTTTATTGTGGGTACTTTGTTCCATTCCAAAATTGAACTACAGGCTTAAAAACTTAATATTAAAAGTAAGATTAAAAGATTTATTAAATATAAATTCGAAGAATGAGCTTTGAGGGACAGTATAAAAACTATCAGTATTAAAAACTGGTATATTGATAATGTATCAGATACATTAAAATAATATTCTTCAATTTGATCCCACAATAAAGCTCAAAAGTAATGTTGCTCTTACTGATGTTAGGTCTGTCTTTGTATCTGAAATGAATTTACGAACCAGAGATGATCCACTTTTACATACTTGATTTCTTTTTGAAATATAACAGACAAACATGAGTTCATATCTGATATATAAAGGATAAAGTTTGTTGGTTTGTTCTTTATGCAAGAGCTGCAGCATAAACAACACTGTTCGATACCATACAAGGTTGAGGCGGGTCGACGAATTTGAATTGGGGTGAGGAAAGGTCCCTAAACATGTCTTTCAAAAACAATGTAGAAAAATTTTCTGATTTATATCATTTTTTTATACATCGAATCTTCGTACGACGGGAGATGGTCAAGACTAAGACAGTGGGACTGAGAATAATGAGATCTCCACCCCCGCCATCTCCATCATTTTAAGAACACTTGGGAAAAATTTCGTATTTATAATCTTTGCGTAGAAGCACAGAACTAAATCGGACAACACACTAGACTTCCAGGACAACGCCGGGATTATTAAGATTATAAGTTATAGAGCAAACACTAGCTATAATAATACTTTTTTCTATTTTTCTCCTGCAATCTCTGCGATCTTTTTCTCAGCCTCTGTTTTGAGGGAAAGTGTTCTAAAGAGGAAAATGGAGCTCATTCGCACTGAGATTAGATTGGGTTCAAGAAGAATGGACGGGGCCTGGGGTGCAGAGGAAGTAGACATTCATCTACAGGTGACGACGTTTAAGAAAGCGCCCTCTTTCTTCTTGTTCGATTACCTGGTCGGTCCGATTCCCTCCAAGAGATTAACCTTGGATTGATCATTGTTGTTCAACAACATGGTGGACTTCCTGACCTTCGGCTTTCAGTTTTCTTCTTTCAGCCTTTTTCTTTCTTTCATCAGCAGTAATTCATTCCGAGTTTTCTTACCTTTCTTGGTTATTGATCCAACGCTGTGGCTGTTTGAATTTCGTTTTTTTTTTTCTTCCCCACAGATCTTGGAAGGGTTTAGATTAAAACTGCTTTTCTTATTTTACACGTAAATTAATTAATGTAGCTTATGATTTAACAGTAACAAATTAACAGGATTATAGAGATCACACAGGTTTATCCCATAAAGGATTTCCTTCAGTTTTGGAAAAATCATAGGAAAGTAATGTCACTAAATCGAAGTCTAAATAACTATGAATTTTTTTTTGGGAGTTTACATAAAGTACTCCCATTTCTGACTGAAAATGACTTTATAAACAATATTTTTTGCTTACAAAACTTTGCTCTGTCGATAAACTATTCCCGAACCGAACCGGCTTACACAACCACGTTACAACTGATTTTGTTTAAACTCCTAATATAATTATTGATTATTCTAAAGGTTTGTTTATTACAAAGGATTACACGTTTTTAAAATTGCTTAGTTTAGCAATAAATAATAGTTTAGCCATTACTAAACTTTCTTCATACATATCGAATTTTCGAAGTCTTACTACTTCACTTGAATATTTCTATCCTTATTCTGTTTGTACGAGCGTCACGCTAAAATGACTGGACAGATTTTCACAAAATTTGGTTGGTTGTTTATTAACGGTCAAACTTAAAACATACATATTTATTTTGATCTCTACTCCTCTTATTGCTCAAAACGATCGCTAAAGCAGCTTTTAGACTTAATTTTATTAATAAAACTTGATAGATCTTTAATTATACTCCAACTTAAAATTCGAGCATGATAATTTTTATCTGCACCCTCTTCCAAGTCTTCAAACTGAATTTCCCAATCCCCACCCAGCAACGTACAATGGTATAGCTAGTTACACCCTTTATAGTAATCTGGAGAGAATAAAAAAATGTCATCGTTCAGAAGAAGCAGTTCTTGGAGTTTAATTTTAAAATCCTAGAAGTAAAATTGTAAAAGTGTACAATTGGAAAATGTTACTTTTGTTGGTGTACTGTGATGAAAGGATAGGTAGTTGGACCGATCAGTGCTCGTCAGGGGGCGCTGTTTGACAACAGCAGGAGGTGGCACACGAAAATTGGAAGAGGAATTGACGCGACTTCTCGTTCGAATTGCAATCGAGACAATGCAGTCGTGGCAAACAGGTGAATAAGACTGTTTTTAACTCGTTGTACTCCTCTAGAAAAGTTCAATCCAACATTGGATCAATTGAAAAAAAAAAGGGGGGGGGATGATATGTATTGATGGCTGTATATTAATTTATCAATTGCAATAGAGTTTTATCTTGAAAACATTATGCCTCATTAATATTTTAATGCATTTTAATTTCCTTCACAGTTCTTAGAAATTCTGCAATAATTATGTAGATGATAGAAAGATACAATTTATTATTATTTTTGTTAAATTTAATTTCTTGTATAATAATCGTACGAGCATAAAACAATATACTAGGATTCCTCTCTTGGATATTCCTTTTTCCAGTCTCCGATATTTGTATTTACAGTGGTCAGTATGAATTTTAGAGTGATGTGTGCATGCGTGTATCTGTGCAAGCGTTTGTATTTGTATACGAGCTTGTTCGTATATGCGTTTGTATATTTCTGTAGGCAGATTTATTTATTTTTTTGTTTGTGTAATATTTGCATATGCTTGTTTGTGTGTGCTTATAGGTAGCCTATATATGTCTATGCACTTCTACTAAGTTTATGTTTGTATTTTCGTGTGTGTGTTTTTATATGTGAATGTTTGTTATTTCAAATGTTATAATCATGATAACACAAAAACAGTACAGCAATTTTCATGAAATTTTAAATTTTAGTATAGTCGAATTGTCTGAGTAGCATTTACAATCAATTTTCGTTGACCTCAAGGGTTTATGTTCCTGGAAAAATCCCTCGATAACGGAAAATGTGGTACTGAAACATTGCTCCATTGGAAAAAAAAATGGGATTAGGTTCTCGCGGACCCTCATCACTATACACATTGGCTACGCATTATCATAAACAAATCATTTCATATACCATTCTTGTAAAGAACACTTCCCATGCTACGAAAACGCAATTTAAGTGAAAACAAATGGAATATTATCAGAATCACGAGGAGACTTGATAACACAACAGAAGCCACTAGACAATATCGCAGCTTCTCTTGGCAGTTTGCAGATGACATCGTTAGAGAAGAGGCAAAAAGTGTTTTTGCTGTTAATCCTCAGATTTCACATTTTTAAGATATCAACCCAATAACTCCTAATTAATTTTAAATATTCTGCACATCGGTCGCGTACTTATTGAAATAGCCATTTTTTTTTAATTTTAATTGTGAATCCTTATATTGGTTTCTTTTAAGATCAAAACTAAAAGATTATAGTATAAATAAATAAAAAACAATAATTTAGAGCTTCTGAACATTTTCTTCTTGAAACACAAAGAAATGAAAAATAAATAAGTGTTATATATATGAACAGTTTCTCAACCTTCAACTTCTTTAAGTATTCTATTGTTATTATTAATCCTGGTTTATTTTTTAAGCTTAATTAATGAATAATTTTGAAGAGCTAAATTGACGAAATGGAAGCCATTTATACTACGACGATCGAACCTAGAAAGTTAAACCTTTTAGTTTTTATCTGAACATTTTATTAATCATAATATAACAACTAACGCCGCGCTGGTGTGGTCGAGCGGTCTCAGGCGTCGGTCTGTCGTGAGATCAATGTGCCAGCGCCCGGGTTCAAATCCCGGTAGCGAGCATGGATGTTTCAAAAATTTCCTTTCCTGTGTTGTAGCCTCTTCTTCACTTTCTCTTCGGTCTGACGTCATTCCTTAATGGCGTCCTGGGAAAGGCCACAGGAAACCACCCCAGTATCTTTCCCTTGTAATTCTAGGGAGTCTGCTAGGGGTTCGCCGTCTTGGGAACACTAGCGCTCCCTGGAGCACGGATGCTTCGGCAACGAAGCTCGCACTTCGGTGCGAACCGACCACACACACAACAACTAACATGAAAACCTTGCACCGAAATAAATTGGCTAAATAAATTGCTTAAAAACTACAGTTCAAACCATTAAAGAATAGAAAAGAGGAATGGCAATTGCTAATTAATGGATGAATCATTCCAGGTGTCTCAACGATATACATTATTAAAAAATTGACAACATTTTAAACGATTCATGGATAAATGTAAAAAAATAATGCGATATTACACTTTATTGTAATTCCTTATACCTAAGTGCCCATATTTATTATTGTAAATTCAAATATGAGCTTTTGTTTTTATTATTAGTTTGCTTATTATTTGATTTGCTTTATTCATATTTTGAATAACTACTGTCATGTAAACTTCCAGGAATGATTAAGAGATACGATCATTTCCTAATATGGCAAACAAACAAGTAAAATATAAAAATTTATAAAATTAATAAATAAACGTTTAAAGAAAAGGGTAAAACTTGACAATGAAAGTTAAAGCTGTATCTTTTGGAAAAATCTTTATAAAGAAAACTAGAAAGAGAACTTGCTGTAACCCCAAGGAAAAAAAAAATCACTTTAATAGGGTAATTTTAACTTAGTCTGGCAGTGAAGTTAGCTTGAGATAGCAGATCCTGGTTTAACTTGTCATCTTCCGTCTCGGAATATTGCAGTCGCATCTGGCTTTTTTTTTCTTTATCTTTTTATGGATACGTCTTAAGAGCAGTGAATTACACAGCCCCGAATAGGATAAGAGCTGTGATGACAGATGGGGAAAAAAATATCATTTCTCCGCTACAGAGCAAATTGGTGCTCAGAATATTGGCTCCGAATATAAAAGGAAGATGAAATGTATTGGACATCTGGGGGAATTGCATCTTTTATGCCTGACTGACTGTTATTTTGAGGAGAAATTCCTGATAAAAAGCAGCTCGAGAGTGGGTAAAACGATTCACTTAAGCCAAGGGCACTGCACTGGATCCATTGCGGCCAAAATGGGCGAAAGAAATCTAAACCGGGCATATCTGCTGAACGAAGTGCATTGGACTAAAGATCCCATTTCTCTTTGGTCATTTCTGTTTGTTTTCCAGAAGATTCGGAGTTTATTAAGAGACGACTTTAATAACTTTTTTTTTTTTCTTTTTGTCTTTTGTGGTGATTGTTGCCAATACGAAATATGTGGGAACGTTTTTAACTAAAAGTTTGCCAAATAGGTTTTTGATCGATTGTAGGCCCAAAAGTTGATTTGTAAAGTATGATACCTATTAAAATAAATTCTTGAGAAAACTCATTTCTTTTTCAAATTTGTTTTTAGTTTTTTTTAGTTGTTTAGTATATTATAAGAATAAATTTTTAATTGTGGCATGGATTTCTAAAATCTTAGATGTAGGCAAGTACTTTAAATTAAAAAAAACTTAGTAAAATAAGAACAAGAAATTGGCCGAACTTAGTCTACTTCCTTACAATTTAGAAAAAAAAATTAGGCTTTTAACTTTTTTTTTCCACAATTTTTTTTTTATGTTAAATTTTTTTTTTTTTTTTTTTTGATGTTAAAATTTCTATCTGCTGAATATAAATATAATTTTCCAAAAAATAAATGAATTAAATCCTCATTATTTAACGTATCAAAATCAGATCAACTTTAATCAAACCGCATGCTGATTAATGGATTAGCTAAAAGAGATTAAGATTCATTGTTTTAAACAATGAAACGAAATAGGGTAGAAATCCATTGTTTGATTATTTTCTTTTTGTTTTTTGTTTTTTGTGTGTATGGGAACTTTTGTCGCCTTCCCGCGCTAATCATTTGGAAAAAATTTATAAAAATTATATATATTATATATAAATTACTTTATAATAATATATGTAATCATTTCTTTCATGCCGGGAACTGGTTGAAATTGGATATTAAATACTACCAGCATTAACAATCTTCTTATATAGTCTAATTCCCTAGATTTGTCTGTCCATAATAGGAAGGCTAGAAAACGTTAAAGTTAAACGTTTCAATGGTTTCTTCTAAAATGCTTGAGGTTATTTGAGAATACAACTAATCAACGTGGTATTAATAAAAAAAAATGTAAACTTTTTATTTTTTTGAATTATCAGCACTTACAATAAAATTGTAATTGAGAAATATTTTTTTTTTCTTTTTTACTGTTTTAGAAGAAAACATATACAGACCGCACTTAAAATTTATACGAATTCTTGTCATCATGTCATTTTATTTACAATACAGTACAATAAAATCAATTAAATAGTCTATTCATTTTCTACTTAATTTCATTTGATGGATTTGATGGATCAATTCTAACTCATTTTATCCGAATTTTGTAGGTTTTTTTTTTTTAAGAAATAATTTATTTTGGCTAATTATGTTACAAACATACTCATCACCTTATTTTTTTTTTGACTTATCAACAATTAATAAAATTGAAATTGAGAAATTTTAAAAGCTTTTTACCATTATAACTTTTGAAAACTTTTCTCTAAAAGGATATTAA
>JAFIDM010004315.1:58498146-58520264 GCA_023159025.1 Thereuonema tuberculata | reverse complement strand
TTAATATCCTTTTAGAGAAAAGTTTTCAAAAGTTATAATGGTAAAAATTAAAACAAAAAGCTTTTAAAATTTCTCAATTACAATTTTATTAATTGAGAAACTTGAAATTTCAGAGGTAGGTCTATGATATTACAAGAAAGATCACTTTTGATTTTGGTATATGCTTAATCAATAGATAAGAAGATATAGACCAAAAACGTATGTTCACTGTCTGTAACTTTAAGATAACTCAATAACTATTTATCCAAGAAAGCTGAAATTTTCATAGACGGTCTATGTATACTTATAAGGAAGATTCTTATTGATTTTGGTAACAATTGGACCAGTAAGCAAAGAGCTACAGGCCAAAAAAAGAAAGGTTAACATAAGGGAATGAGCAATTTTTTGGTTTTGCTTTTGAATAATGTTTTAAGCACTGTTACGATGCAGGTATTTGAAAGCTGGCACGCAACTACATCCCTACAACTCTTGTCATTCACTGATGAATTCGCAGTGAAATTCCCACGTTAACGATGGGTAAAATGCGACTTAAACCCTTTGATGTACAGTTAAGTTGCTTTCAAAGATTTTTGGATGGGAATGTGTGTAATTCCAGATGACACCAAGTTCTTGTAGTGACCTACCGCTGTAATTCTGAAAGAAGAGTTTTCAAAAGGCAAATCGACGGGGTTTTTTGGAAGATCTTTACTGGCACCCATCTGTCCTTTTTAGCGATTTGTCTACTTCCTGTTCCTCCCCTCAGCATCATAATGATTCCTGACGAGTACCTGGACTTTCCTGCGTCCAGATGTTCCATCTGAAATTCATTGTCGTTGTCGGTACTTCTGGGAGGGGGCGGGAGCTCTACAATCGAAATTACAGCCTTTTAGAGTTCATCAATTGGAGGGAAAGGTAGAAGTAGAGGCGGTGGGGGTGGGGGTTAAAAGCCACATTAAAAAAATGAAGCGCCGTAAACGCAACGCTGTTTAAGCGTCGATCGGACCCTCGAACATCTTCATGATTAATATTAATCGTGCCATTATGAGACGACGGTAGGGGGCGCCCTCCTGTACTCTATTCTTTGTCGCCCCCAATGAAAGGGGAGGCGACTCGAGTAGGCAAAAGGGGGTGGGTATTTTCCGGTTTCATCTCCACCCTTTCGCGATATCTTGTCCGAAACCTAATTTACAACTTTAACGTTGGTTATTAATGCCCTTGTCCGTGTCCCACGGAAACTATACGTCCCGCATTTCATCGTATTACAATAGAGCCGACCGCTAATCCAGCGTGGAGAGGCTTCTTTTGTCAATCGGTAGAGCACGGAGAGCTCTCCATTTTACTTCTCATTTCTTAAAGCGCTTCTTTCTTAGCTTGTTAATTTTTCATCGTCAAATACAAAGTCTGTCTGAAAGCTGCGAATTTGACTCAGATGAGCTGTGAGATTCACTTTCCTATTTAAAGCCATAAGACAGTGATTCTCAAACCGTGCGCCGTAAACAGTAGTCAGATGTACCACGAATATAATGAAAATATAGTTTAAAACTAAGTAGAAATCCGTTTGTATAGAGATTTATTACATTTAATAAATTAAGCATCGTCAAACTATAATTAATTAATAATAAATAAAAGAAGATAAATAATAACATTCTATAGTTTTTAAATTATTTTTATTCTTTATTTAAAATAAAGTAATATGTTTTTAATTTTGTACACTATGTGAGCCAGAAAACTTTTTATGTTTTCAAGTGCGCTGCGAACCAAGTAAAGTTTGAGAACAACTGCTTTCAGATTTCAATGAAACATTTCTTTTATCTTTCAATTCAAACATTACGCAAAGCCTATAGGAACTTCTTCATTATATTTTGATTACTTAATCAATTATCCAGGGAATTTCATGAAGGGATAGGTCAAGTTGACAAATATTTTGAAAAAACAAAAATTATGATAAGATCCCATAATTTGTGACAGAATTTTGGCTCAGTTACATCTCGAGCCTTTTTCAATAGAATTGCGTTGTTACACATTGTAAATATTACAAAATATTACTTATATTTACATTTTATTTTCCTGAACCGGATAAAAAAAAATACAGTCTCTTTCCTTTCCAAAAACCGTACCTTGCGTTACAGAAATCTTTATAGTATTTACAAATTTGTATATTATTTTTACGACAATAAAATATTTGAAATAAGATTGTCTACTGAGCAAAGTAACGTATTTGCTTCTTTTTCAAGTGGAATTCACATATTTTGCTTTACCAAGTAATTAAACTAAAACTTACATGTGCATGATCTTAAGGTTTAAAGATAGTTATTATTCATATTTATTTTACATAAAAATACCAAAAGTTAATTTAGGAAGCGTGGGATGTTTGTTTTGTTGACCCTGAATTTTAAAATTGTTTACTGTAAGAAACATCAGGCTATGCTTCGGAAGGATTCAATTTATTTATTATACAGTACATAAATACTTTTTTCATGTTGTACAATCGGCAAAATTTTCCTGTTATATTGTTTTGTTTTATGATTGTGTTTATTTATTTATTTATTTATTTATTTATTTATTAACTAAAGTACATAAATACAATTAATAACAGTTCGCAAATCGCATTGGCGCTTTGATTAAATCTCGTGCTTGTCTATGCTGTTATGTATGTGGTCATCCGCGCAATTAGTCCGCAAAACGCTGTTTAGTTATTTTTTTAGGCTTTTTCCAAATTTCGGTAGCAGGATCAAAATTTACATTCAAAAACAAGTATTACAGCTGCAAAATACGTCAACGTACTGATTAAATATTCCTACAATTTTGGAACGTTTCTATTTATTCTTTCTATTTATTTTCTTTACAGATTCTGATCATTTCGAATTAGGTATTTGCGGATTTAATTTAAAAACGCTGGCATGTTAAAATAAGCAGCGCCAACCTTCATTGCATCAACAGTATTTAAAGTTTTCAAATTTTGATGTATACTGTTGTGCCTTTGTTAAGGGGACAGTAGATGTATCTATAAAAAGTATTTTTTATAAAAATGACTAATGAACGTTTTTTCAATTAAAGAACTGAAAGCTTACTTTCCTTGAAATGTTACTCCTTATGACTTTCTTTTATTACTATTTTTTTTAAGTCGCGAAAACGACAACACCCAACATTTCTTTTCAAATTATGAAATCTGCTGAATATAAACAGTACAGTTTTTCCTCTTTCTGAAATAGAAATGAGTTAAATCTGAATTACTTATTGAAGATTCCTAAATCGGATTTATTTAAATTTTATCAAACCACGCACAAATTAATTGATTAAGTAAGAGGATTAAAACACTATTTAAAATAGCATTAAAAAAATCCATTTGTTTAGTTTTATCAGTTTTTCTTTTGGAAGGGGGGGAAATTCTTATCTCCGTTTCGTGGCAATTTCTCGAAAAGGAACCTGCTTGGGAAAGATTTCAAATGTAAAAGTAAGATTGTATGTAGTTCATAACATGCATTCCAAGTTTCAAGAAGATCCATCCAGTGGTTCAAAAATTATTAAAGACTAAAGATATACCATGTTTATCGGCGTATAATACGCACCCTAATTTTAAGAAGGAAGTTTGTGTAATATAAGTAGTGTAGAATTTCAACCCTAAATTTGAGGGGAAAAAAGTGCGTGTTATATGCCGATAAATACGGTACATACACACACACTGACTTGATGAGCTAAATTTCCTGGGAAAGAACTAAAAGTTGTCAGTGACTGTGAACTAGCTGAAGAATTGTAGAAAGGAATAAAAATCTTAACTCCGGAGAATCAAGTCTCTTTGTGTTGTTAATTTTCGTGTTCGAGTGTAAATCATTCTCCGAAATCTTTGAGGAATATATATATATATAATACTGAAGTTGCAGTGTATTTTTTTTTAAAAACAGTCTGAGATTGACAGAGGGATTCGGTGGGACATTAAAAAACCAAATCTCTTCCCTCACAACTCGGGAGGAATTCGTTCTGGCTTTTGTGTAGCGAGCACGACGCCTCCGTCGATTGGGTGTAAAATTTATTTAAATTCAAGGTTGAATACGAAATTATTTTAAAGCGTTTCACACATTGACAAAAGAGAACGGGGGACAGGTGGTGCGTGAATATCGGCATAAATCAGCCATCGTGTGAAGTTGTGTTTGCGATTATGTAAGGTTCTCCACGGCAAAGCCGCCAACACGAGAGATACCCCTGTTACTGATGGTACATGATTTACGTCTATTTATATCCCTTTGGCTTAAAATTTCATGTGGAAATTTTTTTTTAAAAAGCTAATGGTAGGCTTGTGGTAAAGGAGGAGTTACAAAACAAAAAAAACAAAAATCAAGAAATGCACTTTTTGGTCATCTCTAAAAATTATCTTTCCAATAAAGGAAGAGGTCCTCAAACTCTCCTTTTCTTAAAAACGTAGCTTTTGTTTTGTTTGTATTTTCTGTGGTTTTCAATGTTTTGCAAATAATACAAACGAAAAATCTGTATTTATTATAATAAATTGAATAATTGAATTTAATAATTGAAATTATAATAAATTTATCTACTGAATACAAATAGTAGAAATTTTCCATTTTCTTAAACAAAAAATAATTAAATCCGCAAATCTTGTCTGAATTTTAATCGTATTAACACACGTGCACACATTAAAAGGATTAATAAGCGGATTAGCATCCATTGTTAGATAACGATAGAAATTCATTCTGTTGTTAATCGGTTGTAAAACATTTCTGTGGAAATTTTTGTTATCTTTAATTAGTAATTTCTGGGCCAGGATCCACGAGTAAAATACAAATAAATAAATACAAAAATTAAGTCGTATTTTGTCACGTCCTAAAATGGGAATGTTAAGTTTCAAGAAGATCTATTCAAAATGGTTTTAAAGCAACAGGTAGAGAGAGAGAGCAAGAGAGAGTTTGAAAGAAAGATTTTATGAACCCTCACTTTTCTATGAAAGTAGGTTAAAAATAATGAATTTTAATTATTTCTTTATATCCATAAACTTCAAACCTATTCTGTAGTGAATCAGTCTGCTTAAAGCTGGACATTGAAACGATTTTACTATACGCTAAGACTTAAATGAGAAAGCTGGATTCGTTTTAGATAAAGCGCTTGTTTAAAAATATTGTTATGTGCTTTTATCTATAAGACAGCTACTGCAAAGTATTCTAATGGCCGCTTTACACGATCTTGAAAACTTGCCTCAAACCGGCAACTGGCTCAAACAATCGGACCGTTGCTCTAAATAAAACGAGCTCTAAATTCAGGCAAATATTAGAAGCAAGTCGACACCAGCGCTCTTGGTGGCGAGAAATTTGTTTAAAAACTACGAGAGTGTTAACTTCAAGCTGATATTCTTTGTTCGTGGTTTCATGGCTTCCTTCATCACATTCTCTTCCTCCGGGATCTTTTTATCCTTTTTGTTTACTCTGCTGTGAAATAAGATGAGAATTAATAACAAAAACAAAGCTGCGAAATCAACTTTTTTGTCGCTTCGCCGACAAGCATTGCTAATCGCGATCTAAACGAGAGCAAAACGCGATTTGCCGCTTATACGTGTAAAGCCATCGCTTTTCAGTCAAGCTGCAACTGGCAAGCGGCATATTTTTGAGGTGTTTGAGGCAATTTTTTGAGAGCAGCCGTAAGGCTTGGTTCTAATGTTTAGAAGTTGCTAATGTTCAATGGAAAAAAAAACAGGATTAGAAAAAGCTTTAAATACAATTTTAAATCGAAATATGCAAATCCTTCCTTCGTTTATGATTTAGATAACTCAAAACCTTTTCCCTTAGAAAAATTTCAAATTTATAAAAAAAAAAAACAAAAAAAAATTATGAATCCCATTCATTTTGGTTCATGTCGGACCAACAGATAGGAGTTCCAGCCAAAACAGTCAGAATATGAAAGTATTAATTCTAACCACGATATCTCACGAACCAGAGTCTCTAAATTTACATTCTTTTCTTCAGTTGATTCTTGGCTGCCTCCAAACGACTTTTTTTATTTGCTACATTCTCGTGTTCATTTTGGTTTATGATTAAACTTGCTATGCAAGACTTGGTAAGTTGCATGCTAATTATACCTTCTTTTAGTTAGGAAATATGTAATAAGCCAAATATGTAACAACCCGTAAATCCATAAATCCCGTGTTTCTAGCTGTTACCGTTACGGAGATCTTCGGGATAAACAAATCCCAACCGATAACTTCGTGTACGTTTGTTGCAGTTTTTTTTTTTTTTTTTTTTTGTAAATTGTGGCCTAAGTTTGTTTGCATTGTATTTTAAACTCTTCTTAATCGCGAAACGCGAGACGATTGTGTTTTCCTAAATGCCTACATTACCACTTCGTAAGTAGCATTTCTTCGCATTCGGGGCAATATTCACTTCATTAATAAAACTGGAAACCGCTGAAGACCGGCTGCATCCCAGTCGTCACGTTCCAACTCTATGTCCCAAGTTCCTAACCGCAATGTCTCGCTGCTGCCGGAGATTATAGTCAGAGTCGAATCGGCGAAGGCAGAATACTTAGCCGTAATCCTCGCATGGATAAACCGAAGCCATAATCACACCGTCGCCCTACAAAAGGTTTACGGTCTAAGAAGAGATACTCTCACCGCAAAACGGACAAGAAATATGCAGTCACGATGCTTCGTACCACCATCTTTGAAAACCCAAACAATTTAATTTGTTTTCTTGTTTTGCAAATTTGAATAACTTCACTGAAAATTTTTGGTACAAGTGGAACAAATTATTCTTTTTATAAATATGAATAAATATTAATGGGAGGTTCTTCAAGAAAAAAAAAAGAGACAAAAGCATTACGAAAAAGTATGATATAAAAATCATATCTGCAATTGACGTATTTTGAGGAGTACAGAAAATCTTAAAACATTCCGTTACATATGTAACTTTTCGTTTCATTGGCCATTGATTCTGTAAATGTAAACGTTCTAAAAACAAAATAGAATGCTTAGATATTTAATCAATGGAATTCTAATTTTGCATACAACATTTGTTTGTTTGTTTTAAAAGTAAAGGGAGAATAAAAAGAAAAAAAAATCCACAAAATGAAGTTCCAATAGCTTTCAAAACCATTTGATTGTTACAAATGCCTATATTTTTTTTCGACCTACAAAAATTAATATATGTATGCATTTACGGTGTAAATAAAAAGAAGTGACCTAAAGTTTTTTGTTTTGTTTTTTAAATCAACATCCAACCAAAAAACTAAATTCAAAAACACGACCGGCTAACTTAAAAAAACAAAAAACAAAACAAAACAAAACAAAAGATACGATTTTATATGCGCTGTTTCAGAATCAATATTTAAACTCTCATAAGCTTTCGCGTACAGAAAAATAATAATTATCCGAATGACCGAGGTTGGTTCGGTTAATCAAATAGTTCGGATAATGAAACAGGAGAATAACAAAGTGTAATTAGGCCTAGAATTAAAATGTCATACGCAAAATTCTTACTACTGTATTTTGAAACATGAAGTATTTATTAAAAAAGAATAATTCATTTAGAAACTGATTTTTAATTCCTGTAATAATAAATTAAGGATACATCAATGATATACTTCCTATATCTTAGAATAAACAATAGAAAACGAATGCATTAAATCGGAAGCGATAATATTTCAGTGCAATTAAAAAAAAAGTTATGGTAATTTATTTTGGAGGCGGTAAGTGTTCGGATAATAGATGATTCGTTTAACTACGCGACGTTCTACTGCGTCTGTAGCTATCAGGTGTACAATTGCAATGCTTATTTGTAGTGCCATCGTTAGCAGAGTGGTGGACAAGAGAAGTATATAATTCAGGAACTATGTAATTTACTTCAGTGCAGGGTTGGCTTCCAACCAACAGTTGGCGTGATTGATGGTGCTAATATTAAATGACTTTGCCTATAAATAGAACAGTGTTAAACCTTAACATACAGTATATGTACTAAAATGTAATCATGTCTTCTCAATGTAATTGTTTCATTTAGTATACAGTCACTGCAACACTGGTTGAATTTCAAAAGGGCACAATTGCTGGGTTGGTAATGGGTGTAAAAACAAATTTTAGTCTGATCTACAGTTCAGTTCATGAGAAGAGCTTTTGATGACGTGATTTTCTTATAGATTGATGTTCCCAGGACGTAACAGTGCCATCTATTGCTAAAATCTTATAAACATTACGAAAACATTCTGGTTTTTGTATTTTCTACAGTTACGAATACATAATAGTAATGAAAATTGAAATACTTAAAAACGTTCCAAATTAGTCCCCTTGCTTGGCTATGCAAAGTTTGTCCTTTCTTGGTCACGCTTATGCGATCACAAAACGACGCCATCTTGGACTGATTACTCGGAGTTCAAGTTTATGACGTCATGACTGGTGACGTCATCAACTTGACAAAATTGATCGCTACGTAATGACCATATATTGCAAAATACTACAGTTTTTGCAACTAAACTATGAAGACTGATGGCGATCGGTGCATTATATTTTGAGTTATCATGACCACTAGATTTTAAATAAGACATCTATCCATATTGACACATTCTTATAAAACCACCCGAAAAAGAGTTTAAATGTATTTTAAGAACCCAAAAAAATAATTCGTTTCCGTTAAAATTGGGACGAACTTAATTTTCAGTGGATTGCTTTTCTATCTTATAATAATAGCATCTGAGAAATTAAATAAAGAAATAAATAGTAAAAATCTATCTAAAATTCATAAATGAAAGTATATAGTAAAGTTGGGAGAGATGACACATGGGGAGAGATGACACATAAAATGTAACTTTAAGAAGGATTCGCAGTAGACTGCAGCGCATCACAAAACCAAAACCCGAGGCCAGTCTGAGCTTCAGTGTGTGTATGAGTGTTTGTGCTGAATTGATATATGAGATTTTATTGAGTTTTTCTTCCTATGATATAGCCAGGGATGTGCTTGAATATTCGTTGACTTAGCGAATTTGTTTAGTTGACAGCCTTTTTTTAAGGCACCTTTTGCTATAATTCACTTTGTAAACATGTAAATAGAGTAAGCAAGGTTATGTACCGGTCACTAGTGTCTTGGATCCCACGTGGTGGAAACGGCGTGGCGGTGTGTGTCATCTGTCCTATCACTTCGGGAGAGATGACACACCTAAAAAGGGGAAAGATGACACGTGTCATCTCTCCCCTTTTTTATTCTTTTTCTTTTACTTTTGTCTTTTTTTTTTATATTCATCACAATACAATTGTAATTTGCATAATTTAAAAAAATAATTACCACTAAGTTTCATATAGACTTAAAAAAATAAAATCTAAAGTATTTTGCAAATCTGTAAGTGGTTTATTTTGGAAGTCAGAAGGAAGTGGGGAGGAGACCTTGGAGATATTGTCATATATTGGATTTATTTAAAGGAATTTAATTATGTTCCTGTTAATATTTATAAAAAAAAAGTAGTAGCTTGATTTACACAGGTCTCTTATTCATAATCCATGTGGCCATCCATCCCCTACTAACCCGTGTCATCTCTCCAATAGGTATGGGAAAGATGACTCAATGTCAAAAAATTTTAAAATTCTAAAAATAAGAAACAGCATTAAAAACATAAAAAAAATAAAGTAAATATGAAAGCAAACGATAAATCAACAGTTTAAAGCTTTCAAACATATAAAAAAATAAGGTTTTTAATATTTTACGGGAAAAATTCGAATTGTGTGTCATCTCTCCCAACTTTACCTTATGGAATTGGAATTAAAAACTGTTTGTATGTCAGTCAAAAATAAAGCTTTTAAATTAAATAATAATGATAATAATAAAGTAACATTAATAATTAATTAAAACAAATTTACATATCGTTTCTGTGATTAGTGTACTTTTTCATTATAGTGGCATTGGCAAAATATAAAGGAATTTTGAATTATGAAATTAGGTCTAAAATTCAGTCAAAAAATGGCTGATAAAAATTATGGAAAAAGGAATTGTAAGAACACTTTCTCAATATTTTTTATTTTATGTATTCTCAACATTATTTTACTCTCAAATACACAAATTCGTAAAGCCGTTATGCCGTATCGTATTTGTTTAATAATTTTTGCAGCTATTGGGAGCAGTGGTCTGTGAACAATGATGTGTCAGCATGGAAATCAATAGAATAAACTTTATAGATAAAGATATGGTTCCAGTTCTTTGAAAACAAAGCAAAAATAAATTCACAATTAATTAGCTGATGATCTCCACCTAGCGTGAAACAGTTATATAAGGATCTCTAGATGCTTATTTTAGAAAGTTGTATCAAGTTATTCCTATACAATTTATTTATATTCCTTCAGAATCAGTCTTCACCTTTACACACTTAAAACATGAGAAAAGTTAAAAGAATTGTACATTTTGAATCATCTTTATCCTAAGGAAAATATAAATTGAAAACAGGTCTCTTTGTTTTGAAACAGAAATTCTTTTTTGTTTTTCCCGGGGAATCGATTTCATATTTTGCATTTGTTTTATGGTATTCTGGATCAATATGGAATTTCGTAGGAAAAACACACAGATGGAATCCTACAAATTCCCTCTTATTAAACAGAGAGACCCTAAGAGTGATTCAAGTGTTTTCGTTATATGGCCGAAAAAACAAAACAAAGGTTAAGCAAAGGAGATGTCTTTTTTTTCTGTACATTAAGATATCATCATTTCAATCAAATAAAAATAATGCGATGGAAACTTCAAATAGTACTAATAAAGTAAAATGTAATAATTTAAAAAAAAAACATATTAAAATAGTTGGCATGCCAACTTTTAAATACCTCACGGTAAGATGTTCAGACGTTTCTTCAAAAAGACAGTCTCCCAGAAACTTTCAACAAAATTAAAACCTTTCTAAATAAATGTCATTCCAATGATGAATATGACTGATGGATTTCAATTAAAAACGAAACAACTGTCCCAGATTCCTACTGCTCTCAACCTAGGTGTGATTTTGTTTTCTTCTTTTCAGCATTTTTAACTCTTTTGAATACACATGTTTATTTTCAAATCGAATTAAGATTCAGCACCAGTACATCCATCTTCCTGGATAGTATTTTTCCTTCAAAATCTTACCTGACTTTGTGGAAGGTCAAGGGAAATCATTCTTTCGGTTAGTATTATTGCAAAGTCATTGCTCTGTTCAGACGAATAAAGTTAAAAGTAAGCGATTTTAATTTATTTTCATCATTTTATGAAAACTGAATAAAATAGCGTCATTATGATGATGTTTGTTTTCTAGTGTGTTCGCTAGAGGGCGAACCATGACGTCACAAATGAAAATGTCGGCAGCAAATTCTTTAATTCGCCATTTTATCGAGTATTTGCATTCAGGTTACTGTGAATTGATCTAATGAAGTGATTTATTTAATTTATCTGTTAGCTTATTTGCATCTGAAAGAATATAGTTTCGGTAAGTTCAGTTAAGTACTTGCATCAAATTTAGTAATAATAATAAAATGTTACCGTAGCAACTTTCACATTAAATTGGTAAGTTTATTTTTATTTTGTTTTTAATTTTATATTTTTGTCGATCCAGCCATTCATGAATCCAGAGGGTGGCAAAAATGCATTTAATAAATCCATTTTTTTTATTTAAAACAAGCAGTGATATATATATTTAAAATAAGCCTACTGACGATATCATTTATTTGTAGAACAATAAACATGATTCGCTTTTTTTGGCGTAGCAGGAATAATTTTTTTTCTTTAAAACTATATTTTATTAAAAATAATATTTTTTTCTTTAAAACTAATTATTATTTACTTTTAACAGTTGCAAAAACATTGTTTTCTTTTATTTCTTTGTTAATTTACCATATATTTTGTTTAATTATTAAGATGTAATAAGGGAGGACTTAGAAATTAATATACAGTAATAAGCATATATAAAAAACAGTTAAATCTGCAAACTGACATCAACTACTGTATTATGCAGTGACATACTTTATATATGCATTTGTAGACATTAGCGAAGTTTCAGCATTTTGGTTGGGGGGGGGGGGAAACAAATATTTTCATTGGGCATCAAAAGTGAATAACGTTTGTCGACTTATATTTAATTTTTTTCCGCCCCCATTGCCCTTCCAAATTCCGCCTATGTTTGTAGATGACATATAATCTGTTGGTTTGTTCACAAGCTCTCTGGAAGTTCTTTGTATAATTCAGGGGCGTGTACAGTACTTTATTTCAGGGTAAGGGAGGCCAAATTACGTTTTGGTTGTTGATAGCAACAACCAAAAAATTAAAACTTCATTTCCTAAATTTCGGGGGTGGGTAGAAATAAGATCGTTTTCATTAAGATATTTCTTTCAAATGTACAACACATATTCTTCTTTCTTAACTTCTTTATTATCAATATTTCGATCTCTTTTGCAGAGATCTTCAAGATCTATGAGGACAGGAAAATTTCTTTTCCTCTCCTCATAGATCCTGAAGAAGATCTGTATGTTTTTACATTTGGAAGAAATAAGATCACTTCATTTGGTATCGAACCAAAAATAAAAAATAATAATAATTGTATAAAAAAATTTTTTAAGAAAATACGACTTATCTATGAATTTTGAGATTTCAGGGAGGGAGAGAGACCCAGAGTCTCAAGATTAAATAGTAATCTTGAAATTTTCTTTATTGCTAGGACCGGAATTTCGACTTTGACGTTGTTTTAACATGAGGATTTCTGAAGGCGGATTTATGAATTAATATCTTCTCTTTGATTATGATGTTATAAATGTTGAAGTTGAAGACTTAGTGATTATTTTTCAACAATACTAAAATCTAGACAAAAGATCCAAAAATTCTCGTATATCTGCAAATATATTGGAACTTGGTGCTGTATTTAGTACATTGTTCCTGGCCTTATTGCTTTTTGATGTTTAGTTAGCTGCACTACTTTATTACTTTCCTTTACCAGTCAAATTGCATAAAATGGTAGAGTTCAGCGGAAAATACCAGCTTATAGCCAGCGAGAACTTCGATGAATATCTCAAGGCTCTGGAGGTTGGCTTTGCCAAGAGAAAACTAGCCAACTCAGCAAAACCTATACAAGAAATTCTGGTAAGTGGAGACCGATTTTGCATCAAGACCTACGCCATGTTGAATTCGACAGAAATCAAGTTCCGACTTGGAGAGGAATTCGAGGAAACAACAGCAGATGGCAGAAAAGTTAGGACGGTTGTAACGAGACAAGGTAACAAATTGATCCAGAAGCAAAAAGGAGAGAAAGCTTCGACTTTGGTTAGGGAATTTACAGGAGACCTTATGACAATTTATATAACTCATGGCAATATCCGTTGTAAGAGAGTTTATAAACGTATAGAATGAATATTATTACATTACGTTTAGCATGTAAGTATTCCTGTTGTGTACTCTACAAATAATTCCCTGGTAATAATAATACATTAATGAAATGTACATAATTTTTAATTTTTAAAATTAAACTGACAGCATGAAGTAAAAATGTATTCTTTGTCAACAGATGTTACTAGTTTTAAGTTGATATATTTACTATTATATTTTGTTTGACCAATAAAAAAAGAGATAAAGAGATGATTTTAATTCTGAGAAACTGAGACTTCTAAATGTCAATATTTGGAATGTGCTTCTGCAGCAGCATGTCAGCTGACATTGTAGCATAATATATTTCAGCATAACCACTATCGCACCTAGGAATGTTTAATCGAAGCGGGATTTTGAGTGTTACTTGGGAAGATATCGGAGATTAAATCATCGAACCAAAAAAATTAATCTATCCCTCCAACCAGAAAAGAAAATTCAATATTTCCTTTTATTATAAATAGATGAGAAGAGGAGGCATTATGATCCACCTAGGAATGATGATGGCACAATTACATTGCCTCTCTGCAATTTTTACTAGGGCGTGAGACATACTATGGAATTATAGGGCCATTACACTAATGGGTAACACGCTTTAAAAATTGCTACACTTTTGCTATTATTAAATAAATAGGTAATTAAAAATATTTAATGAAGTAAATTGTGTCTTCCAATGCTGAGCATTTGAAAAATAAAGGTCGATTTATTTTTTTAATTTCCTTCAATTAATTGTTTTTGCTGCAGATTTGTGAATCCACGTCTTTTTAAATCTTTGTTTTAAGTCGAAATTGTTGGCCCCAAGCGTAAAGTAAGTAAATAGTTGAAAAAGAGGCTACGATGAATTAACACAACTGAGACAACAAGCATAACGTTTGTAGTATGATGAGGTAACGATAATTAGTCGAGAGCATTCAGCAATGTAAAAAGGCAGGCAGGCAATTCTCGAACAACTGCAAGTTTAAATTTGTAAGTTCGCTACGTTCTAGTTTTAAGCATTTATGCGTAATTTTAAATTACGATTTAAATTCAAAATATATGTTAAACTATACACTTAAGTAGGTAGTGTTTATGAATATCCAGGTTGTATCAAAACTGAATATATTGAGCAAATGATGGGCGAAAAAAAGAAAGGCTTAAATTATGCTTTGAATATTTTAAGATCTTAAATTAAAATCAAATGGCCAACGAAATTCAAAATTATTTTACTCTACAAGTCCTTTAGATTTTTTTCGGCTTTTAAATTTACAAAATACGAAAATTTCTTCTAAATTCTCACGATAATATTATAAAAACTTAAATAAACAGAATTGTTAATTGCTTTGGTTTTCTACTTCATAAAATATGATCTTCAATTTAAAATTTTTTTTTTTTCATTTTTTCCCAGAAATATTTTCATAACCATCAGTTACTGCGTATTTCCAAATTAATTTTAGGAATGAAGAAATTATTAAAAAAGAAAAACTCGAAAAATGATCAAAATTTTGCAGTCTGTTTGTGGAAAACTTGCTTTTTTCTTTCTTAATCTACTTTCCAATAAGAAACTGAGAATCATCAAACCAATCAGTGTGTGCCCCTCCCCCTCCAACACTTTTGAAGCGCTGGATGCGTACACAGGAGTGAGGGGGGGGGGAATAACCGATTGAGGGTATTTCAAGGAATTTAGGAATTTTTTTGGAAAAAAAGTGGAAAAAAAATTGATTATATTTTTTGAAGAACGCAACCAACGAATTTGATCACTGATCAATTTGAAAATTGATAAAAGTCTCTGGTTAAGGATAGAAATGTATTATTTCGAAATACAACCAACAACACAAACAACCATGTCTGATGGTTCAGTGTTCCAAATTATTCCCCAAACCAAAACACAAGTTGCACCGTGTTTGACAGTTGGTTGTAGCAGGCTTCTATCAAACTCCTGATTGGGTAATTCCCAGACCCACCCCCATCCTCTGTCTTGAGTACATTTTGAATCATCAGAAAAAAATTATGCTTTGCCAAAAAACAAAAAGTCAGGGACTTTTTATTATCATTCTTCTCGATAGCCCACTCATTTTTAATATTAGTAGTAGGGGCTTCTTCTGGCTTCACTTCCATAATAATCAAGCTGAAGAAGATAACGTATTGCTATTCCTGGGCTAATTTCGAATCTTTCTGCCATTTCTGAAGCTTTTCAACGAGAATTATTCTCAACAGATCTTTGAAAAATACAAAGACTTCTTTGAGAAGGCCCCGATCGATCAGATCGTAACTTCGTTGATGTTTTACCCTTTTATTTTAAATTATTCAATAATTCTATCAGTGGTAGATAGGGTATTTTAAGATTCCTAGCTATTTGTCCACCCTAAAATTGCCCAATATTCTGTTCTCTTTGAAATCAGAAATTTCTTTGGAATTGTCTTCTAAGCAAGCATAAAGATGGATATTTTACAATCTATAAAGAAGGAAACATAATAGTCATAATAATGGCAACAAACTTGGGTTTTTATCGTTGGGTATCTATTTACTTCTTGCATTCTGATATATATTATACGTGTAAATGGTTTCTCATCTTCCTGATAAGTGTTTTTATCTGCAATGTGAAAACAAAAAACAAAAATGGACTTTCTCTACGTTACATTAAGAATTCGACAGTAAAATTCGTCCTTGTTTTCTTTGTATTTCCGCCCAACAATAAGTGGCTGACGCCAGCTGAATGCAAAGGTTCCTATCACTTCGAATTACGAGAGATTTAGGGAATAAAGTCGGCGCATCTTTGCTTTCTGACTTCCCTGATGGAAATCGATGGAACCACGCATTAAAACCACTCACGGATCAATCCAAGTGACTCGTGTTTGCTTTTCTGGCAGCAGGTATTGGCATCCATTGGCTTGTTTCTCTTTTGGGTTTTACTATCAACAGTTTTCCCCCCAACCCCTACCCCCTCTAATGACTTCGCGGTTAATTCATTTTGCCAGCTCAAGTGTTCATTCTGGTAGTTTGTGAAACGACGTGTTACACGCACTGGAAACAAGGTGTACCAATTAAAACGCAATACATTTGCGCCATTAATTTTGGAGGGATTATTTAATTAAAACAACAACGCGAGATTAACTGCGTTAGTGGTAAAGAGGAACGAATACTTTTCTGTTTCAAAGAAAAATAATGTAATATTGACAAAAATTTGGGTGAAAACTTAAAAATCTCGCAGGACGTCCTAAAAAGTTTACAAATTAGAAAGGGTTGTTTATCGCCCGACGGTTGACCAAGCGGTCTGATCAACATTCCTACAATTTGGAAAATCTGCGGCAAGGTATACATTTTTTCATCGTGTCTTATCCCAAGCAAAGACTACAGAATCAGTTGCAGTGGTCTCTTATAATTCAGTCATTCCCCGGACTTACTACAGGTTATGTTGCGGAGCATGTCCATAAGTTGAAGCAATGATTTTTTTCTCCCCATATCAAGATACGTATAGTATGCACTGCGATCGCCATTTGAGCACGAAACTGCGCAACTAAGAATAATACAACAAAATGTGAATGTACATTACTACTTTACATTACTACTACTTTTGTCTTAAATTCTGTATGCTGTTATTAATTTAATAACTGTTTTAATAATTCGAAAACAATAAAATACAAGTTGTAAATACATTAATATCAATTTAATTATCTATTTTATCTGCTTTAATCACATCTCAAACACAGAGATGGGAAGCGAACGATCTTTAAAAGCAATCTGATGAAACGTTAGTATACAGTAACAAGAGCGTAACTCGGAAGCAAACTTAACTTCGGGGTATGGTTTCAATAAAAAGTGTATCTAAGTGTACTTAAGTCGAGAATATGAAAGTCTAGAATTTGGCTATAATCCATTTCTCCGATTTGTACCTTCATTATTCTTGTTACATCTCATCAAAAATTATAATATATAGGTTTTTTTATAACCATATAAAGAGTCCAGATTCTAGAGACCTCCACATTTCGTCAATTTACTTTAAAAACAATGAATATCAACAGCATCATTCTGTAGTTTCGTCTTACGTTTACTGGGTGGGCCACATAAAAATAATCAAAAAAATTTAAAATCAACAAAGATTCAAGAAGTAACTACAATATGCCTGGTACAAATAACTTGTACGTACAGTTAATCTTTTGCAGGACTTTTTACGCATCCATGTCAACAGTAAGTGCTGAAAGTGATCGCCAGCATAAGATGGAAAGAGCCTTGCGCGACACAACATGTTCAGCATCACAGATTTCAGTTCCTCACGAGGAATGTTACGAACCATCTTGGTTACGGCATTAAGATCTTTCGGGCTTTTGGGTTTATTGAAATGCACTTTGTCCTTTAATGTTCCCCATAGATAAAAAATCATATAAAGAGATAAGTCGATCGGGCTGGCTACAATCTTGTGCTGACCGTTCTGTAAAAGCACTTCGGACACCGGTTTGTGGCCTTAAAGATGTGTGAAACATCTTCCATCCTGCTGATGGTTAAAAAAAGAATTCTTCTTGAGGATTGAGTTGGCTAACAAACTCGTCATACATATTTCAAATTTTTCACTTGGGCTACTTTTATTTGGCCTACCCTGTACAATACATTAATTGTACAAATTATCAAAGAAATTTGATTTTTATAAGAACGCGCTATTATCGGAAACAAACGTATTTGCTTCAACTTTATGATACAAATGCTAAGTTGACTAGGTTTTTTTTTTTTGATTAGAAGTTTTCTCCTATGACGAAAAGAAATCGCCCAAAATAGCAGGTGAAATTAGAGGAAGAGAGCGGCAATTTGTAGGAGGGCGCCAGAAACCCTAGGTCCGGCTCTGAGCAGAAGTCACAAAAAGAAATATTCCTCGGTCCTTCTATGATCAGGAAAAATCCTAGAAGCTTAAATTTAAAGGTAGCTTTAGGTTGATACTAAGATGTCCTCTAGTGATTACTGGTCAAATATCTAAGGAGCTGGCAACAAAAAGTTACCAAAATACGTTGTTTTAAAACGCAATTTTATGAGAACCAAAAATTATTTATCTTAAAAAGCTGAAATTTAAATATCACAAAGTGATTTTTCTAAGAATTTTGATCAAGCTTATTACAGGAATAACCACAGGAATATAAATAAACAAACATCCGTAAAATTCAGTTGTTGCGAATAAACATTACCTAGAAATCTTTTGGTATATCTTGTTCTTGGCGGGAATTCAAAAATTGGCACGCTAATTATATCTTTCAAACTTAAATCGGCTGTCATATATTTAGCATAGCAACTTGTGAATTGACTGTTCATAGAATACCTAAAGATTTTTTTTCTTCTTCTTTTTAATGTCCATTTATAATCTACAAATGAGAATTGAATATTTGTGAGCTTATGATCAAGTGAATTATGTGAGAGACAAAAAAGAAACAGTTCTCTTCAATCGGGGATGGCCCAGTCGCACCACGTCGTGATGGAAGCCTGGCTGTCGAAAAGCCCCGAAGCCAATGCGCTCTATCGTTCTGCACGATTAGGCCTATGTCTCATGCACGGATGATTGTGAAAGGTTGGTGAGACTTCAGATCCCCCTGGAATTGTACCACCCCCTCTCCTCAGGCCATTACAGTTCAGAAACACCTGAACAAGATGATAGATTGATCCCAACCCTTTTTTTTTGTTTCAGTTTTACAACAAAGACATAAGCCTATTAACTCCCACGCGTGAATAATTTCCCAATGGAAGTCAATTGCATAGTTATTAGGATCGACCACCGAGATATCGTAAAAAATAAAAATAAAAGTGCCCTGAAAACTACTCAATTCACGAAGTTGTACATCTAACGATTTGGGTGGTCAACAAATTGCTTAGCAGCGATTCATACTTTTCTGACACAAAAAATATCTGTTACACTCTACTTATATTGCACTAAGTAATTATCAAGTTTTACTTTAGTTGTTACTTGAAAAGTCAATAAATACTGGTAGTTTTTTCTTGAAAGGTACCTAATATATACATGGTATTAAATGAAGCTCATTTCTTTCAAGAGCCACAAAGAATCTTATCGTGGGCCACAGCTATAAAAAGCCAAAATTGCAGATATACATACAGCTGAAATAATAGAATCCTAACAATAATTATTTGTAAATGATAATAAATTAAGTGAAAAAAGTGTAAGTCATCATCGCATTTGCTGAATACATTATTAAATTCAAGACAGATTTATTTATTTATTTATTTATTTATTTTTATTAGTGATTCTTTTTCATTTCTATTTAATTTCACTTCATTTTATATAACCTAAATGATTGTATTCTCCAAATAATTTGTTATTAATGCATTTTTGAGCTCTGTTTATGACCAAGTAAAAATAATGGCATTTAATAATAAATAATACAAAAAAAACTAAATTAAATTATCCGAGAAATTTTGAAGGAATGGCCTACGCTCGCCCGATCTATTCCCAGGAAAAGAATCCCGCGATGTCCCTGATATACAAGGAATTCTATGTCTGGAAGTGAAATAGCCCTGGGAAAAAAAAAACAAAAACCCTTGGATCAAATCAGACTCTCCACAGATAAGGGCTTTAAGATAAAAACTGCCAGGTCTTTTTTTGTGATTGTTTGTTTATTTATTTAATTATCTATCTATCTAAATTGATAGAGGCGCATTCTTTACAAATTACCTTTCTTCTGCCCGGTATCGAATCGTTACACAGTGCTTTGCCAATACTGAACTCCAAACGGCTGTCATCTTTAGAGATTTTCTTTTTTTCAATTTTACTGAATGTTTCGGGGTTTTTTTTTATTGTTATGTCAACAAATCTTTCTACAGCAGAGTCAAGGGTTTTAAATAGTGATATTGTCAAAAGTATTTAATTGTGTTAAATTTAATTTCAGGGATTTTTTTCCCCATCTATCTCAAAAACACAAGACAAAAATAATTTCCAAAATTTTACTCTTTTCACAGAATGTATCAAGACATTTTAAAATAAGGGTCATATTTATTATACAATAATTGTTCTCAAATTTTTCACACTTATGGTCCTCTTTCAAGAAAAAAAAAAGTCCCCCTCGTGTCAAACACGAACATGTATATCTGGTTGTCTTATTCATTAGATTATCATAGTTCATTTTCGGTGGTTTCTCCAAACAGTATTAGTATTATCTCATGTCGCAACTCATTGATTTCAATTGGACTTAATCCTGGATTAGCTTAAGACTATATGGAGAAATCGGCCATTAAAGCAGTATTTCTAAATTTTGTGGCTCGCTATCCGTTTTCATGTTTCAGAAAATCAGAAATTGAACACTGTAATAGTAAAGGCCTTCGTGTCTATAATTTTTTTTTTAATATTTATTTTATTGTTATTTATTTATTTATTTATTTATTTATTTTTTTGTATATTTTGAAGAGATGATTTCCGAACTTCCAATGTAAGTTAACTTAAATGTACCATAATGTGAAATGGATGCATCGTAATATAGCCTCAGGATGCCATTCTTACACAAAGTGCATTTTAAAACTTGATATACAAAAAAAAAAGTAAGATAAAATTGAGTCTTTTAATTTAGAAAATTAAAAACTATAATTAAACAAAATACAATTTTTTTCACATTTTTTTTTTTATAATTTTAAAAGAATGCAAGAGAAATCCACATATAGATGTCGTACAAAAGTAAAAGTAAACAAGGTAAAGTAATTGATATTTTGAGATCAGGGGCGTGTCTAGGAAATCGGAATGGGAGGAATTATGATTGTTCACTTACAAAAAGTCGTGTCTTTTTTACGGATAAGGAAGGGTGAAGCTTAAAAGAAAAACAGCTTCCAACCAAAAAAAAAATCCAAAATGCCTCATTTCTCTTCCCGAATTTTAATCGAAGACTAGTACAATGCTTACCAACCCAACATATCCTAGTTTTGTATCTGGGTTAAATTATAAATTTTAATCTTTCAAAAAAAATAAATAATTTGAAGCTATATACGTTCTTATATCTTCATTAAGTCTTTCTTAGAAAGTTGCGCCCCACTGTGTAAAAAGCACATGACTACAGTATTTCATACTAATAAAAGATTAGCTGACAGACTATTCGTAACTGTGCGTATGCATTGTAGATCTATTTAAGTCGTAATTATATCCAATTCTCATCCTTAATTCCGCCATCTAACATTGGTATATGAATATCTACGTAATTAAAGGCTTTTGTTGACATCACTTAGTTTCATCTCTTCCCCCGGTGTTTGTGTATCCACTTCCCGTTTATTATCCCATCCGTGGGGTAATCTTCTTCCCACTCCCCATTGAAATTCATAAAGCATTTGAACTAATTGCTTTTTACCTTTTATGCGACGCGGGAACTGCAATGACGAATGGGACGCTGCGGTTCCTGGCGATGATTTCTTGGTAGCCTAATTACAATGCTAATCGGGCGATTGTGGCGGCCATTAGCGTTCTAATGACCCGATCCGCAGCTGATTTATATCGGTGCTGCCAATCCTTCAAGTAATTATTTAGATGCACTCTGGGAAGTGTGTGTGTGTGTGTGTGGGAGTGCATTCGACACTTTGAAACACTGTGCAGTTTTTGCAACCTAAGAATGAAGTAACATTCCGGTCAACAACTTCAAAGAAAAAAAAAAATATTAATTTTTAAGTGCATCTTAATAATTAATCAAATCTGACACGCCTATTAATCTGAATATGACTGGTTCGTAAATTCAGAATCTTACCTATGTCGGGAGTATCACTGTTGAATGAGATAATAAATAAGAAACATTAGGTGGTAAGTTGAAATTCTGAATTGATGTTGTTAATTTATGTTATTTTTTTAATTCTTTTTTTCTT
>JAFIDM010004315.1:58470027-58483146 GCA_023159025.1 Thereuonema tuberculata | reverse complement strand
GTCCTAACAAGGACCAAACGGCTGCCCCAGATTCCTACTGATGACAAGTAAAGGCGTGATTGGAAATATTTTTCATTCTGATAACTTAACTTTTTAAGTCATCAAAAAGTACTTTTAACTTTTACAGTTCATTTCATTAAATGCAAATGCTCTAGGCTACTGTTAAAAATAACAAGAGTTCTCTCTTTGTTATAAATAGGATAATTAATCTTAGTAATAACAGTTGAATCTGGTTAACTCACTAATACTTCCTTCTTGATGTGAGTAATTACATATTTATTCTTAGATTATCATTAATGTTTCTTATATATTTTTGTACTATTACTAAAATTCTTTATTTTTAATTATATATATAAGTAACAGTAATTTCCAACATTCTGTGGTCATATTTTTCTCTATCATTATCGTTATCTTTTCTAACATCAATTTTCTAGCAATATAGGGCTTATCAAATCACTCAGTCTGTATGTCGTCCTAACAACTTTTGAACTGTGGATCTTCTTGAAATTTAGTATACATATTTAGGGGCCAGAGACGATCTAACTTTTCTCTATGAAATCTTTTCCAAAGAGGTCCCTATCGCAGAATCATGCGAGAAAGTGACAGAAATTCCCCGTACATTGGAACCAAAACATTTTTGTCTAAGTCTTAAATAATGGATGTTATTTCTTTTAGCTAATCCATTAATTTACGAACGGTTTTATGTGATTAACATGGATCCGATTTAACCTACTGAAGTAAGTTGTAGGAATTTAGTTAGTTTAGCCGATGTTATAATTTACAATTTAGGTTTCTCGTTTCTGTAGTTTTCACTACCATAATATAATAATAATAATAATAATAATAATAATAAAGAAGTTGTAAGAAATAATATTTTAAGATAAGTAGGCTTTTTAAGTTCTGTCAGGAACTTCTTGGTACTCTTGCCATTATCGTTTTTTTTCCTGCTTTTTTTCTTTCTGCCTCTTTCATTTTTTGAATGTACTCTGCCTGATATTTAGGTGTCCAATGTTAGGTATGCAACAATGATATCGATGGATTGTAAATGGGACAAACATTACTATTTTGTAATTTTATATACTGTGCTTTACCTAGACAGCAAAAACATCTCTCTTATTTTAAAATAGAGATATTCTAATTATTTAATTTTTTATAATAGAGATATCCTAAGACACTTAATTGTCTTTGAAGCTAAAAAAAAAAGCATAAATAAAGCTGACGAGGCTAGTAAGTCCCGAAATATTATTTTCTAAATAACTTATTATTTAATCCATATAAGACCAGGTCGATTTTGATTTAGTAAATTGAGTTTGTACGACCCTGTTAAATAACTCGACAATAAATTTTCATTACATAAAATTCCTGAAATCTTGTGGGTTGTCCTTGAAATATTAGTATTGCATTATGTTTTGTGGTTCAGTAAAATAAATAAAGGAATTAAGTTAAAATAAATGAAGGAATTAAGGAAGTAAATAACTTCCTTAATTCCTTTATTTATTTTTTCGAATAGAAAAACTTTAAATTAAGTAAAAAAAAATATTATTAGTCATAATAGTTCGTTTAAAAGTTTATAATAATAATAATAATAATAATTAAACGTCTGAAAATTCAAATGAAGCATTAAAAAAGCATCCTCCATCACTGATTTCTTTGAGCCATTGTTGTGATTTTGACGTATACTTTCTCTCTATTAGGTCAGCGAAACAAGGGAATATCTGTGAAATCGTTGCTACGGTGATCTAATAAAAAGAATGCTATTGTTAGCCACAGTAATCCATAAAAATCTGAAACGAATTATATATTTGACCGAAATATGGAATATATTTAGCAACATTCAGTGACATTTAGCAACTATTATATTAAAATTTTCCTTATTTTTGAGAAAAAAAAAATATCTATTTTCAAATCTTTCTGAAAGTTTTCTTCTTTTTTTTTTCTTTTCTTTTTGACGATAAAATTAAATCTGTGATAATACACGGATTAAAGTCAGATTAATATAAAAAATTAATATTAAAAATTAAATCAACTCAACTTTTAAAAGTACCATAATCTAATAAAGTCTTAATGGAGAGATTAATATAATTGCCCTCTAAGACAACTTGAATGAAAATTAATAAACATGATAGAAAAAAAAAACATCTAGTATTTTTACATTTCAAAAGTAAACAAGAAATCAATTTTAGTAGATTACTAACATCTTAAAACTGCCATCGCTTTTTTTTTTTTACAGAAATATTTATTTATATTAATAATACAATAATTTAAGTAAAATAAAGTCATCAAATTGAAATGTATTACATATTTTCCAAATATAGCTTAATTCAAAATTTATTATTTACAACTTATTACTTTTTTATGTAACTTAAAATTTTTGGTTTGTATTTAAGTTTTACAATGAAAACTCTTTCTTGAGATGATTTTAAGCCTGGTATGACAATCATTCGTAGAATACAACTTTAATGTATCTATACTTCATCCCAAGTTAAAAAAGTTAGCACTGGTAATTTTACGTTTCAAGATTTCTTTCATGTTTCAAAAATGTATATTAATGATTGCTGCTTGGATTTCTGATAGGAGATTGTTGTATTTTTTCTGCATATTAATTAATAACGTACAAGAAATATTACTGTTTTTAATACATCTGTTTAATTCCCAAGAACTATCACAATAAAAGAATTATTTGTATTATTTTTACCAGTTTTCTTTTTTTCCCTTCTTATTTTTTTGGAGGTATCTCAAGAAGAAAGATGTTACTTTCATATTAACGTGGTGCTTGAATTGAGTATGTGTGGACGATCACGTTTGCAACTTACTTAATATTACACTCAAAATGGTCATGATGAAATTAGTTAAGTTTTTCAAGAAACTTAAATCCTAGTTTCCTTAAAATAAAAGACTGAATTACAGCAATAATTATAAGGCAGCAGAAAACAATAAACAGGCTACTATGATTTCATCTCGCCGCCATTCCTTTAATTTTAATTTTTACGAAACTTAAAATTTCTACTGGTAAAAGTGGTGAACTGTGTTGGAGATCAACACAGACAGTCAGGAAGTTTATCTAAGTCTATCTTTTTTTTAGGAAAATAGTTTGAAAATGTATCATTTATTTATTTCCTCGAAGATGTGATGTGTCTAATACTTCCAATGCTATTTTATAAGCTTGCTTTCCAGGGCTTAAAATTATTAAATCATTGTACTGATGTTTCCTAACAACTTATCAACCAATGAATGGATGTTCCTGAAAATTGCCACATACATCTAAAATCCACAATCTAACTTTTGTATCTAAAACTTTTTTCGTGTGGATTATTGTCGAGAAATTAGCTTGTCTAAGTGAAAAAAAAAATACTCCTAGAAAAGCATAAGAAGAAAACAATGGATTTCTACCAGTGTCTTATGTTCATTTTTCTATCAATCCATTAGTTGGCTGTTTACATCATAAATTAACTGATTTTAGAAATGAACTGGATAAGTAATGTGTCTTTACATAAATATAAATAAGAAATTTCGTTTTTACTGTTTTCATGTCTTTAAAAAAAACAAAGAAAAATACAAAAGAAGAAGGATATAGATATCGAATTCTTTCGTGAACTTCTGTTAAACTTTTGAAGAAAGTAAGATAAAAAAAAGAAGTTAATGTTACGTTTGGCGATGTTATCAAGGATTTCACTTAATTAATAATTAAGGTCTGTGATTTGCATTCTGCCTTCTTTTACATAGTTCACCAATTATGAAACTACCACAATTAGAACCACATGATTTTAATCAGCTGTCATTCTTTTCTTAACAGTTTATAGTGATTCGATTATAGTTCATTTAATTACATCATTTTTCATTCACCCAATGCATTGTGGGATGTTACATCACTTTCTCCCCATTCTTATGAGACAAGGGAATAATCATCTTCTGCAAGTAACCTTTATTTCGATATAGTTTTTGATAGATTTTGATCCGTAATTGTCGTATTCTTCGTGAATCAGATACTTTTTGTATAAATTTTGATAAACTTAGTATTAGTGTGGGGGGCTTAAATATTTATTTACCATATTAGGACATTATCTGATCAATTTTTGCCTGGACTGCGACTTTACGTATTAATGAACATTTGATTTCTTAGCATTTGTTTTCGATCGACAGGTTTCTGCTTACCTTTAAAGAGAAACGAAGGGAAACTTTGTTGCATTGAAATACAAGGTGGGCATAAAAGAATGGTAGGATTTCAAAGATCTGTAATGCTGTTCTTGTCTATGATGAATTATAATGCATCACCGCAGATGGTCAATCTTCTGTTTAGGCCAGCTTGATGGCGTTGACTCTGAAAATGGTGGCCCAGAAGCGAAAAGCACAGCTTCGTATTTGGGGATAAAGTCACCACATGCAGTAATTGAGTACCAGCGTGATTCCCCTAAGGTCAATATTTTTTATGATGTATCACATGTGGAAGTGTGCAGGCCTTTTTTCCTTATCGAAGCATCAGTAACTGGTTTCACTTATCAAGACATGTTGGAAAACTGGTTGGACAGTGATTACAATGATTACATTTTCCAACAGAATGCGTGACTACTTCTCAATCGTGTTCTTACAAAGCGCTGGATTGGACGTGCTACAGTGAGCTGCAGTAGCCACGTGATCACCGGACCTAATACCGTGTGACTTCTTCCTGTGAGGGTGCGTGAAAGACAACGTTTAAGTACCTCAATGCCCAGATCTAGTTAGTGATGTCAACGACCGGATCACCCATGCTCTGTGGAGGCCATCACACCGGACGTGCTTCATCGAGTCTGTCAGAAATTAGACTACTGCTTGGATGTGCACCGGGTGACGAAAGGTGAGCACATTGAGGGGCTTTGAATGATCCACTTGAAACTTGGACAGTTGCATATCCAATTGAGACATGTCATGGTCTCTGTATACATTAAGCAATATAGAAAACATATGTCTTTGAAACACAACATTCTTTTATGCCCACCTGTATAAATAAAAGCATGCATTCTGTTAAAATAAGAAATCCGTTCAGTAGTAATGTCAGTAGTAATGTTAAAGAATAGTTAATGTTTGAAATATACTTAAAAAATCTTTGTAATATATTAATTTAATTTTGTAATAGAAATAATAAATAACGTAATGACTCATGTGACTGGGAAGATGAGGAAAAACTTTCAATTTGAAAGTTTGTAATGTACATTGTAGGTCATTAACTTTACTTTATCCTACCTGGTAAATAAAAAGGTCGTGCGAAGTCTTACCTAGAGTATCATATTGCATTATTAGGTCAGCCATCTTGTTGACAAATTGAAACGAAATAATTTTTTATGCAGACTTTTCAGCTGACTTTTAAAGATTATTCTCAAAGATCAATTTTCAACGTAAATTTTAGAAATAATCATAATGAAATAAAGTTCTTAAGAATGTATATATATTCTAAGCGTGCACAATAAAAACAAATTTATTTATACGTTTTATGTAAATTATTATAATTCTGTATTAAATCTGTATTCTTAACATTTAATCCATTAAAAATTGTCTCTGACTCAGTCTTCGTATTCAGTGAAAGAAACCGATTCGATTTACAAATATTTGAAAGTAAACGTTTTAATAACTTATCGTCTCTCATCTCACAGCATCCATTCTTGCGAGTCGTAAGGCGGCGGCGGCCTTCTGGTGCTTTTGCGGCCCAGGGCTTTGATCTGCCGGTAGGCGGAGTGATGATCGCGCGTGATAAAGTGTGGAAACAGCAGTCCGATGGTGCTGCGTCAGGCAGGACACTCCAATTGCTAATTGAAGGCGGCAGCGGAGCCTTGGAAATCCGTGCAAGTCACTACGGGCGCCCCCGCTTTTCCCCCTGCAAAACAAAACAGGCGATCGAAATAGAGACGTCGATCGTTTTATCGTAGTAATGGAATTATCTGGTCGGTTGGCGTTCGTCAATGTCACGGCGCTTGGCGTAGGCGATTTCACGCTTAGCAAAGCCACTTGGAACTCTGATAGCGAATGGACGCTTAGACACAGGGGCACTTTTAACTGATTTTCCTCTGGGGGGGATTTTTTTTTTTTTTTTTTTTTAATCTGATCATTTCATAACTTTTTACTTAAATTTTTTTCAATTAAAATTATTGGCATGGTAACTTTAAATTATTTTCCGTATAGAAATCATTATTATGTACATTTTTTAACCTATAGATTTTAAGATTCCAATTGTGTAAATAAATTAAAAAAGCAACTTCGAGATTAAAAATTAAGCTTTTCTGTCCATAGATGATCCTAAATATATATACAAGCGGACATGTTGGTCAAAAATAAGGTCACTTTTTAACATTTGGACTTTCAGGAATTTTAAGGAAATCGGACCAGATGTTTTAGCGTGATACCTAGGCAAACGGACAAACTAACAAATAAGAGACTTATTAAAGTCATAATGAAACTTCTCATATTCTATCAGTTACGTGGTATTGGAGTCATCAGCTTCAGCTATCCATTATCGATACGAAACCTTTAAGTACCGTACTTAGCGTGGTGTTAAACATTCGACATGCTGTATGTATTGTATGTACATATAAATATGTCTGAATAGCGTTGTATTTCGTTGAAAATTAGTCTTTAGCCGAATGTTTGATCGAAGGAGAACAAATTATCTGTATTACATCTTCTTGAAGAGTTCAGGATGATTGAAAAAAAGGGGTTATTTTTTTAATGGTCACACCGTACATGCAAATGTAGATTAAAGAACGGGAAGCAGATTTAGCTCCTATTCAGAAATTTCGATAAGTACCCTTTTTTTTTTTTTATCTTACCAGAAAAGTGAGCCTTATGCAATCAATCAGTCCGTGTGTGTGTTTTTAATAACTTTTAAGCATCTGCATTTTCCTTGTGGGTCATTGTCGAGAAATTGGCGCCAGAAGGCCTCAAAAATCCCCTTAGAAATGTTTTAGAATCGAAACAATGGGTTTCTATCGAGATTTTAAATCGATGGGTATTAATCCTTTTAGCTAACCCATTGCGCGTGATTTGATGCGATTAAAACTAATCCAATTTTTCAGTCTTTCAGAAACTTCTTCTGTTATTTGTTAAGCATTTCTAAATTAGAATATAATAAAAAAACTGAAGTAAAAGGATTGACGTTATTAAAACCTTTGTGTGTGTGTGTGTGTGTGGATTTTTGGAGATGAGTAATTGTGAAATCAGGCAACATTTTGTGGAACAGCTCGAGATATCGTCTCGTAAAATACGGGGTTCGATCAGGCATCCATAGTCCAACGTCAATTTCTGATGCAAAAAAGAAAAGCCAATTTCGGTGAACAGTGTGGGTGGATATAAATAGGCAGGTAATGAAGCCATAACCGGTTTTGCTCATAATGTCTTCTTCCCCCATCCTCTCCACTCTTTTATTATCCCTTTCCCTTTCTTCTCGACCTTCTTTCATCCCTTCTCCTCCTCGCGCAATTTTATTTTTCCCCTCAATGTGCACGATGAGAATACAGAAGACTTTTTTTTTTCGTATTTTACATGTTTTTTCCTCCCAATTCAGAGAATTATAAATAAACTTTTTAGTATTTGTTTTTCTGAAATCTGTAATTAAGTATAAGTCGTAGAAAGCAAACAATCTTTTTTATAAGCCATTGAAAATTAGTCCATTTACGTCAGGTTTTATTTCCAACTCAAACTGTCTGGTGAGTGTGTGATTATGTCTCATCCTAACAACTTCTGAATCGCTGAATGGATCTTCTTGAAACTTGACATGCATAATTAAGTAAAGAAAATAATCTAAATTATTTTTGAAGTTTTTCCCTGTGAGTCATTGTGGAGAAATTAGCGCGTGACGATGATAAATGTTTCTATAGAAAAGTATTGAAATCCAATCAATGATATCTAACAAATAGGTATTAATCTTTTAGTAATCCACTAATCCCGTGTGCTTTGATACGACTAAATCTAATCGGATTTACCTAAATTAAGAAGGTAATTGAATTAACGAAATTTAGAAAATGGAAGTTTTCTAATATTTTGTAATCAGCAGATATTGTAATTTAAAAAAAAAAAAATTAGCATAGATATTTATTTTATTTTATTTTAGTTTTTAGTTTTTGCGACTTAAAGAAAAAATAATTAAGTCCAGCTTTACGTTCTTTCAATTTTCCTTGTTGTGTCTGTGTGTGTGTTTTTTTTTACTTACATGATTCCAAAATTGATAAATCTCTAACATCTCTTAATATCCATCGGAGACTAAAAGGTTTTTTTTTAGTTTCAAATACAATTTAAAGTCGGAATATGTATTTCTGTCCGTCTGTCCGTCTGATCAAGATAGTTCAAAAACTACATATCCTAGAAAGCTAACATTTTAAAGATATATTTAAATAACTGTAAGGAAGTCACATTGATTTTGCTACACCAATAGATAAGAGCTTAAGGGCTCTTATCTATTGCTAAGGGCTTAAAAGCTAAGGGCTTAAAAATCTTAGCCGTTTTCGAAAGTTCGTATGTCAAGGAAAACGTAAGAAGTCACTTTCTTGAAAATGATGTTTTCCTTCGAAATCAAGCATAAATTTATACAATTTTCGAATATTTCAAAATGCCGTATGTTCTGAATAAACGAAGACAAAACAGCTTCTGAAAAACTGTTACAATGGAAATAAAATGGCTCTTGCATATTTCCATTCCTTGTAGACAAACTCCAATTATCACTAGATCGCCCACAAGTTTCAGACTCTCACCAGTCAGAATGTTATATTTACAGAAAAACTAAACAATTTTTCTTTTATAAATTTATTTTCTTATATATTTTTAATGGCAGAATTTAACATGCCTGATATAAATATAACAATAAAAATAAGCATAAAAACGCATATACTCAAGGGCCATTGTTTTGTTTAATCTTGTCTTTTGTTTAACTTTCTTTGTACTGGGCGAATCCAACTGATGATGAAGGAATAATTTTTACTTTTGTGTTATAAAATCCTCTGTAATAGAACTGACATTTTCTACTTACCGGAAAAAAGAAATATATTTGCAATTCCATATTACTGAAGTTGTCTAAATTCAATTCATTTTAATAATATTCTATTCTGATTTCTTTGGAGTTTTTTGATCCTTTCACGCTCTAATTTGTCGGCAACACTGAAATTTGTAAATGTAACAGTTAGAACAACGCTTGTATGTAAATATGGATGCCAAACTTCAAGAAGATCAATTCAGCGATTTATCAGTTATTGGTGAGAAAGGACACTCTCAAACACAAACACACAATCTCTCTAGGTTAAAAATTTAAATATCAAATACATTCCTGGATTAATAGATAAATATTAAAAACGTAAATATTCAGTACAGAAACTGAATTAGGAAAGTAAGCTACAAGTTCTTCTTGAGCTGTTTTGTTAAGCTGTATTTCAGCTGTGAATGAGAGGATGCAGGGCAATGCTTTTGAGGCCTGTGATTTTGAATTTATAAAAAAGAAGCTCAGTCCACCCACGCACCCATTAGATGGGGTGACTTAATTCTGAAAAGTGCATCGAAATGTAGGGCGCTTCTCGTTGAGAAGGTTACGAGCAAGAAAAAGCAACGCATTCCGTAGTGGAAAACGTGCTCTGTCACGCTGACCAAGGGAAGAGTGCTCACCCCTTCATTGTTCGCTTGGACTGATCCTATGGGTGATGCTCTCATAGCGAGGGAAATGGACTGTCCAATGAAAAAATGCTGACCCATTGCATGAATATAAGAATGAATACTTAATTTGGCTGCTCTCGGACGTACACTGAAAATTCCAAACGAGTTCTGTTTTTATTTTTTTTATTTTTATTTACTGTTACTTTTACTTGCATTGAGCCAAAACATCTGTGCGGTACGGGTTAAAACTTTGTGCTTCTGCTAAAGCTAGCTCAACTTAGTGGGAACGTAGTCCCTCTAGTGTCCACAGAGCTCTCAGTGTATAAAAATATCGAAAAAAATAAGAAAATTAGTTTGCTTTTTGTTTCTTTTATTACTCCAGAGAAATAGGTAATTTTTATTTCTTTCTCAAATTCTTTTTATTTCTTTTTTCTTCCTTCCTTTCATCGAATTTGGCCAACTACGGACCACGGAACTTACTCAACCTGACAACGTCAGGGCGAAGCTAGTGAAAGTCAAGAAGGGGACGATATTCACATCCCGTCCAGAATAACCCTGAGATAGTAAGTCCTAGGGAGAAAAGGACGAAACACAGAAGAAAGAAACAGCCACGCCAACACCGGGATTCGAACCCAGGCTCCGACAGACCGGCCACACGGTTTATTTTATTTTATTTATTTTATTCGAAGAACTCTTTTGTATTTATTTGACTTGTAGGAATTGAACACACATACTAACCCTAGTAAAATAGCAACTTTTCAGTTTTGACTTGAGAGTAGGTTATTCAAATGCGTAGGTAGGATAAATATATTCTTTTTTTTTTTTCTTCTTTGGATTGAGTCAAGTTAGGAAATTGACCGGCAACAGCCAAACAAAACAAAAAAAACGAAAAAAAAACATTGATTTAAAAAAAAAAAAGATTGCTAGTGATTTTGGAAAAAAATAGAACCTATAAGTATGAAGCTATTATGTTAAAAACTGTCAACATTGTAGATGAGCAATTTTTTTTTTTTTAACAGTGCATTATGCGTTCTTGCCAGACGCAATTTCGGATGTGAAACTATTTATTTTAATATCAGAAAAAAATTTAGAACGCTGAAAACGTTCACTACTAATTTCGTATGTATGAATTCATTAATAATTTTGAAAAGTTCGTGAATTTACCGTTTCTCTCCCCCCCCCCCTTTCCAAAAGAATATATTATTTAGATATAAAAGCCACAGTAGAGAGTGCAGAAACCAAGAGACTGATATTTTTTCAAGATCAGATGAATTGTTTTCCCCTTTTGGGCCACATGTTACGGAACGGAGACTTCATCAGGTCGAACCTTATGCAGTTCAACCAAAAAAATAAATAAATAAATAAATAAAACAATAAAGATACAAACCTCTAGATGCTATTAAATTGTGTTTTAATATAAAGCCTATGTTTTCCGTAGATCGTTGTATATATGTATGCTATTAAAATATTCCAAATAGATCATGAAAGGCATATATTAGTTCTCTCTCTCTCTGGTGTAAACTGTCTTTACGACAGGTTTCAATTGGACGTTCTCCATTTTCTTCTATCCTGTGCATCTTTCTTCAATTGTTCATACTTTCTTCCCCTTTTAACATCATCCAGCATTCCAATCCTTCTTCTTCCTCTTCCTCTCTTTCCTTCTACTTTTCCTTCTATTATTCTTTGTTGTAGGCAATTTCTTCGTAGCACATGTCCTAACCAAGATGTTTTTCTCTTGCGTATGGTTTCGAACAATTTCCTTTTTTCACCTATTCTTGTTAAAACGTCCTCATTCCTTACTCTATCCGACCATTTCACTTTTAACATTTTTCTCCAGAGCCACATTTCAAAACTTTCTAGAAATCTTTCTTCCTTTTTTTTAATAGTCCATGATTCACTACCATATAAAACACACTCCATACAAAACATTTAGCAAACCTTTTCCTTAATTCTATTGAAATGCCTTGTGCTGTCAACAGTGCTTTTACCTTTTCAAATGCTCCTTTACCCATTGCTATTCTACTTCTTATTTCTTCGGTACAACTTCCATCCCATCTCACCAGACTTCCCAAATATTTAAAAGCCTTTACTTGCTGTATAATCTTTCCCTCTAAGGAGATATTCACACTACCTTCTTGCCTGCTTATTCTCATCACCTTGGTGATGTTAGTTATAAAGTAATAAATTTCAATTTTCTAAAAATTTATCTAGAATGATAATGTGGCGGTTTACGGAAAATCGTTATTCGTTTCGCTAAAAATAAGTTTCAAGACAAGTTTTCGAGAAACATATCTCTTTCGTTAAGCGAGAAATGATTGTGTCGAGATAGAAATAAGTGGGCGACTTTACTTCATTCAATTTTGTAAACAATCTATTCATGAAGTTTTTCAGTTTCAGCTCTGACTATTTCTCAGTTGTGGTTTTCAATTTATTTGTAATATAATCCTTTACTTTTGAGACTTTTATAAGTCTCCTACTAAAACCCACATACGAATTAGAAATTGCACGTGAAAGGCCGCACTGAATATCAAAACGGCTATAAGTACGTCTCCACAGTTGTAGGTGAGAAGACACGGGGGGGGGGGGGGTGTTTATTGAAAGTTTGATGTCATGGATTTTAACATGTAACCATAAACCCTTCCGTGGTGAATTATTTAATAAATAAATAAAGAAAGAAAGAAAGAAAGAAAATACATATAGAACTTCAGGTTTCTCTAATTACTTATTTCAAATTATAACAAACTTAAATATTTTTTATAATGATAGAAATTTGGTATTTTTGTTAATACATTAATAAAAAAATGAAAATTAATGATGTGCAAAACAAAGAAATTCGAAATTTTGATAAATCTTGCTGTTTAATTTCGTGATTGAATAATGAATTATTTACCGTGTGTGTGTGTGTGTGTTTCTTTTTTTTTTTTCGGGTCATTACGTGAATAGATGCCTAACTATGTCCTGTTTGTCTTCGTCGCCGCGTCCGTGTGAATAATGCCGGCCACCAGTGTTTGTTCTGCGGCAACAGAACAGAGTACATCGCCTGACTCATGACAAACACACTGCTCTCTTAATTTCAAAAGAAGGTAAAGAGCAAATTTAGAAAGAGTAATCCGTCTCAGCGATTAATTAGCTTGAGCTGTTTTCCTGGTTTTGCGCAAATTGCATTTTTGATTGGGAACAAGTCATCCGTGATCCACTTCCCAATATTTGCAGAAGGGGAAAAAAAAAATAGCTCCAATCGAAAGAACTAGAAGATAGTATTTTTTTTCCAGTCTCATCTTTTTCATTAAAAAAAAAAGCCAAATTTTTATAAGGAATTTTTTTTGCTTTACTCACCAGAAATCAAAATTTGCATTTTGTAAATACCTGAAATAAAGTATTATGTATTTTTTTTGTTATGAAAGTTATTAACGTGCGGGAAGTAACAATAATTAGATAACCAAAACCGCACAATATATATCAAAAACTTAAATAAAATGACATGTTTCGAGATTCCCTAAGTAAACGACTCTCTTCCTC
>JAFIDM010004315.1:58436588-58463676 GCA_023159025.1 Thereuonema tuberculata | reverse complement strand
TTTATATTTGAAATCTTTTCCAAGTGGGTCCTTATCGACAGATTAGCGCCAGAGAACTACAAAAACCATAGAAGAGCTTTGGAATCTATACAATGGATTTCTAATCTATTTTGAATTTTAAATCATTTAAGTAATCCATCAATTAGCACGCGGTTTGATATATTTAAAGTTAATCCGATTTCGACAACTAAAGTAAATAAAAACGTATTAAATTATATGCTTTTGTTTAAAAATTGAAAAATATATACTTTTATAAGCAGCAGATATTATAATTTGAAAATAAATGCTTTTCATGTCTATTGTTTTCACGACTCTAAAAATAAAATAAAATAAAGAAATTGTAAGAAATCACATTTTAATGAAAATAGGTTTTTAGTTCTTTGAACTTCTTTAAAATGAGAACTAATGTGCTTAAGGCCACTCTGAATTAATGAAAGTTATACATTTCTGCCACATGTTTATCTGAAATTTTTAAGATTGTAAATTTAGATCAATATCTGATTTTGCCATTCCTGCATGGCCTAGTGGTTTAGGCGGCGGCCTCCCACGAGACAGATGTGTCAGAACCTGAGTTCGAAGCCCGGCAGCGGCATGGATGATTCATTTCCTTTACTGTCAGCCTCTTCTTCACTTTCTTTTCGAGTATGACATCATTTCTATAATGGATTTCTGAGGACGGGAAACCCCTCAGTATCTTTCCCCAGAATATTCTATTGTCCTGAGTTCCATAGAAAGAACCTAGAACTCGGAGATCTCACTTGAAGAAGAGAAGAATGTCTGATTTTACACGTCGCATAAAAATCATTGTCGTATGAAATAGCTGTGATCGATGTTTTTCATTGGTCGGGCATGTTTCGCTCGCACTTTCGAACCTCACTTAGTGAGGTAATTATTTGCTTCCACTAGGGACGTTGCAACAGTTTCAACTTCGTCATTTGATACCGATTTTCGTCAGTGTCCTGGTTGGACTTGTAAAGATCCGGTATTTTCGAAACGTGAGATCATGTTTCGCAAATTGGTAGTAGTCTTGGAACCTTTGCGTAGGTCCTTCGTTGTTTGGAATAACCGTGGTGCAATGGACTCATTAGTGCTATTTTGGTAATAAAACTTTACGAGCAATACACGATCACGTAAACACAGTATTGCGTATAGTAACGTCCATAGCACCCTCAAGCAGGCTGACCGATGCCACTCTTGTTGAGTCTCATATCCGCGTACCTGATGACGTCTGTTGTCTGTCACTGGGCGAATTGTTTCCCTCCAATTGCCCCCCTGTGGTGATATTCGGAACTGAAATTTGTTTTTCTGCGAAATCGTAATCCCATGGTCTGATTAGTATAAACATCAAATTTGACCGTTTTTGGCCTAACAGGTTTTTGTCTATCGCTCTCCAAAGACTTGTTTAATTATGGCCCCCCCGATATTTAAGACTTAAAAAATGTAAAGTACGGTTCAGCTTTTGTTATCGGCAGTCTTTCAACCGCATTTAACTCTATTAAATACATATCTATTAATATCATAATATGTATACATTTAGATTATCTTAACTATGATTTTCTTTTTTGTTGACCTGATAAAAAAAATAAGCTCTAGCTTAATTAAACTCTATTTGGTTTTGTATTATAAACAAATTAATTTACCAGGTCATTCTATGTGTAACAGTTTTTAATATACATATTTTATTGTAGATTAAGTCGATGTTTTTCCGTACGATCGAAATATAATCTGAAAATACGATTCTTAATAACTTTTGTTCGCGTACTGTATTAAAGCACTTATTTTCTCTCTAAGATCTATATTCACAAAGAGGAATACATACAGCCTCCATTTTCACTCAAAAATTAACTTGGAAATCTGAATAGAAACGTAAAAAGAACTAAGGCAGAATGAACTTCATTAACATGGTATTAGAATAGGAAGTCTGGTAAGAGTCACATTCAATATCCGTTTGGGAGAGAGTTCTTGCTCTGAACAGGGGCGGGGGGAAGGAGGTACTTCTACATTATCCCATCTCATCCTTTCTATCTTGCTTCCAATCCCTCTTATGGAGCGCTGATTAAAATAGCCGACGCAAGAATGAGTGGGGGGATGAACGGACGCACAACAATTCTTCCGCTATCCACCACCTGCGGTCCACTCCTGCAGAGGGCGCTCTCTCCGCAACAGAATTTATTTTTCCGGCTTTATGTATTCTCCCATCCAATCCCTCTTCGACAATTCTTCTTTAAGAAGGCGAAAATTACATCTATATTTTTTCTCTCCTATACTTCACCGGAAATATTATGTATTAAAGAAAGGACAATGGGCACATATGTATGGGAAGTTGCCCCACCTCTATATAGTGATAAGATATATATCTATAGAAAGATCTCCTTAAATACAACATATTTCATTATTACGACTCGTCTCAATTATTAGTCCGTTCGAAGTTATATACTGCTAGATGTGACTATCTAGTTGACATCGTAATTCTCAAATTTATTATGTAATTAACTTTTGATAATTATTATACGTTTCAAGTAAATAATAAATATTTACTGTTACTGAAAATAATTATTAAATGTTAATTAAATAATAAATCCGGGAATTAAGATGCCAATTAGATAAGTCATATTTAGAATTATATAACTCCGAACGGACTAATAATTGAGACAGGTCGTAATAATAAACAATGTTCAATTTAAGGGGATTTTTCTATAAGTATATTCTATCGCTGTACACTGGTGGGGTAGATCTGCCCATTCTCCTTTGTCTAAAATCTTATTTTCTTATTAAGTTAATCTTCCAAGTAATAATTAATAAAATATATTTCAAGTTTTTATTTGCAGTTTCATTTATAGAAGATTAAAGAATAGCAGTGAGCCTTTGATAAATTCCCTTAACATGTACACATTTCTGAGTATACATGTATACAGGGTTATTACACAAGAAGTAGACATGTTCAACAGTATAAAATAAAAACTGTTTAAGATATCCAATAAAACGTCATAACTTCAAAACAACTTTCTAGAGGTCATAACAAATCAAAAACTCCATATAGCTTTTATGTTCAAACAGTGACAGGTAGAGAAACTCAGATTTTGTAGATGTTCAAAATGTTCAAATTGCATACATCGAGGCGAAAATGAAATTCATCCCAAACATTTATCAACATATCACCCTCAATTCCTCCAATAGATACAATATGATATAACATATCACATGAGAGTAACAGGAAGCTGAGGGACGAAAACCATGGCTTTGAAATAAAAAAAGGTCATATTGTGTGAGATCGGGAGCTCTTGGTTGTCAACATATAAGTCACAAATTGTCGGTTGTTGCGCGACCAATCCAGCAATGAGGAAGAAATTCCTCCAGATTATTCCTAATGTCTCGATGCCTGTATGGAGGTGCTCCATCTTGTTGTAAAATGAAATTATCACTGTGTTCCTGCAGTTGAGGCCTCAATCAATTAATGCATATCGAGATATGAAAAGAAGACGCCATACGCTTTCTTACGAGATACAGCACAAAACGTATTATCCTTTGGGGAATTCCGTGCATGCTCCACAGAATTATTTCACCACAGCATTCATGGCCATCTTGCAAGAATGGTCAGTTGACGTTGCAGTAATCGCGATGCTTATATCACAATTCATTGTAGTGATAAAAAAACTTCTTGAGTTTACCTGTGCATAGTAAGTGTCGCTATCTTAAACAGGTTTGGTTTTGTACAATGTTGAACTGTAATACTCTGTATTACCTCACAAGTATTATACTGTATGTATATTCGTATATAACCCTTACAATACTGATGTAACCCTTCAAATTTTCCAGAATTGGATAAAATAAACTACGTTTTGGAATGTAAGCCGACTACCATTGCTATTACCATTCATACTACTGAAAATGCAGGGTATTTCAGAAATAAAACGTCGTAACTTCAACACAGCATTCTAGAGGCCATAACAAGTCAAAAAGTCTGTATAGCTTTTATGTCCAAACAGTGAAAGGATGGGAGCTGTAGAAGTTTAAAGAAATAAAATTATAAAAAACAAAACAAAAACAAAAAAACAAATACATATCAATAAAAACACAATAAAAAAACTTAATTTTAACTGCACAAAAAAAAGTCAAGATAATAAATCTACAATTGCTCCTAGATTTACAATCTTTATTGTCCACAGCTTCAGTGCAATGCTCACCCTCTGATACTGTAATTACGAAACTGTCTACTGAGTTATCAGTTGTCCATTTGAATATCGGATTAAGATATCTTTCTGCATAATTCGCTATGCATTCCTGATACACCAGGGATCTACAATAACTCCAGAAATTCCTGAAATGATTTGTTTCTTTATATTCATTGTAATTAAAGCATTACATTGTGTTATTTTATTTTATTTTTTTTAATTCCCATCCTTTTACGATTTTTGGAGAACGGACTTTATGACATGGAATGACCACCAGAATGCTATGTTGAAGTTATGACGCACGATTTTGAATAGTATATAAACATAAGTTTTTCAAATGTAAGATTATAAGACGTCATCTAGACCTTTCTAATCTTTGATTTATAGATGTACTTTTTTTTTACATTTGTTTTGCTACTGGTCTGATTCTTGAAGAAGTATTGTGCAAGTGATTCTATCGACTGAGTCCATTGTGTCGATTGGATACAAGGAAAAGAAAGAAAAAAAAAAAGCCTCCCGCCCTTAATGTGGTCGAATGGAGGGACCTATTAACACCGTCACACATATCTTCATTCCTCGATACCAAATCACGACCGGTCATTGTAAAAGGGGGTCCGCGTGGACGTGACTCGCCCACTCAAACGAATGCCCTACTCTTAATTACAGATATAGCAGATGCGCGAAATCCTTCACTGCCCCTTTAATGCCTCGCTTCTGTATTGACCACACCAAAGTGAACACTCCAATCACACCGGTTACAAACAAACAACAAACAAAAAAGAAATGATTTATTGTTAGGCTTAAATGCCATTACATGATGCTGTGAATAATGACCCTTGTTTTTTTTTTATTTTATTTTTCCGAAAATGCTTTCGATGAGTCATACTTGAAATCCTCTGTAATGCAAGTAGTAGTTTTAACTGGATACCAGTGCATCAGAAATTATAAGATTCAAGAATAGTGAAAAACTCTAAGAACACTGATTTAAGATTTCATTTATTGATAAGTAACATAGTCTTACATCATTGCAAAAGAAAAAAAGTCTCTGAAAGAAATTGAAGCTTTTTTTTAAAAAAAATCCTGAAAACAATACAAACGACAAATCTGTTTCTGTATTTTAACTTACTATCCTAGGACTAGGACTCTTATCAATAAATCACTCAGTCCGTGTGTATGTGTCCCTAACTTTAACCGTTGGATAGATCTTCTGCATTTTTGTATGCACTAGAGATGATCTCACTTTCAGATTTTTTAGTTTGAAATATCTGCTGAATATCAACAGTAGAAAGTATCCAATTTTATAAAGAAGAAAAATAATTAAACCCTTTTTACTTACTTACATAATTTGAATCCAAATGATTTCAATCATATTATCGGGAAGACATTTTAGGATTTACTAAGCAGTTGAATTGTTTAAAACATCGTTAGGAATTCACTGTTTTCGCTTCCTTAGGTCGGAATTTTTATCACCTAAAGGTTCATTTCTTCACAAGGATTCACATGGCAAAGATTTTAATTAAAAAAGTTAAAATGTAACCCTTGTCCTTAAATGTATATACTAAGTTTCAAGAAAACTCTCCAGAAGTTGAAAAATTTTATTGGGGAGGGGCAATACCAGCACACAGACTTTATGAGCTTCACTTTTCTTGAAAAGTTGATAAATGAAAGATTTTGCAGAATAATTTTTGCCCAAAGTTCAACAAAATAAATAAATAAATAAATAAATAAATAAATAAATAAATAAATAAATAAAGCAAAGATAATCTAAACCTTTGCAGTTTTTTAAGATACTATATTCATTTTTTTTCTGTTTTAATTAATAAGAAATTAATTAGAAGAGAATCATTTTCTTCAAAAAGCCTAATTTACTGAATTAAAATAAAAATAAACTTCTTTGTAATACAACCTTTTAAAACTGTTAAAAAAAATTGAAGTAATAAATTTTCAGTTAGTTAATCGTAAAAAATCATCGAAAATATCAATAACTATTATCATATAACCTCAGTTTTGTGGGCCCGGTAGCCGAGTGGGTAAGGCGCTTGGCTGCGGGTTGGAGGCCGCGGGTTCGATTCCCGGTCTCGGCAGAGACGGGAATTTTTCCACGCTCCATTCTCCTCCAAACGGGTCCTAGGGTCTACCCAGCCCTCTGTAGAATGGGTACCGGGTTTCTTTCCCGGGAGTTAAAGGCGGGCGGGCGTCGGGCTGACCTCCCGACCTCAACCTAGTCCCGTTGGTCAAGTAACGCCGGGACCTTACCTCCCGCGAGCCCTTGGGCCTGCATAGGCCTGTCGTGGCATCCTTTAACTTTTAACTTAACCTCAGTTTTAAAAACTGGATATAAAAGGTATATTTGTAGCGTAATCTAATCTAAATTCAAAGAAAAAGACGGGATTATAAGTATTATTTGAATATCTATTGTTCTATATTTCTAATTTCTCAGGTGATGTTGTATTAATAAGATGAAGTTGATATTACAGCGTGTATATTGTTTTATAACAATGTGTGTGATCACAGATACGAAGAATGCTATGACAAAAGCTCACGTGTAGAGCGTTGTTGATTGTTAACAAGATGGCAACTTCTTCCTGATGACATGTATATTCGTGTGTGCAAAATGGAACTGTATTCCAATCATATAAACTGTGAAGCAAGGAAAGGGAAAAGTGATTCTTTATCTTCGAAAAACGCTGAAAGCATCGTACTCGTGAGGGATGTGTGAAATGAATGGTGAATAGCTAAATGATATTGTGTAACGATGAAATAGGCTTAACGGTGATCGCCTGAAATAGTCAATTCGACATTACATTGCTTGGATTTTTCATATTGGTCTCATCTCATGAATATCAAAGATGTGTTTTTGTGGTAAAGATTTTTCAAGTTATTTCCGATTATTCTAAAAGGCAGGGGTTTAATACGACGATATCAACATATGTTAACTGTGTTTATGGTCGTTGATGAAAAGATTAAACACCATTGGACAGTGAACGTGAATGTTTCCATTTACAGTTTATTTAATAGATTTTTGAAATATTTAATGAAGGATACATTTTTTTGCTACACGCTTGTGTTATGGTATCCTTATCTATGTTCTTATTGTCTACACTATATCTTCTTTTACTATTAGCAAATCTAAGGAGATAATAGCACTTTTAATGTCATCTTATAAATACGACAATATTAGAATATTGTTATCAATATTACCTCAATATTAAGTCAATATTAAGTTTTGTTAATATTGTAATATTATAGAAATATATTTGTCAGGACTATTGTCATGAAGCGCAATGGCAAAACATAGGAACTCCTCTTATGTTAATTTAATACGAAATATAATTATGCGCAGGTAGCTTGACGATATTAAATTGATATCTCATGATATCTCACAATCGATCAAGTGAAATTTGATACATTAAGATATCAATCACAGTCTTCAATTCCAATGAAACATTGAAGGCTCTTTTTAAGGTAGCTTTTTTTTGCTAATCATTAAATACTCGACTTTAACTCTTGAATAATCACAGGAATTATATCTGTAATATTATATCTTTTTACAAATCACCAATTCAATCCAATTTTAAGTTGATTTCCTCAGGCTATTTTGATTCAAATAATATCGTTTTTATTGTGCATGTAAATGTATGTTTTAATCTTTTTTGAGTTGACGATCCCATATTTTGATATATAAAAAAGGAAAAAATAAATAGAGAGTAAAAAACATAAAAATATATATATAAAAAAAAAGGTAAAGGTGTTTCCCTACAGATCAAGCAAGCCCTTGGGAGATCGAGAAGCTTAGACTCCAATGGCACTCCCCCAACGGGATTAACTGAGTTTAGATGGTCATTCCAACGTCATTCCTTTAAGATAACTATGAAGTCACATATCCATTTGACATAAGGCTGGGAGAACCCTAGGGTCCGTCTGGAGGAGAGAAAACCGTGGAAAAATTCTTATCCGACCTGGTGTTGAACTCTACTCTTCCAGCCGGCAACGTTTTACGCTTGGCTACCAGACCCAAACTCTTTAAGATAAGACCATTACATTACAATGACAAGAAATTATTTAAAATACTTAATTAGGCTTTGGTTTTCAAATTTGTGAAAACAAAAGAAAGTCGCTCTGATTGTAAATTTATAATACCTGCCGAATAAAAACTTTTATACATTTTATGTTATATTGAAGTTTTCGGTTTGTATTAAAATCCGCAGATGCAATTAATTTTATCACATGATAGTACGTGAAGATTTAAATTGCATTACAAATTAAAATACGATGCATTGTTACAGAACGAAATAAATTCATTGTTTCGTTTCAATGTTTGTAAAGAAGATTTTTTATCACCTCACGCGCGAATTCATCACCAGGGACCAATTTTCCATTGCAGCGGTGAAGTTGTCTCTAGTCCGTAAATATGCAAGCCAGGTTTCAAGAAGACTCGTTTATTGGCACAACCCGTTACGGGGATGAGGGGACAAGAAAACACACATTTTTACGTTTCTTTCTTAGGAAGCAGGCCAAAATAAAAGCAATGAAATATCATGGCCATAACCAAATTCCAGAATTTAGTGGAATTCGTAAATTTGATTTTACCTTTACGTAATTAAAAATTTAATTTTTTATTGTGCGAATAACTTGTCAAGGAGAACTAGATTTTTTTTTTTTTGTAACCTTCAGAGATTGACTTATATGCCGACAAATACGGTATCTATCAAATACGGTATCAAATACGGTATCTAAGTTGAAATCTGAACGGGAAATCTAACAAGAAAGGATTTCAGTCGATAATCATACTTTTTAAACTACGATTTTTGGGCCGCTTTACTTCCGAGTCGATGCCCGCCAGCCATTTGCCAAGTTCTCGTCCCTCTCCAAGTGAATCATACCGTCGGATTCGGCGCGAAGACCGAATTGAGCGTCACAGGGGGTCCTCCCGCGATGATTACAGTGAAATGGAACAAGTTGCTTTCACGGAATGATGGACACAGGTCGGATCGCAACACGGCCTTTAATTAGAGAGAAAACAGCCACCAATCTGGGACAGAATTCCGCGCGTGGCAAATAGTTTCATTATACAGTGACGAAATCAACAAAGCACTGTAATTTGCGAATCTTTTAGATCTCTCTCTCGGAATTACAGATACATTTAATAATAATAAAAAACCAACCAGGCGGATAATAAAAGACCCCATAAATATGACATTGAAAACATGATTAAAAGGGCTTTTTCTGAAAGGGCGACATTTATTTTCTTTTTTCTTGGTGATTTATGAAGATAAATCTTTTAGAATAAAATGATTTATTTGTTTGTAGAAGAAAGAGCAGAATCTGTAGAAGATAATGGATACAGAAGATAATGGATAACCCTTTCTCCAATGACAGCAATTTCGATATTAGATTCTTTAACAGAAACCCAGTATGAAATCTTGCAATAGGAAGTTATTATTAATTGGATACATTTTAGAATAACTTAGCGAAAAATTATAAATAAAACTACAATTCTATTAGATTACAAGAGTGTATATACTTCAACATTTGTATAAACATTCTTATCTAGGTTTTTTTTTTTATACAGGCGGTTCCCGAGTTACGAACGACTCGACTTACGACTTTCCTTATTTACGAACGGGCTCCCAAGGCTCTTCTTAAGGATGATTTATAATTAAATAAAAGCGTTAATAATTCGGGAACTACTTAATTCTACCATGTAAACAAACTCGCAAGGCGAAAACGGTTCGCTGGGGCAGTATCTTTATGCTTCCGGATAGTGTCATTGTTTATACGGTCGCTTATGCACAGCATCACTTTCGTCTTAACTTTTTGATTCGATTTTGTGAATCTCTATTTACTCTTATGACCATGCAATAGGTTCTGGAACTTACTATTACAGTACTGGGATATTATTATTATTACTATTGTTATTATTATTATTGACAACAGACTTCAGATAAATGAAGACAAAACAAAATTAATGTTAATATGTCCAAAAAAAAAAAAGACTAATAACAGATAAGCCAAAAATCTTTATTCATCATCATAACTATTTTCATAATTCACCAGATAAATGTAAAAGCTGTTCAGAATTAAAGTACACAAAAACAATTAAATATCTGGGCTTAATAATAAATGAAAAGTTTTGTTGGAATAATCACATTAAAATGTTACACAAAAAGCTAAACAAATTACCGTACATATTCTATCATATAAAAGACATATTTCCAACGCGGATTAAATGTTATTATATAATGCTTTATTCGATTTGAATATAAATTACTCTGCTAACATTTAGGCCAACATCAATGACAGTTGTTTAAAACCTATAATTAACCTACAAAATAAAATTTTAAAGTTAATTTTCTTCAAGCAAAATGTAAATGATAAAAGTATAATGTTAAATAAGAAGCTTCAATACAATAAACTATATCCCAAACAAAAATTCATATACAACGTAGGCTACTAATTAATAACTATTATAAAATCTTGGAGCACAAGAAACAAGAAAAATATTCGTCTTCCTTATCCTCTTATATACAATGACTATGGAAAGAGGCATTTTAACTATATAATTGAAAATTTCTTAAACAATATAGATGAAAAAGAAATATATATATATATATATAAAAAATGGAAGCCTATCCAATGTGAAGAAACTATTAAAAAAGTGGCTGATAAAATGTATTAGAATGAATTTCTTTTATTTAATTGTTTTCATTGTTATTGTAAATCCTGTAGGTAATATCTCATTTAATTATTTTGTTGAATTTACTTCCAATGTCCTTAATATTTATTGTTACTAGTTCTTACTGTACTCGACAAAAATAAGCTAACCATAGGCAACTTTAATATACGTATGTACAAATATATATAGATTTAAATCAGAAAATTATTTTAATATGTAAGAAGGTTTAACGTGCATCAAAGGTAACATGAAAAATGGAAGCAATATAGAAATGCACAACTTCGTTTGCTTTCACGCCTTTGAGACATCATCGATGGCTGATGAGTCCTAATAAGGACGAAACAGCTGTCCCAGATTGCTTTTATATATTTTTTTCCATTTTTTAAAATTATTTTAACTTTTTAGATTATGTACTGCTAATATATAATTTTAGAAACTTATCACTTAGCAATCTACTTGACAAAAAATCACTTGAAAAACTATACATTGTTGTAAGTCTTTTAATGTTTTTGAACACTTTATTAACACTGTATTCAAAATTAATTAAACAATTATAGTATATCTATATTCAGAACCTGTTGATAGGAATTTATTATTCCTAACGGGACTGTAACTTTTGTATTTAGAATCATAATAAAAAAAAAGTATTATTATTATAGCTTTACACTGTATTATTATTACTACGTATGAGCCATTATAATATTGTCATTATTGCTGTTACCGTACATGCACTGTTCATCAGGGATCCGAGTTACAGACGTTCTCAGGAACGTAGCTCGTTCGTAACCCGGGGACTGTCTGTACTTCATGTTTCTTTGTTTTTCATTCCTTCTCTTACTGTTCTTCAGTCTTCTTTCTCTGTACACATTCGTTCCATTTCTGTTGATACTAGGATGCAACCCGTCACAAAATATCAACATAATAATTTTTAATTCCCTTTGCAAAGCATTCGAAAGCAAAGAGTGAAATTCCATCCGCGTCTAACAATATGTAATAATCCGTTTAGCAATTCATTCGCATTTGCTCGTACTTTGACAAGATTAAATTCCACTCAATTTAACAAATTAAACTGATTTAATAAATCTTAATTTATTTCCTTTCTCTTTTTCACGGCTTAAGAAATAAAGAAAGACAGAAAAGAAAAAAATACAGGTTTTGCACCTTTTAAGACAAGTAGGCTTGAAGTTCTTTCAAGAGCTTCTGGTTCCTTCTCTTTAAAATGTTCCTTTTTTTTTTTTTAATAGTAAAAAATGAACGTCTCAGTAGCTGTTTCAAAATTCAACGCTCCAGGAGTGATATTTTAATAAAAATTGCTTTTCAAAATTAGATTATGACTCCGCAAGAAATATCACTTAGAAATACAATTAGATTTCATCTTCGTGAGAGGCATAGGTTGAAGCCTCCTTCTTTGGCATATATAACTGAATTTATCACTGTCGGCAGCGCGACCTGACGGAGCGACCCCCTGTCAAACAGAGAAGCAATTGAGCAGTCTTAATTGAGTTGGGAGACGCCGCATCACGGAACCCCCGTGATCTGGAAAACTTGAGGAAAGTGTTGAATGGAAGAGCTTTCCGTATTGGATTTGAATCTTAAAAAGAGTTAACAATAAGTTAACTCTTTTAACTTGAAACCTACTTGGCGGCTACTTTTCTGCATGTTACGTTTATTTTGACAGAAAGCAGAGCTTTTCATACTGTAATTAAATAATACTATCTTTAAACGGGCTTTATTTTTATTTTAAGAACCTGTTTCTTCTTAATCTTCTTTCCCATTGTCCATATGTTGGACTATTTAATTACTGCATAATTCGTGTTCAAAACTAGATAAGTTAAAAGCGAAGCATTTATTTATTTATTTATTTATTTATTTATTTGTTTGTTTATATTTTATCAAGACCCTGTTTCTTCTTGATCGTCTTTCTGTCGTTCATTTATGAATCATTCTATTATTGTGTATTTTGTGGTTAAGATGAGCTAAGTTATAAATGGAACAGTTTTAATTGTTTTTGTTCTTAATTTTCTCTACCGTTGTTCAGTTGTTGATGCTACCTTCCATCTCCCAGCTTCACATCAAAGATAGTTATATTTTTATATATCTATTGCAGTAGCCTAGATAAACAGAACCATTACAGTTATCGAAAGCTGCAATTTTTTTCAAATTTTATTTTTAAGAAAGTCTGAAATAAATTTGTATTATGGTTCTAAAAACATAAATCAGTATATCTATCTGCAATATAATCATTTCGCTTTCATTTTGAATTTCGAAAAGAAAATTGTAAATGGATGGTAGTTTCCTGTCCGTAAACATGCATATCAAGTTTCAAGAAGTTCTCGAAGAATGAGAAATCGTAAAAGTTGTTGCCATCTTTTATACATACATATACAGTATATGTATAATATACAATTGCCAGGCTGCTTCCTAAAAGCAATAAGACTTGTTGGAAGTTACGAAATTACGTGAGGAAGCTTTATAAATCCTGTTCATTTGTTGTTAATTGATTACATAATCTTTCATCAATGATTTATCTTATAATTTGTAGACATCAATTCGTCTTTATTATATGAATTGATTTCTACAAATTATAAGATAAATCAATTTATTACGAATTGAAATAAATATACACAAAAAAATTATATTTTAATAAAAATAATTCTTAATTTATTTTTAAGTTATTTTTTAAAAATAAATTATTTATTAAATTAAATTATATAATTTTTTATTAAGTATTATATTTTACATATCTTGAATGATTCAATGGTTTTAAAGATTTTTGTAAAGAACATTTCATTAATATAGTTAAGAAAATAAATTATAATATAATGTAGACTTCATAAGCTTTTAATCATGAAATGTCATAAAATATCATTTTAAAACTATAAAAAGGATAATCATACCATGTCCTACGATTTAATGAAGTAGAGTAGATGAATATGCAATTAATCTTTATACAAGATTGAGAGGAAAAAAAAACTATATTAATATAAGTAATTACCAAAAAGAAAAATTTTTTTCCCCTGCTTATTATTAAAATGTGCATCATTGCATAATGCCTTGATTTTGATTAAAAATAGGATTAATAAGCAATTAATAAATTAGTCAATCTTCAGTTAACTAATATATTTTTTATCATAAAACATTATTTTATGGGCCCAGTGATATCTGACCACCCGATCCTTATTCTTCATCCTTATTGTTGAAAATCATTAGAGTCTATACCTCGAATGCCCCGAAGTGACCTCCATAACATGTGAAATGATATTCTTAACTAATTATACAAATAGCGAAAAATACTTACTTTTATCACTAATTTTGCTAAAGTTAACACATGTTTTTTATAGATATTATATATAAATTAAGTGTCAATTATTCTTTATTTATTTATTCTTTTTATTTCTAGAAATATTCTGTGCTACTAAGGAGTATTTGTGTAATTAGTGAAAAGAGAGCAAAAAAAGTTTAAGGTAAGATTTAACTCCTTTTATTTTTCTGTCACCTTTTATGGTATTTTTAGTTTTTTATTTAGAAATATTGATGAAAAAGTGAAGAAATAGTGTTGTTTGTTTTTGTTTTTTTTTTTTTTTAAATAATTTCATAAAATAAAGAAAAAACAAAAACTTAAGATTACTTTTCGTAATGAAACAAACCACGACGAAACAAATATTATTTGTTTTTAGCTGTTAATTCTAGTTTTTAAGAATTTTTTTATTTTTAAATTAGGGTTATGATGATTTCCAACTTGCTATACATATTAAATATGGTTGATAGGCCTATATGTAGGAAATTTATTATATATCATATATTTATTATATATTTTTTAGTGATTCACATCTTTATTTTTGAAATGGCATACATTTTAATTTTGATTAGTGCAAGATATAAGCTTTTATAAAAATAAAATTAAAAAAAAAAGCCTTATTTTCCCTACAATGTATATTATGTAATATGCGTTATGTAATATGCTTATTATCTTAAGAGACCAAATCGGTGGATTGGGGTAGGGAGGCGAAGGGGCTCTCGCCCCCAAAATTCTCTGGATATTATGAATTTTTAAATGTTCTTTTGACTTTCTTATGTAATGGACAGTGTATTTTTCGGAAATACTATGTAATGAAAAATACAGGCCGTTTATTACAAAATAATTATTATAGAAATGTACACTTTAAATCAGTGGCGAATATAGAATATATATTTTTTTTTTTTTTGGGGGGGGGGGTCCAAGATTAATGTAAGGACGTCGGGCAAGATGAATTTTAACAACCAAAAAAAAACGCCAATTCTATTTTAACAACCAAAAAAAAGGCCCGGGCCCTCTGAAATAATAAATATAAAAGTAAAATCCTATTTTATCCTCTTTCTTCTTACCTATTTATTTATTTTTTTCTTTATATTCATTATTTCGGGGGGGGGGGGGGGGCCCCGGGGCCCCCCCCCCTTATATTCGCCCTTGCTTTATATATATATATATAAAGATGACAGGAACTGTTAGGGTCTTGGCCTTCCCGGAATAATCTTAAAAATTTGACAAATTCAAAATTTGATAAAAAAAATAAAAAATAAATAAATAAATTTAAAACAACGAGTCAAGTTCTGGAACTAACTGAGCTAATTTATTAAACAAAAAATAAAGTTTTATAGATTATATATAGTTTGATTTGATCGGTTAAGTAATTAAAAATATACGTAATGATTGGATAAAAACATAACGAATTTAAATTAATTAACTGATTCAACGGCTGCAACGGAAAAGAATTTAAAAATAAAAAGAGCATCAGTAATTAGAAAATAGAAAAAGAATGTTTTAAAATAAATAAAGATTAACGATTAAAATCAATAAAATACAAATATGATCTCTAAAAATATTTACATATAAACTGTTACAATATGACGAAAATTTGCCCTTACTCAAAAAAGTCAAGGTTCATGTTAATATGCGCAATAAAAACCGTATTATTTGAGTCAAAATAACTTGAGAAATATTAACATCAACTTAAAAATGAAAATGAAGACTAGGATAAAAAAAAAAAAAAAAGAGATGTGTCAGAAAAAAACACATGTTTTGTGCTGTAATTATTTATTAATCCTGCCTCTGTTCGTACTTAATCGCAATTACTTACTACCAAAAGAAACTTCTCGAAACCATTATTTTAAACCGATTACTGCAAACTGTTTGTAAGGTGCTGTTATATAACGGATGCTGCTTTCGAAGCGTTGCAGATCTGTTGCAAGCCAGATCCACCCTGGAGGTATCCGAAGCCCCAGTGTATCGTCCGCCCCCAACCCCCACTTTCGATCGCAGACTTCCTTATGACGCAGAAAACATCCCATTTTTGTACTTTCTGTTAAGCAGTTTTATCGCCTATAAATAATAAAGAAAGGCAAAAGTTACTCTTTGAATTGATAAGTACGGAACATACAAATACCATCCGAAAAGCTTTTAGATTTTTCATATGTTTATGTTTGCGATGAGAGAGGTTTCTTTTTTTTTCTCTCTTTCTTCGCTTTCTTTCGTTTTCTCTCATGCCTAAGGTCAATATATCCGAATCAATAAGGGGGAGGTTACCGCAATTTTTTTATTTTCCTTTTCTTTTTTCTTTCATTCCGGATTCTTTTTCATTCGTAAAATAGTTGCTTGCTTGTTTATCTTTAACTTTCTTTTACGGTGAATTTACCGTTTCTTTTAGCGATGAAAACTAAGGGATTATTTTTCTTCCTATCGATGGATGAAGAAGTGGAAAACAAAGGAGGAAGACTCAACAGTATTGAATTACCAAGTGGATTTGCTTTTAAGAAAATTTAAAACTTGTGTTTTGCTGTAATGTAGATCAGAGCTTCTCAAACTTCTTTTTTTTTTTTTTTTTACTTTACTGCACACTTGCATATTTGGTAAAATCCACACCTAAGTTGCTGTACTATGTACTTTGAAAACTCACATTACAGTTCCCAAATAAACAGGAGTTTGTTTTAAATATTACTATAAATTAATAGTTGTTTAATTTTTTTTATAATTTACTTTAATAAATTGACAATTTCAATTTCCAGTTTTACTAGATAAAATTAAGTTTATCTGCAGATAGATGCTTTACATAGATGCTATATACTTACTTACTTCTTAATCCTTCATACGAGCATCCAGAGTTAATCGACCCCGACGGTGCTATCTCAATATTGCTCAATAAAATAATAAGTATCAATACTTCACTATTCATTTTTATAAAATAAATGTACACGAAGATGATGGGTATAAGATGTGGTATAAATTTAATAATCCTCTTACATGTTTCGGATATTATGTAAATCCATTCTCACAGAGACAAAAAATTTGTAAAAATTTTATATTTATTGCATGGTTTCTTCAGTAATTTAAACTATTCATTCAATAAATATAATTTAAAATCTAATACAGGGAATTATTCAAACTAAAAAGAATTTATTTTAATTTCTGTTAGCTTATTTGATGTATAGAATTTAGTGTAGATTAGAGTATTTGGCTGAGAATAGCGAAGTTTACATTTGCTCCATTTTATAATTCTAGGTAAGTACTTAGAAAATTAATGTTTTACTATTTTATGACTAAACACATGCCTTTCATGATCTAGTTGCAGCCTGATGAAGTCTCCGCTGCCTCACCTGTAGCCTTCTAATGACAAAAGGTTCCCCCTACATCTTCTCTAAACTAAATAATATATCTACAGGGTGATTCAAAATTCCCTGTAAAAACTTTAAAGATAGGTCATGTACTTTTTAATATTAAAAGTACATTTTGACATTTTCAGGCTTTTGCGAAATATTGCTGAATAAGAGCATATTTTGTCTTAATTACCATGCTTTAGTGCAGTGGTCGGCAACCTTTTGTTGTAAAAGGGCCAAATATGTTATGTAGGGATTATTGCGGGCCGCACTTGGGCCAAAAATTTTAACAACCAAAAAAAAAACGAAAAAACAAACGGAAAATCTTAATTTAACAACCAAAAAAAAAAAAAAAATTCCAACACGCCCCGCGGGCCGCACTAAAACGCTTCATGGGCCGCGGGTTGCCGACCGCTGCTTTAGTGGATCGGATGAAGCCTGACGTATATGCAGGGGTACTTAAAATTCTCTGTACAAACTTTAAAGGTAAGTTAGGAATACATAACAAATCGTATTCATAGTGGAACGTGTGTCCGCAAACGCCACCCGAATGTGTTAGAGGGCGCTGTTTGACAGCACATAGTTGGGCAGTGTAAGCCATCGTTATTTCATGCCTCGATTTTGTACGAGTAGGGGATGTATCACTTAACTAATGCTGAGAGGGGAAATATGCACCTAGCCTATGGGACAGCGAACGGAAACGGACGAGCCGCTGTTCGATTGTATCGTGAACGATTCCACAACAGGCGTGTGCCCAATCATCAAACATTTCCGCGTTTGCACGGGAAATTGTGTGAACTGGATCATTTGATAGACTAGGTGCATATCTGCCTTCTCAGCATTAGTGAAGCGATACATCCTACTCGTACAAAGTCAACGTCTCAAATGACGATGACTCTCACTACCCAACTAATGTGCTGCCTCTAACACATTCGGGTGGCGTTGCGGACATACGTCCCACTACAAAGACGGTTTCTTATGTATTCCTGACCTACCTTTAAAGTTTGCACGGGGAATTTTAAATACCCCTGCACATACAAAAACGTCCGGCTTCATCCGATCCACTAAAGCATGGTAATTAAGACAAAATATGCTCTTATTCAGCATAATTTTACGTAATTTTGATCAACTGGGGAAAGGATTTTGAGAAAAAAAAAAATCACACACATACACACACACAGTCTCTCTCTCTCTCTCTCTCTCAGAGGTTCACTACATCGAGCTTCACTATAAGCTGGAATCACGATACAATTTAAAAGCTATTTTTTACTATAAAAAAGCTGTTCCTTCATTATTCACTCATCAGCCAATGTTTCGTGAATTAAGGAACATATTGGAGATTATAACAATTAAGACATTATTTTTCTTATTCCTTACATCGTCTGAGCAATTTATTAATTGGGTAATTCTGAGGAGTGCTATTAAGCAATCAACAGCTGTCTTTGAATTTCGTCGTAACTGTGTGACTGAAAGTGTTTCAACGGCTCACATAAAACTCTTTGTTTCTGCCACATGGTTACCTTGATTTACGACAAAATTTTTGGGAACGACATTATTATAGTAGCATAAAACGTAGCCTGTGAGGCAAATAACATCTGACTTATCTAAACTAAGTCAGATATAAACGTTATTTTACTAAAATTTTAAAATCTTTACATCAGTGCTATATAGTTTGAGTTACTACTATATAATTTTAGATGTATTTTTAGAAATCGGAAACATCCGGCAAAATCCGGACAAAATCGGGCATTGTTATTTATACAATTTTTACAGAATTTTGTACAGCGTATGAAGAAATTTAATTGATAAAAAATAAATTTCAATGTTTAAGTAAATACACCGAAAAAAGACGGGAGAAAGTAGTTTCAATAATAATAATAATATCAGTCCTAGATCAAAAAGTACTAATATCTTTATGAAATGACAAAATTATTCTCGTTCAAAAATTCTTACTGATATTACATGATCCTGGTCTTACTGGCATTTGTGTAGTCTAAAGAATATAGTGTTCGGTATTCAATGTAGATAATGAATCACGTGATGAAATTGGAATTAATTATCAGTATCCGAAATTGTAATTGGAAAAATCTGAACTTTCTCTAATTACCTTACTGAAATTTCAATCAGAGAAATAATTTCGCTTCTTTTATCAACGATATCAAAGAGTTGTTTTGTCTGTAATTATATTCCTATCCCAGTGCGTTTTGTATTTGTTATTTTCAAGTACGTTTTGTACTTATGAATAATTTACAGATGGCTACTGACTTACGTATGGTGATCCGCAACCCCATTACCATAAGTCATTTTTTTTTATATATGTCGAATTTGTTCCTATCCTTCATCATTCAACATATACTATATCACAAATACATGAGTAAAAAATACATCAGTAACACTTAAGAATAGACTTCTTAAGTACTAATGGACAAACATAGTAAATGATGATCACACTTTTATTTTAAGCAAAAATTTAGTTTAAAAAAAAACAAAAAAAACTTTATGGATTAGATGATGATAATAATCTTGTTCACGAATATCAACATAATTTATATATATAAGCCGTTTATTTTGAAAGTGACCCAAGTCCATTTATGTTTAAATTGAGATATTTAAGAGTTTGCGCTTCAATAAAATTTGCGTGTAAGATAGCAATGTGCCACACTGCTTAAGTGCATCTACGGCCGAGTGCACCAACCAACAAACGAAGCAGTCATTAGTTGTGGAGCTGTTGGTGCTTAGCCGGCAGTCAAATAGAAATTGCAGTGCACCAACGAAGAATCAGTCATTTACTGATGGTCGGTAAACATATAACGTGTTTATAAGAGTGACTGCTATTGGTTAATAACAATGAACGTCACTTCCGGATGTCTGTGCATAGGCGCAGTATGTTACAAAATGGCAGCTTCCACGGAGTAGAAAAAATACACGTGGACAGAATTTTTTTCTTGCCGATACGAAATGTCCCGATAAGAATCTTCACAGGAAGTAACTTATTCAACATTATTTTCGGAATATTTAATAGTAATAAATACAGCCACTTCATCGTCAAAATCACAGGAGTCGGTTTCAATCGAGGCTTACGCCAGCCATCTTTAAACATTGGATGGCGTGGGGGCTGACTGGAGTTTTCTATTGAATGCCGCAATTTTCACTCGCCACTTTCCGCGCTGCTAAAATTTGTCATCTGATCAGGAGTTAGCGGCTGTTTACACAGCTCACGAACGTTGGTGCACAGAAAATGTCACTTGATCGTTGCTTTAGCAGCGATCAAAGTTAACAGAGATTTGGTGCACTCGGCCCTAAGAGAGTTAAATTTACAATTCCTATTAAAATAATAGCAATTATTATATGAATAATATGTTGTTTTTTTTTACGCAAATGGAGTTACGCCAATTTCAGAATTAACAAACACATTACCGGTATACTGTCGATATCTTGAGTCGAAGGGACGCTAAAAAAATTCGAGATAACAAGGTCGTAACCAAAACATAAAAATTCACGTAAAAACACAAGATTCGGAATAATATTCTAAAATTTAGAGTCTTGATAGATGAAAATAAGTATAAATATGTAATGATAGTTACAATAAGTCTAAAAACAGCAATGAAAATTTTAATTTTTAAAAGTAGTCGAAAATAATTACATTAAATTCAAAAGAATTAGTAAAATACAATGAACTTACATTGCTAGAATTTCTTTAAAAAAATCCTGTATCGTGGCTGGCGACATCTATTCGAAAAATAGCGGCAAATTCATCGAAAAATATTCGACATAACAAGGTTTTGAGTGAAAACTCTTCCACATAAGAATTAAAATTAACATTAGATGAATATGTAATATCAAGGGGAAAATTTTTTCGACATATCAAGGTTTTCGACACATCGAAGTTCGAGATATCGAGAATATATTGTGACTTTTTATGAAATTTGGAAGCGCCCAAGTCCATTCGACGCAAGCTTCAAATTGAAAAACAAAATTCAATTTATTTTTATATTTATTTATAATAATTCAAAAACACAATTTATGCAATGAAGGTAATTTTTTAACTATAAATATTATATAACAATTTACTGCTCATCTACATTTTGTGTATGCGGGAGGAACTTAAAGAAGTCATGGTGCTCCGGTGATATATACTCATGGACAAAAAAATTAGCGCACCAAGAAATAATTGCGGGATCGTAACGAAACTTGCAATGAAGGTACATGTCGGGGAGATATGCAAATGATTAGAAATGCAGCGTGATTGCGCATTACGTATAGCCGGTAGAGGGCGTTGAACATCGTAATCTGCGGAGTATAAAACAGGTAACCAAAGCTTGTTTGAGTGTGCTGAATCATTTACAAAGGAAGAGCTGAGGTAGACATGCCATTACGCCGTGTTCGAAGACAGTATACGCAGTTGTCGCAGTTTGAGAGAGGGAGAATCGTCGGGATGATGGAAGCTGGGTGGTCAGCTAGGCGAGTAGCTCGTCAATTAGGCCGCTCTGATTGTGTTGTGAGGAGGTGTTGGGACCAGTGAACCCGAGAGATGTCATGTACACGAAGACCAGGCTCAGGACGCCCTCGACAGACCAGTCGTCGAGAAGACCGCCACATAGTCAGAAATGCACGCGTACAGCCAACTGCTTCATCGGCCGCCATCCAGGCACAGGTAGCACCTTCACTAGGGCTGCTGTGTCTTCTCGAACCATACGAAGGCACCTGGCTAAAGGACAGTTGGTATCGCGGCGCCCATTACGTGGGCTGCCCTTGACGCCCACCCATCGACGCCTCCGTTTGGAGTTTTGCCGCGCACGAGGAAACTGGACTGCAGCGGAATGGAACCAGGTCGTCTTTAGCGACGAATCCAGATTCAATCTCGGCAGTGATGACAATCGTGTTCGTGTGTGGAGAGCCCGTGGTGAACGCTTCAATCCTGCCTTTGCTGTACAGCGACACACCGCTCCCACAGCTGGTGTGATGGTATGGGGTGCCATTGCCTACAATACACGGTCACCCCTAGTATTGTTTCGTGGCACCATGACAGCCCAGCGGTATGTTCATGAAATCCTGCAACCACATGTGTTGCCACTCATGCAGCGGCTCCCAGGAGCCATTTTTCAACAAGACAATGCTCGGCCTCATACGGCAAGGGTGTCACAAGACTGTCTCCGCACTGTTACTACCCTTCCTTGGCCTGCCCGATCCCCAGATTTGTCTCCAATCGAGCTTATCTGGGATCATTTGGGACGACGAGTTGGGCATCCCACGAGTTTGAACGAACTAGAGGCAAGGTTACAGCAAATATGGAACGAAATGTCTCAAGACATCATACAGAACTTGTATGACTCAATGCCCGATCGTATCGCATCGTGCATTCGCGCTAGAGGGGGTCCAACAGAGTATTAACTCCTCCGTTCTTTTGCCTTTTTCTCTAAAATAAATTATCCTTTTTATTTGATTTTCTTATCATTTACTTATATCAAAGTAGTCATTACGTATGTAAATTTTCGTTTCATTTTGACGACTCCTTCTTGGTGCGCTAATTTTTTTGTCCATGAGTGTATATATATATCGTATTAAGTCCATCATGTCCCTGTATTTCGCTGTTGTAATTTGTCTTATATTTTTATAAAGTGGTGTCAATACAATTTATTATCGTATTGAAATTCCGCACTTTCAGATATTATAAATAATCGATTGGACTTAGGCCACTTCCGAAGTAATGTTTTTCAGTATTGAAGTTACTGCAGTGACTTATGTGTTCAAAATTATCTTTTAATCTGAATATACTCAATCGCAAAATGTGGACTACGACTGCTAACGTGGAATTTGCACACGTTACAACAGTTAAAAAAAAAAAAAAGGAAAAATGGACTTAAGTCACTTTCAAAATAAACGGCTCATATCCCGGAAATGTTCACAGAGTTATTTTTACACTGATATTTTGGTTTTTTTTAAGTAATAAGGATTGCAGGATTGCATATGAGAAGAGACATCTATATAATTTAACTATTTTTCTTTGGTCAACCCATATTTTATAGGTCAACACTTAAGGCAGAAAAAAAAGTATATATAAAAAAAAAAAATTCACGAAATGGACAAGTAATTATTAAATTTAATGTCAATAAATAGGTTCAGTAAATATCATGTAAGTAGATTAAAGTAGAGGAAATATCTTCAAGCAAATACATTTGTCACGCATATTTTGTAGTAAACACTACTTACGACTGTTGCCTAGAGAGCAGAGAGCGGGGAATCCCCACCGGAAATTGGCTTCCACCAATGCCATCTAACTCTTGTTCTAATAGATGTTGTCTAAACAGTTTTGAAAAAGTGGAGGAAATAATGAACAGTGGCGCGACGACAACTGTCGTTAAATACAGTACATTTTTATACTTGTTGTAGATAAGTCCAAGTTTCTTTATGCATCAAAATATTCGAGGAATATTGGAGATATTCATTATTTTTTTTAAATGTTCTATTTTTTAATAATTTGATTATAAGTGCGAATATTCGTGTGTCTGGGTCTACCTTTATATCGTCCTGCATTATTATTATTATGTAAAAGTTTCAAACCGTGGGTTTCCCCAGCAAAGACAATACGGCGGATCAAGGACCAAAGAACATTGCCAAGCGTAAAAAAAAAAAAAGTGTGGACATATAGGGATGTGTAGTTGTGTCCATAAATTTCCTAACTATGCGTGTTGTGTTGATTATCACAGCCGCCTTATTATTATTATTATTAAAAAGAAAAAAATATATATGTGCAATTGAAACCTTATATATATATAAGGTTTCAATTGCATTTTGTACTAAATATTATTTTTTGTTTTTTATGTATAAGGTATAATTACTTATACAATTGTATTTACTTTTGAGATTAATTTTCTTTTCTTTATATAACTTTTAATGATATAATTAAATTTTGTAATTTAAATTTATATAAATTTATATAGTTAAAACTTTTTAAAGATTTCATTGTATAATCTACACTAACATTATCTATTAACTACACTTTTTTATTGTGTACTTTTTATTTTTTTTTTTTTTATTTATAGTTAGTTTTGTATATATAGTTAGTTAGTTAGTTTTGTAAAACTACTTAATCCCAGAACCCGTTTGATAGGGATTCTTATTCCTAACGGGTCTAAAATGTAATTTAAAATAATTAAGAAATAAAAAAAAAATTATTATTATTAAATACAGAATCAAAGTCCTGGCAGAGATTCAAATTCCCATCAATTGCTTAAATTGTTTAGACTTTTATAATAAAATAATAAATATTATATAAATTTTATATAAAGTTCCAAATCTAGTTTCAAGTTAAATTCAATTTCTTATCTGTTGATTTTTAAATTCAGTTAATGTATACAGTCTACTTACAATAAATATATATATATGTGTACAAACCATATGTTACAATACTCTGGTATCTTATAACGTTGTATTTTTGTAGCTTTTTTCACGAGTGCATACGAAAAACAAAGAACAAAATCAGCAAAAAGCTTTTCGTATAATTATAACATCTATTCTTTTCATTCCAGCTGTATTTTGAGAATTTGTTTCGTATCTTGTCCATCTCCTTCCTTGCATTTATCATTCGCTCTAATCTTGAGTGAGTTACAGGTGACCTAAGTCAATATATTTGATCCCTCAAAGACATAATGAATCCCTTCTATCTTTTCCACAAACTTCCCAATTCTTGCCCTCGTAAATATTTACACACTAACAACAAATATATATCTAAATCTTCGTAATAAAATACCAGACTTGCGGGTATACTTGCTTTTCTCAATTTCTTTAGCAGACAACAGTGATATTATATCTGGGAGATCTGGTCGATCGTAAATTACGAGATGAATTAAGGACTTCGTTGAAGCCACAAAGGGCAAAAATTTATTGTACATCCTGGGGTCTTGTAACCTAAACATTGGACGCTTTATATCTAACAAAAATCAACATAAACAGTTGAGTCTGTTGATTCAGACAAAACAATTGGTCTGGATTTAATTATTGTGGTTTGGAAATTTATAGGAAGGAGTTAGTGGACTTAATAATTAATTTGTCACCAAATTTGGTGATAGCCGGTCAAAACAAAATCCCAACAATTTTGATTTTTAATCCACAAAAAAAAAAATATTTTGTTTCTAAGCTTAAGTTAAGAAAATGATGTTATCAAATTCAATCAGTCTGTCTTTGTGTGTGCTTAAATATATATACGTATATAAATATAATGGCCACACATAGACCTGCATCGTTGTGTATATCTGTGTCTTCCCCTCCCCCTCCGCTTTTATCCTGATAACTTTCGAGCCGCTGGATGGATCATCTTGAATCTTGACTTGCATAGTTAAGAACAAGAATACGATTTAATTTTTACGTTGGAAAATTTGCCTGTGTGGGTCCTTATCGAGAAATCGGCGTGTGAAAAGTTCCCATTGAAAAGGAAAGAATGATATCTAAGAATGTAATATTGACACGTTTAGTAATCCACTAATTTGCGCTCGCTTTGATACGATTAAAAATGAATTCGATTTAAGTAATTAATAGTCAAAATTTTGTTTGTTTGTTTCTTTTTTTTTAATTTACAATAAAAAATTTTATACTATTTGCATTGGACAAATATTACAATTTCTTTAAAGAACAATATGTTCCTATAGTCAGCAGTAAATTCTTTCAGGGATTTCTTATTTATATTAAGAATAATATATGGAATTACTCCTATGTGCTATTTTGTATTCCGTTATTCGAATCAACTACAACTTATTATATATCTTGAATATTAAGATATTGAGAAATTTGCAACTTTGCACAATAAATGTGAAAGTATATATATTGTCGTTTCAATTTTTAAAATGAATTTTGATTCATAATTAATAGTTTTAATAATAGTTATAATTCCAAATTTGAGATAAGAATTTTTTCAAATTTTTATAGAAATATCTTCGACAAATTTTTTATATGTAATCGTTAAAATATAATAAAGAAAACTAACTAAAAATTGTCTAAATAATAAAATAAGTTTTATTTATGTTCTCAGTAGTTATTTAATAAAAAATTAAATAGATGAGATTTTTTTTTAGATTTTCTTCTTAAATTATAATAAAAATAGTAAAAACCCGAATAAACTGCAGTGGAATGTAAAACAACAATAAATAATTAATGGTAATTAGGTTTTAAAATATTTATAGTAAAACTTTCTTTTCTTATTAAGCCTATAGATTTACTATAGACTGCTTTGTGTTTACTCTGTTTATTTACCCTTTCTGCATTCCTTGATATTAACGCCGTGGTAGCTTTTTTTTTAATTTCAATTTCAGTTGTCAGATGTCATACGAATATTTATTAGATTTTGTATTTATGTATTCGTCCTAATGTATTGGAATTTTTCGAAGACTTATTCATTTTCAACAATGAAACAAAATTTATTCCACGACAATTTTTTTTCTATTAAATTTGACGAGGTTTTGTCATTTTTAAATTTCAACGAAAAGGCGCCATTTTCAAATGTCACCATTATTTGAATTTAAACCAAAATTAATATGTATTTTCATTTCATCGGATTTTTAATCTTTTAAATTAACAGACATGATTTCGATTGAAACTTTTCGATGTGAAGGAGTGG
>JAFIDM010004315.1:58422375-58432433 GCA_023159025.1 Thereuonema tuberculata | reverse complement strand
CGTTTTAATCATTGTAATTTTGTGCATTGATCATTGGATTTGTAAATAAAATAGTTAGGAGCTTAAGGAACTAAAAAAAAAAAAGTAAAAAGAAATGGATGGTTTTATTTTCTTAATGGTTTTATATATATGTATAAATACGTGCAGAAAACATAATAATAACAAACATAACAATTTTTTTTCTTTATTATTATGTTTTCTGCACTTTAAATTTGTGTTTTTAATTTCAAATTTTTTAGTTGTAATTTTTGATGCTTTTGTTTAATTGCTTTTTGAACCTGGAAAAATTACAGATCAAGGAAATTAAACAAGTTTTGAACATTGTATTTATTATTGTTGTTTGCATTCTAGTGTCCCACTTTCGGGTGCCGAAGAGGAATCCGTAAAATTTTGCGCCTTTGTGAGCTATCATCGTTGGATGGGTCTGACTGATGAGTCCCAATAAGGACGAAACGAAATCCCAGGTCGTCCTAGATTCCCATGGGTGATAACTCACGGTGAGAAAGCAAGCCGTTGGTGCAGTCTTGCTTTTTTTTTTTTTAATTGATATACAGTATATACGTATTCTCATTATACGGATTCTGAAGTTGGCACGCCACTGTACCTTTTTTTCTCTTTGTGGAATGACGCAACTTCTTTATAAATATTGAATTGTCAAATTTAGAGAAATGGATTGCTTATCCCTTTTCCCAGGACCAGTGGATAAGCCGTCCCTGTGATTGAATAATCCCGACATTATTTTCCTGATGTAAAAAATAAGCTTGGGATTAAGACTTTTCTTATAATTATAAATTTACGAGAATTAATCAGTTCTGAATGGAGATACATTGTAGTCTCGCACCAACAGCACCACAAAAACCAACATCAACATATTATGTATCGTAATATATTCAAAGTCTAATTTACCGTTCAAAACATAGTGGTAAGGGATACTTAATAATCGTTATCTAGTTTATAAATTAGATTTAGCATATTTAAGAAACAAATCTCTTGTAATATGTAAACAAATTTTATAGTTTATTATTTTTTTTTCTCATTTATTTGTTATGGTCAACTGTAATAAATTCGTTGACCAAAATAACTACTGGTGGACGAACCAAAATGGGATTTGAAAAGTGGCTTTCTTTTTTTTTTTGTCCAATTTAATTGACTTCATTAATCACAGTCCAAAACACATAAGGCTCTAATCTGTCTGCGAGGGAGGCTTTATTACTAATTTATTGCTTTTAACCCCTTGCCTCTCTTTCTTGGCACCAGTTATCGGATAAAAACAATAAAGAATAAAAAAAAATATGCTCTATTCATCATTCCTAGACTGATAGGGAAAAGCAAGGCGAGCTTCCACAGGAATCCGAAAGGGTTGTCCGCGGTCCCAAGGGAGTCATTGGCTTTTATCGGTAACTGTATTTCGAATGCTCTACGACTCGGCTTTTTAGGGATCAATTCTACCCATTTCATTAATGACCACAGATCAACTTTTAGATTAAATGAAAAGAGAGAGTTAGAATATTCACAGACAGATCATTGCAAGAACAGAATAATACTTCAAGCGGAATTTAGATATTAAAGTCAAATAAAAAAAAATGTTTTCCTGTTAAAAAAATTAATTACAAGCAACAAATGGCATAAATGAAAATTTACAACACATTAAAAATGCATACAATGAAGGCTGGATATTTTGACCGAAACTGTACGATTTATAGTCATTTTTCGTGGTTACTTTTCTCTGCAAAGTTAGGCCTATACAATCGTATGTTTGTTTGGGGTACACACAAACATATATACGGATTTTTTTCTCTTTCCAATACAGTTTTGGGCCATCAAGGGAACATTTTTGAGACTTCCCATGTAGATTTATGTTAAAGATTTATATTTAAAAACTAACCAGTGTGGATTCCTCTTAAAAAAAAAAAAAAGAAAAGAAAAAAATTCTTTTGAAATTGATGAAAGTTGAAAAATAGAAAGAAAACAATGAGCTCTCACTGATCATACACAATGAAACTCTTTTTGAAGTCCATGAGAATAAATGTGGTACCTCTAAGAACTAAGTCAAAAATAAATAATAATAATAAAAAAAAAAAACGTAACAAGTGAGGAAATTGTTGTGCCAGCATATAGGTGTGTTTAGAAGGGGAAGCCTGGCTCCTCATCCGAAATGTTGAAGACTTTTTTTTTCTTTTTTTTGTTATTTTGTTTTGGCTGTTGTAGTTCGGCTTCTTAAGTTCCTTTTACCTCCCGAAATAAAATCCTATTTGCGCTCTTGTGCCAGCAATGACCGCCGCCAAGATAATGACGACTCGACTCATACTGAGATTTGCTGTTTACTGTTGATTACTCCTGAATGATGATCATTGATATATCTAAAACACATGTTCTGTGCCATCTGGTAAATACTTTAATTATTGATTTTAAGATGAGGAATGGTTTTTGTCGCACTTGTACTTTGCTATTCAAGACCTACCAGAAGAATCTTGCGGCAAGATAGGTAATAAAATTATCGCATAGTTAACAATATGTCTTCCTCATCTTCCCTCCAGCCCTGTTCTTGCTCCCTAGGATTTCTTCTGATTTCCAAACTTTCACTGTAGCTGAGTCAGAAACATTTCCGATAATCAGGCCTAGATCAGGAGAAGATCAGCTTCTTATCCATGTCAAGGACTGATGGAAAGTTGGAGATGACTTAGGAGAAATATTAAAAAACAAAATTAACGTGTGCAAATATTGTGAAATTTGAATAAAAGGTCAACTCACTTGAATAATTTAATATAAACTATATTAAAATTCCATTATATAAGACGTTTCGATTCGCTCTGCGAGTCGTTGACTAGTAAAATACAACAAAATTTACAGAGAATATAAACGGAAATTTCAAAAATTTGAATAAAAGGCCAACAACTTGAATAATGTTAATATAAAATACATTTGAAATTTTCGTTATATTCCCTGTAAATTTTATTGTAATTTACTAGTCAACGACTCTCAGAGCGAGTCGAAACGTCGTATTTAATATAATATATTTAATATATTTTATATTACCGTTATTTAGATGGAATATTGTTTCAAAATAATTGTGATCAGCCTTTTTTTAAATTTCTCCTTGCTTAAAAATAAACCGATTTTCCCAGAAAATGTGCTAAACTTGCAAGAATTATTTTAAGAAAAGAAAGTAAACTAAGTTAAAGTTAAACAAAACTTTTTCTTATTATCTTCATGAGATAATTTCCCAGTAGAGATTCACAAAATCAAAAATCAATCATCCCTTGCCAATAAATCTGTATACAAGTTTTTTAAGGCGATTCATTCAGCAGTTCAAAAGTTAAAAGTTTGAGATGCACTGTACAAACACATGCACATAGGATTTTATTTCTTAAGCCTCACTTTCCTAACAACCCACATAAGCTAAAAGTGGTATTCTAAAACTATTTTTATTCTTAACTTTTTTTCTGTCTCCGATGCGTATTAATGTATAGTGTAAGTCCTAAAAAAAACCAACAACCTCTATTTCCCTTACTATGCGTGTATAATGTAAAAATGATGGCTGAATGCTGAAAGTACTTCATTATCAGCTGAAAAAAGTACAGCACAAGTCTTCGTAACTTTTTAAAAACTCGTGACATCAGTTAGTACCATTTAATCGTGATCCACGAAGACAGTCAGAGCTTTTAATCTATCCACTTGTGCAATCATTTCGCTGTGAACCATTAAACAACTCGTGAATCCAGATCTCTGCTGTCAGATTTAGATTGAGCCAAATTAAAGCTGATTTCATACATTTGCAAGGAAATGGGCGAAGCTGCACGAGTCGGGAGGTCTTCAACTTGATCCACTAACAGCATGAATGGTTTCTACAACTAAATAACAGTTACAGCAACAACAGTTTTACGCGTTTTGTGGTTTTAAGTAAGGCTATGCGTTTTGTGGCTTAAGTGGGGGATTTCTTTTCCAGAGACCGATTATCTTGGCGAAAGGTAAATGCACATCGAGAAAAATGTATAATATTGTTTTAATTTCTCTTATACATCTTGATTCTCTGAACAAAATCGGTTAATTGAGTGGTTACAAAGGTTTATGTATGTTTTTATTTTGATAATTAATGAGAACATCAAGATCTCACAGAATCAAGTCTGCTATCAGAATGGTTGAAGGTCCCTAATTTTAATTCCTTTATAAAAGTAAAAAAAAAAAAGGCAAAGAACTTGAAGCTTTAAAGAGTTTAACGTGCCGTAAAATAATTTAAATTAATTAAGACAAGAAATGAATTCACAAGAAATTTTGGTTAAATTCGTGCTGAACTCATTTCTTGTTTTATTTAATTTAACTTAAAGCTTACTTTCTTTAAAATGTTATTTCTTAAAATTTCTTTATTTTCTTCTTTCTCTATTTATTAATTAATTAATTATTTATGTTTTTAAGAAGGAGTCAAAACGACAAAGTTTATGCATTTATATTCCAATTCTACTGAACAGAACAGTCTTCATTTCCTGATAAAAATGAATTCAATCCGTATTATTTATTTGAATCGGATTAATTTTCTGCCGAATCAAATCATATGCAATGGTTTTACGTAAGATTTAATATTCAATGTTTCAGACAGTTCATAGAAATAGCATAGAATTGTTTAAATGCCAAATGCTTCTATGTAGGAATTTAGGTCGTTTTCGCGCGCTGATCGACAAGCATTAACTTAGAAAAATATTTCAAATAAGGTACCTGAGCCATATAATGCCATGTATACCTTTAACGCCACCTATCTAATTCTTCATAAACATAAGAGATGGCGGTACTGCACTAAAGTAGTTTGCATTGATATGCCATCTAGTGTTGAAGGGAGTTATTAGCAGACCGCCAATATTTTCGAGTGAAATTACATTTCGACTATTTCGTGTCGAGGACTGGTTCTGAAAGGCTGCTACTATATCAAGGTAAGATAAAATATAGATTGTTTTAATGTTCAGCAAAGATTAACTGTGTAAAACTATATATTTTCTTGATTGTTGAAGATTCTTCTATATAGATAAGATAAAGTTATTTTTAAAATTCGGAAATTATAGACAAACAAGTGTATCATGGGATCCATGTGCTCAGTAGCGCTTTAACTCCACTAATAAACTTTTTATTTTTTGTAAGCTTACTTCTCTAAAGCTTTTTGAGTTAACTGAAAAATATTGTTTTTTGTCGTATTCTGTCTTATTGTCTCGTTTCATTTAAAAGGAGGGGATATTCAAATTAATTTTTACATTTCCTGTTTTGGTTTAGCTACAGATTAGAAAGACTATAAACGTTTATAGTCACGTTTGGTTTATATCACGTTTCATATTGTTGTATTTGTTTAAGTTTTTCACGTTTTTTAGCGTTCTTGTCTTGTTTTTTATTTCAATGGTGTTAGGTAAGGGAGCGATGTTCTCCCTCCTAAAAAATATTTGTAGTAATCCTGAAGAAGTCTTTGGAATGTAGAATAAAGACGAAATATTGATGTCAGTTGAAGTAGCTTGTATCGTTATGAATTTATGTAAGTTTGACATTTAAAGTTTTAGAAGATTAGAAAGACTATGTTAATTTCAAGTGATTTTTTATTATTTTTTATAGAAAGTCAAATTTAGTTGCTTTTTACTGTAATTTTGTAGAAATAATGTTTACAATGATGGAATAATTCTTAATTTTAAATAAGTTAAGCTACTAGAAAGTAGGTGGCGTTAATTGGAACAGGTGTTCCTAATAACGCCAGTTTGCAAAGTTTTCTTATTTGAGTTCTCATACTTCTCCAGTAAAAGTTATCATATGTTTCATTATGGTATGCTTCCAACAGAAGATTAAACTTTCTTGGTTATAATTTTCGTGTTTCGATACACGTTATTTCCAGACTTACAATAATTTAAATATTAAGGTGGCGTTATTTGGGCAGGGTACTTTATAAAAGTTACATCGTCTCTAGTTAAATAAGGATAATTTGCATCGTTAAATATGCAAATCAATTTTCAAGAAGATCCGTCTTATAGTTCAAAATTAATAGAGAGCATGAAGACACACTAATTTGGGCTTCAGTTTCTTATTGGAAAGAGGGCTAAATATATATATTTCGAGAGGCCTTTTTTGAGTATTTGAATCTAAATAAAAAAGCCAGTAAGACACACCAATGAAACTGCTTAAAAACTCTTTATATACATTAAAACTGATTTATACGTATTTCAAGGGGAAAATTTTAAATTACGCATAACTGAGAATTACTTACAACTCGGGTTTAACTTTATTTTTAATTAAAACTTAAATAAGAACAATCGTTATAAACATTTGTGTAGTAGCTACTATTTTTTCAATATACGATATGCATAACTGTAAAACTGTCAATTTCAAAACAGTCTATTCATTTTCATATAGGTTTCCTGATTTCGTGTTTTAAGAAACTTATAAGAATTGAATAAAGTAGTGTACAGCCATTACACAATTGCAGTTCTAAGATAAATGAAAAGCAAAGACTAACCAAATTTTCACTAATTTTCCATCATGTTGTCACTCACTTTTCTAAATCTGCAAATTTTCCCTTTTGTTGACGGTTTACAGATTTTGAATCTAACTTTGAACATTCTTCTAAAATTGACTAATCTAAGAAGGTAGTTATATTTAAGCTACTCGCTATTTCTGCTTTTGATTTTTGCGGGTTGTCTTTCACTTCTCGAACAAATCTCACTTTTTGCTTCTAATACCGTGAAGCCTTATATTCCCGGTTTGTCTGTCTGTCTGTGGACAAGTATCAACTCAGCAACCACGAGGGCTAGAGACATGATTAGGGTGTCATTGAAAAGGTCTTGCCAAGAATAGTTCAGAGCCGTAGAGTTTGTATCTCTGGATGCATCTCTAACTGTTTCGGGCTCCAATGTAGCGATAGCGATTAGTAAACCAGTCACAATGCTTCGCAGCGGCTTCTGATACGAATGAAGAAAATTATTCAAAAGTTATTGAATTCAGTCTATTAACAAGGTTTGAGCTAAGAATGACGATTATTCCATGTAAATAGTGAGTACAGATTGAGTCACCTTTACCTTAGAATAGACTGCGTCGAGACACGTTTCATACCTGGTGGTGCTTCTTGAAGGTGAGACAACCTTGAGATTAAATTCTTGTACAGTTCGTCTAATCTAGGAAGGCAGTTCCCTCATGCGTTGGGACTGAGAACTTGAAAAAATAGGGAAGAAAGAGTATAAGGTAAGTAGGGGTGGGGAGGAAAGATTACAACAGTGTTTGCAGAGTTTGAACTCGTAATTATCGGCTTTAAGTAACTACATTTCCGAAGAGCTGAATTCTCAAAATACTAAAAAAGAGATCACGTAAGACCTTCTTTTAATTCCATAACAATACTCTTGATACCCTTTCACCCCTATTTTTTCAAGTTCTCAGTCCCAACGCCTGAGGGGACTGCCTTCTAGGCTAGACGAACTGTAGAAGCGGTTCTAATTTAATCGAAGATGTTAAAATGTCTTCGTTAAAATATATTTTAATTTCCACGCAACCAACTTTTCACTCCGCTTATTTATAAGTAGGCGTTTTGTATTAACTTTTGAATAATTTTCTTCATTCACGTATCAGAAGCCGTTGCGAAGCATTGTGATTGGTTTACTAATCGCTATTGCTACCTTGTTTCCTCTAAAGAGAAACTTTTATTCCTTTTATTCACCACGGCAGCAAGAGAGAGAGACTGAAGTAAATGAAGAGAACATGTTTCATCAATGCGAAAATTCATTCAGTTTTTGTCTCTGACCGACCTTTCATTAAAAGCCTCCCAGAAACCTCATAACGCAACGATTATATATCGATACAGAACGCCGAGCTGTATATCGGGGCACTTGGGGAATATCTATCGTTGAAAATACGTACAATTCACATAAGATAGATATATATGTTTCATCCATTACATTTGGACTTTTTCAATGCTTTTTTTCTACATTGAAAAAGTTCATGTGTAATGAATGAAACGTTTGTAAATATATATTGAGTTTTTGATCAGCTTCATTGGCGCGTCTTATTGGCTTTTTCATGTATACATTATATATATATATAAATTTCGTATGTATATATTTATTCATATGTGTAGTCTCTTAATGTCATCATAAGGATAATGGTACTGTAGGATTTAAACAAAAAAATGAATTGAATTCCAACGAAAGTTCGAAACCAATGACGCTTTAGGATCTGTAACAATATTAATGACCAAAGAAACTAAAGTTTATTTGTTTGTTTGTTCGTTTGTTTGTTTTTTATCTCTCTCTTAGATAGATAACCCTAATTTACAAAATAGAAAAGTTTCTTAACTGAACTTTGAACTGTGATTAACCAGAAGTGCTGGAAAAACTTGAAAAATATTTTTCGAATTCTAAAGTTAAATTTCATCTATAAAATGAAATTATATTTACTAAATAAAAAGACTATTAACAAATAAAAGAAGGGGGAATGATTAGATGAAACTTAAAGTATTAGCAGGAGTTAATCTTATAAATCTGGTTTAATGGCAATTTCTGACTGTAGAGATGAAGGGAGATTTATCGCTGGCTATCAATGAGAAGCTTTATATATTCATTGCATAAATTATGAATGGACGAGACTAATAGGGTCCAGCGGAAGGCACGGAAGGGTTCATTGAAAATCCACGCGACTGACCCCGGTTGCATTCATATTCCACACTGTCCAGTCTATTAAATTAAATTCAAGCATCATTTTAACACAAGATTTTAATTGCGAATTCATAATTAATACCTACTGCCATTCGATCTGACTCGCCCTCGGTTTACGAACATTTTATTCATAAAACGAAACCTGATTCCCGTTTAGTGAAATGGGGAAAAAAAAATACAGAAAGTGAAAAGTAATTACAAATTAAACAAAAAAAATACTGAAGAATCATGTTCCGAATTACATAAAGAAATTATTAATTTACTACTATGTTTTCATTTTTAAACTAAATTTCATTTTTTTTTAAGTTAAACGTCATATTCTCAACCAAGAAGTTCTTAAAAAAATATAAAACCCACTTTCCTCAAAATGTTATCCTTGATTTTTTTGTTTTGTTTTTCGGTTTAAGCCGTGAAAATGAAAAGAAGAAATTCCATTTACTTTTAAGTTATGTTTGCTGAATATAGTGAAACTTTTCCATTAAAAAAAAAATAAATCCGAATTACTTAATTAATTAAATTGAATATATCAAAACATGCGGAACTAGTGGATTAACTAAAAGGATTAAAATGCATCATTGCACATCATTGTATTAGATATTCTAATGTGTGTTTTTTTTTTGTTTTTTTTTTTTTGTGGAAATTTTTGTTATTTAAGTTTCTGATTCTTAGAAAGAAAATTTCAAATATAAAGGTTAGAGCGACTTTGTCATTAAATACGTAAGTTTATACATAAATATGTATTTGGCAAGTTTCAAGAAGATGTATCCAGCGGTTCAAACGTTATTATGGGGACGAGGAACCTCAAACATTCTCATAGAGTAATTTCATGAGCCTTTCGTAAGTAAAAAAGCTAGCTGCGCAGAAAATAGAGGCTCTTGAGATCACCTACATGACTAAGTGGAAATTTGAGTGTCATACGGACGCTTATCATTTTAACTTAAAGAGCTGAACACACTATCACATTTACGTTTATGTAGATGTACCTTAATTGCTTTAGTGACGTAGTTACGTCATCAAGGTCACAAATACTGAGTCCCATAAGGATTTTTGTTGATTCCGGAACTCAATGTTTGTGACTCCGAAGACAACTATGTAACAAGCGATTACCTAGACATAAACGTAAACGAGATAGTGCGTTCAGCCCTTTAGTCCATAAATATGCACGTCACGTTTCAAAAAAAAAAAAAAAAACTAGTCAAAATTTTAAGGAACAAACATACAAATAGTAAGTTTTTGTTAAGTTATCTAGTAAATCTTTTTTTCTTCAGAACACAGGCTGAAAAAAATTGCAGAGGAAAACAAGTTGTTTTGTAAATATAAATAAAAGCCCTAATAGGGGAATGCGTATTAAAAAGAAAAAAAGAATTAAAAAAATAACATAAATTAACAACATCA
>JAFIDM010004315.1:58402422-58414655 GCA_023159025.1 Thereuonema tuberculata | reverse complement strand
GCAATTGGAATTAAAAATAGTCCATAACCCAATCTCACTTATGCGAATAAATCTTCCATTTGTAGTCGCGTTCATGTAATCATCCTGCCGGGAACTAAGCACCTAATATGGCAGTGACAGTTGTGCTCTGTAATTTCGCATAGCGGTGCTGTAGCCGTGCCTTTAATCATAGGTTGGTGTCTCTGTGATAGAGGGTGTCTTCCCGATCCGCTACCAGATGCCCCACCGTAATTATGCGTCCGTCTCTAGGAGCTACCAGATGATATTTCCACTCGACCAAGCGAACGCGATCGTTCCCCACCCACCATTTTTGTCCACTGTCGAATTGCATGACTGTGTCATTGGGTTCAAGAAGTTCAATCACTTCCTAGTTGAAAATGCTTTCTAAACATGTTCTGTTCGTATGTTGTTTTTTGCTATAACAGAGAAAGAAGCTAGAATGAACCAGGCAATCTTTCAACATTGACTCTTCAACATTTCGATCGTTTATTTATTTGCTTATTTTTTTTAATAATTATTTCTACTGTATATTCCTTATCATGTAACTTTTGAATATTCAAGTCATCGACTCTACCGATTTTCTGTGGGATTCTCGATGATCAGTTTAGCTGAAACAGCGTTCATTTAGATGTTTCGTTCGAGAGTTATCGTGCCGAAAGACTACAGATGCATTTTTTTCTTCGGTTGCAGGTTTTTAAAAAAACAGCATTTGTTAAAACCTATTTTCAGGACAGACTTTTATTTTGTAAAGCATCGTACGAAGGTAGGAAGCAGAGGCTCCTGCAATCAGCAGCCGATCATCAGGACAAAGTTGAAGTCGATACCAATTCCATCCTTACCCTTCTTAACCCCGAAAAGAATTCTGTTACTTTTTTTTTTAAAGTTTTGGGTGGATTCTTATGTAATAGAAATACCATCAAAAAATCTCCAGTCACCGTCGACATCTGAACTCGGGGCTAAGAAGAGCTAGCGTACCCTCTGATGTCGAGTTTAATTTATGAATTAAAGAATTGATCGGAGGCTAATTGGATATTAACTTGCCACCAATTTTAAATTATTTATATTTACCGTATATGCTCCAATAAACGCCGAGTCTCTTATTGTCGCCGGTCTCTAATAAGCGCCGGGCTGCAGAGGGGACACGGCCAAATAGAAGCAGGTCTATAATTGTAGCCGAGTCTTTGATATTTGCCTACCGGTACTAGTGTAAGCGTCCGTATCTTTACATATACCTTACGGTACATTGCCGAAACGGTCATTTGACATTGCCTTTAAGATTCGCGCGGTGGAATACGTGAAAGAAAGAACTCAAAGCGTCGTGACAAACCTAGAAGAAGAGGAAGACGATAGATAGTGAACTGGACAACAACGAAGCCGTCATTGCGGATTCGGACGACGAATAGCAGCGAAAGGTACAGAAAGACATTGCCATTTACCTTTAACAGCATGTAGCATGTCTTATGTAGCATGTGAAATTCAAATAAATTAGCTATTTGTAATATTAGCCGGTATTTATGTGTAAAAATATTGCGTTCTGAAGGTTTTTGCTAATAATGGCCGGCCTCTTATAGCAGCCGGTCTCTATTAAGCGCCGGGAGCCGAGGCTAGTTTTGCAAATAAACGCCGGGGGCCTCTATTGGAGCATATACGGTATATTTCTTATGTTACAGCATTTTCACTTTCCGATATCAGGCCATCAGCGGAAATGCTACTGACTACGCTTGCACAGTCTTACTATTCAATGTGAACATTTTTCATGTTTGTTTGTTTGTATGTAGTGTGCTGAAACGACTGGACGGATTTCTTTAAAATTAAGTATGACGTTTATTTGTAATCCAACTTAAACTTTGAGCATGATAGTTTGATCTCTATCCATCTCCCAGTTCCTCTCAATTGACATCCAATCACTGCATGCTCAGTTCTCCTTACTGCATTGATATCAGACCGTATTCCTACAATATTTTTTTTAAAAAAAGGGTTTGCCATATATGGTCATTAAGTAGCGATCGATTTTGTCTGGAACAAACGTCACCAGTCATGACGTCATCAACTTGACCTCCGAGCAGTCAGTACAAGATGGCGTCGTTTTGTGATCGCATAAGTGTGACCAAGAAAGGACAAACTTTGCATAGCCAAGCAAGGGGAATAGTGTGGAACGTTTTTAATTATTTCAATTTTAATCATTATTATTTATTCGTAACTATAAAAAATACACAAACCAGAATGTTTTGGTAATATTTACAAGATTCAGTTCCGGATTTTAGCAATAGATGGTGTTGTTACATCCTGAAACATCAATCTATAAGGAAATTACGTCATCAAAAGCTGTTCTTTCATGAACTGAACTGTAGTAACTCTTATATTACATTATCAAACGTTTATTGCTTATTATCACTGATGTTTCTCCATAAAATAAGCACTCAGCTTCTTATACAGTCAATGGAAAAGCAAATATCCTTTGAAATGCTTCTCTTATTACTTTCATTTAAATTTTCAGCACGTTTTCTACATTGCCTTGAAATATTCCTTACATTCGAAAGGAAAAGTTGCGCTTATATTCTTTTCAAAAAGGCTAGAATGTATTATCCTATATTCTACACAGTAGCTCTTTCTAATTGTTATTTTAATGTCACAATATCAGATTCCTCTTCAGTGTAGATTAGGTTTATAATAATAATGATATTACAGTGTATAGGAATGCTCTGCACCTATACATCACCTTTGGTTCACGAGGGATGATGTAAATTGAAAACGGATTTAGGTTGAAGCAGTACTTTATTTTTCGCTTATCATATGCACTGCATTATTTCGTGCATAACTGAAGTAACCAATGCATTTAAAAATAAAATAACACTGTAGAGTAATAAATAAATAAGAAATAAAAATACATGTAACGCATATGAGAATAAATAATTTCAATAAAGCAACAGCAGTAAATCATTTCCAATCCCATTAAGGAGGTAGTTTTTGGATATCGTTAGCATAGAGTATTCGCAATTGTTCTATTCTACAAAACTGCACTATAAACAAGTGAAGAAATGAGTAGAAAAAAAAATTCTTCCTAAACTTAACCTTCTTTTTTATTGGGCTGACGGATGTGTCAAAAAAAAAAAAAACTAACGATGCAGAACGTTAATCGGACGTAAGTTCGAAGCAATTCGGGGTAAGACGGTAATTTATAAATAGCAGAAAGTGGATTAAAAAAAAATACAGATATTTTTATTCCGATTATTATTATTATTTACATTTATTTATGTTCTTTCTGAACTAAGGTTTACCACTGATATTGGTTTTAATTCTGTACAATCACCTTAAAAAGTCTTTGTGTTATTTGAATCAAGAGAAAGAACCCTAATAATTTCCAATGAGAATTTGCTCCAGGTAATGACTTATCTCCAACCTGTAGATGCCAATGAAAGTGATAAATTTCACGGTATTATTCCACAAATCACAGGCCTGTGTAAACGTAGCTGCAGGTCGCATTGAAGAATACTTCGCAGTTCCCGCCCAACTTATCAAGACGATCCCTCTCTTATGACAGGAGGGAATCCAAACAAAAAAAAGTACCCCCTCTTTTGGTTTAAGGGTATTTGAAGAACGTCGTCGATTAGCTTTTACAAAGGATTTAAGGGGAAGGGTACAAACATAAAATAATATAGATAGGCCTGTGTTATATACATTTGGAAAATCTTCACCAAACAAAAGGTTTTTACATTTTGAGTAAAACTTCATAACATAAAGGAAACTTAATGTATATTCATGCGTTTAACTTTCTGCACGCAGTACACATTTAGAAAGTTAAACAAATGTCAATTTGTAATGTCAGTCTTTTTCTTGAAATGTCAAGTAAAGAAAATATTCCTTGTCCTATTGTTCCTTAGCCGTTCCGGCATGGCCTAGTAGTTTAGGCGGTGGCCTCCCCATGAGGCAAATGTGTCAGAGCCTGGGTTCGATTGCCGGTCGCGTTATGGATGCTTAATTTCCTTTCCTGTGTTTGTCAGTCTCTTCTTCACTTTCACGTTTGGTGTAAGTCATTCCTTAATGGCTTCCTGAGGAATGCAACGGAAAATCACCTCAGTATCTTTCCCCAGGATATTCTACGGGAACTCCTGAGTTCCATAGAATGCGTACCTCCTTGCTCGGAGTTCGCACTTAAAACACCGTTCCTTATCTTACTTTCTTCGAGACTGGGACTGTTCTTTCTCACATAGTTTCCTACTGTTTGTTGACTCCGCAGAATTAAAAAGCGATTAAAAAACTATCTCCACAAATGTTTTTATGTTTGATTAGAAATGTTTGTCTTGCCCCTTTATGTAGGTTTCACGGTAATGTATCTGGAGAGCAAACAAAGTCGAAACAGCTATCCATAGTCCCTTTCAGATCAGTAAACAAAGGTTAAAGATTCAAATGTTTTTAAATAGAGAGAGAAATTCACCAACGGACAACAAATATGCCTTCGCACATTGAGACAAATATGCCTTCGAAACACCAAGGGTATATTCTGCTGATGATTCCTAATAAGGATGAAACAGCTGTCCAGAATTCCCGTTGATGTTGGCTCAATGTGCGAAGGCATATTTGTTGTCCGTTGGTGAATTTCTCTCTCTATTTATGAATAATTACGGACATTAAATTTGCTGTCATTCAAATGTTCTTCTTTAGCCACATCTTCCTAATTCCTTTCAGTGATTCAAATTTTGCTCTATTTTTATAGAAGTTTTTAAGTTTTGAGTGCATTCTACTGAAATACTTATATAAGATTTTTTAGAAAAATTCCAAAAATGGATTTCAAAAATGGACATCAATACCTCTTAATTGATGTCTATCGATGTAGAGATGGCAAGAATTTCTGCAGTTAGTTGTTCTGTAGTTTTAATAGTAGTTTGAATAGTAAATACTCGTTAGATAAAATGATATAGTCGTAGTGATTAATGTGCCAATGAAGACAAAATGTTGTGATAAAGTTCTCTTTGTCTTTTTCAAGCCACAGATAACGAGAAAGCAGCCGTAATTCTAGGAAAGAATGGAGAATTTGTATGGGGAGTCTTTAACCTAAACGAACAGAATAAAAAATAAATAAATAAATAAATTAATTAATAAATAAATAAAAGTCATCCAGGTTTGGAACTTTATAAAAGCAACTATTAAATACTAGATTTTACACGATAACACTTTCCATTGAATAAAATAATTTACGAAAGTTTCTTTTAGTATGGAGAAATTCTTCAATTGCTATTTTTTTGAAAGAAATTCATATCCACAAAAGCGCTGCTACCATAAAATTTAGTATGAAATTTAAATCTGAAATTTAGTCTTTATTTTCAAAGCATTATTTTTCCGCCCAAATTTTCTTAATGTATCAGAGAATATTTTTCTTTGTTTAAAAACAAAAAACAAAACGGGCAAATTAAGCTTCTCTACATTTCATTTTTTGTCTACGTTTCATTTTTTGAAGACCTTGAGACTTGCACGAGAACTGTCTCCTATCACGTGACTAAATTCGATCTGTTAAATTCGGTTTTTGATTTGTGAACATGTTGTTAAATAAAATACCTTTTTATGATACAGGAAACACAAGGAACAAATTCCTAATCAACCATTACTACACAGAAAGTAGCTTACAAATTAAAATGTCGTACATGTAGAGGAATATATTTTGGTAACACTGGACGTATATTAGGTGAACAAGTTAAAGAACATATTAGCGTATTTAGAAATAGACATCCTGAAATATCTGATTGGGAAAACCGTTGTATATAAATCCAGATCCATTAATAACAGTCCTATATAATAACTAGCAAACCGACCCGTTCTTCACTCGGGTTGCAAAACAAAACAAATGTCCAAATGTGGATGGTAAAGAAATTGCAATTACGAGATCACTTGGTTGGTACAAAAAAAACTTTCCCGGTTGGTATAAAAAAACAAAAAAAACAAAAAAAAACAAAAAAACAACAACAACTCAAAAGGTCTGATATCATTACAAATCTATATCTATCCCGAAAACCTCGTAGAAGTATGTTTGAACCATGTTTGCCCATCCACTCACCTTCCTCCCAGTGTACACCCATTGTTCCAGGTTATTTGAATTTTGTAACGTCATAACCTATCACTTCAAACCTTTCCTAGTTCGTAGAAACTCATCTGATCAATACAAATCTATATCTAACCCGAAAACCCCGTCGCTATTATGCACAACAATAATTTCGTTGCAATTGTTGCACAACACTATTTGTATACTTCCCATTGTCGCCACCGGGTGCATATGTAGCGCTGTTGTGCAGAACAATATTTTAACTCCAATTGTTGCATAACAATATTAATGTAGTTCTCATTGTCAAGATAACAAATACTAAAACCTAACAGTAGTAATGGAAGCAAACTTTCAGCTTTATAACTTAAAGTTACGCTTTTTATCCTATCCCGGGGGAATTTCGAAACATCCTCAAAAAGTGATTATAATTACCTACTTATATGCCAAATTTGAAGTCTCTACTAATTATAGTTATGTACTTATTATAAAAATTACAGAAATAAGAAAGCGACAATAAACCCTCGTTATTTCCGAACCCCTGGGAATTTTGCAAAATCCGGCCTTATTCCTTGTCTACATCATAAAGGGAACCTGTGTGTAAAATTTCAACTTTCTAGGTCCAACGGTTTGGGCTGTGCATTGATCAGTCAGTCAGTGAATGAATGAATGAATGAATGATTGAGTGAGTGAGTAGGGTCTTGTCTTTTTATATAGTTAGATATATTTGACACAACAACAAGATTTATAATTGCTTTTGTTATCAATAGTTTTGATTGTTTTAATAAAAAAGGTGTAGAAGTAAGTCCATTTTGTTAGTGTTATTCAAGAAACATTGTAAAAATAACGCATCATTTCAATAATTGTAAACATTGCATATATGTTTAAATTATCCTATGTTTATTTAAAACATAGAAGATAAGTTACTTTCTGTGAAATGTAGTAATGTTTGATAAATAATTTGTGTTCCTTGTGTTTCCTGTATCATAATTATGTGGTTTATATAAATATATTTTTTTAATACAGAAACATTGTTTAAATATAATCTCTTTTCATACAAAGGCAATCTTATTAGAAGATTAGCAATTTCAATTGATCATGTTCTTCTATTCTTGTTTTGTTTTTTTTATTTGTCACCAGTCGGCTTAGACGATAGAATCTTACATAGTTAAGTTTTCGACGATTGATCGAGGCTAGAAGATTGCTTTAAAATACAAACTATCCCTAAAATCTGGCAGCACAGCAGAAGTTTACGTTTTTCTGTTTCTTCAGGCCGTAGTGTTTCTGGGAAAGGACGCATGAATCTAGATCATGTCCTAGAATCTTGAGTCAATCAAAAATCTTAACTGAACTGCAGATCCAGCTATATAGTTAACATAGCATCCTTGTTGCAGAATTTAAGGAAAGGGGAACCATAATAGGTTAAACTCTTGTTAATATTACAGCAACAGTGATGGATAGAATAAGCCAATTCGGTGACTTAGAAGTTATGTTATTTTTTTTAATCTTTCCGATGATGTTAGAATAATGGGGCATCCTTTGGAAATTTTCGGATAGTAGACATTGAAAAACAAATTGCCATAATTATTTTTTTTTGGCAGTTTTATGTGTGTTTAAGTAATTATATCTTCAATTGAAGGTACAATTATCTAGTTTATGTACTGTTTCTTGGAATGTCCTTACCCGTTCGGGCCTTTTTTTATTTTCATTATCTCTCACCTTGGCAGCCACTGGGCAGCAGACGACGTGTGGGTGGTCTGCGGAGAGAAATCCGTAATTCATTTATTTCATTCTCCGCCGTGAATTCTGGCCACATATATTTTTATTTCATCGCCCCCTCCCCCCATCCCCTTCTCCATACTTGACTTATGGGATGGGCGATGTCAGTAGGAAGGTGCGAACACAGCGACCTCTTAAATCAGTTAGAAAACGCGCACTTCTGGAAGCATCTCCACTCCCACCCCCAGAGGACTCGGACTTAACCCCACCTTCTTATTTGTTTAATATTCGCGGCCTGATACATCGTCCGGAAATTTATTAACCGTCTTCTAAGTGTTATTACGTATGGATATTGGGTCCAATGCGTATGGGATCAGCTACTCACAAATAAATCATCCAATAAAATACAACGGCAAACTCGATAAAAGATCGGGCGGCAACTGTCTATAAATTAAGATCGAAGTTTAAGTGGAGCTCCAGCCATTGCTAATGAAACTGATGACGATATTTCAATAAATAAACGTATTTCTAACCATTTTAATAATTGTCTAAATTATAACCTTTTAACCCTATTCTTAGCATTGTAACCTTAACCCTGATCCAAGATTTAATTAAAAGTTATGTACTAATCTAAAAGTGTGCTAGATTATTTTATTTCAATTAAAACGTTTTATTTCAAAACAGGAGCGAAAGCAAAGACAACCTCCCCTCCTATCTTCCGAATTCTTCTCGTCTTCTGAATTCGAATTCCATCAAATTCATTATTTAACAAAAGGCTAAAAAAAAAAACTTAAGGTTTACTTTCCTTGAAATAAGGTATCTTATTATTATTAATATATTAGTATTTTGAATTCGTGAAAACGACAAAAAAGACTATTTATTTTATCTGAATTTATGTGCTGAATATAAAACAGTTTAAATTTATCATTTTTGGAAAAAAAAATATTTAAATCCACCTTATGTACTTAAATTGTCTTAAACGGTTTATTTAAAATATCAATTTAATTTATGATATCAATGGCTTAGCTTAGATTTAGTCTTCAGTGTTTATGACAATTAAAAGATGTTAACAGATTATAGATATTAACAGAAATAGGATAGAATCCATTGTTTATATTTCAGTGCTTTTCAATTGGAATTTTTGTCTTCTCATACAAGGACCCAATTGGAAAAGATTTCAAATATAAAAAGTAGTTTCCGAATACAATATGTCGAATATATCAAGTTTCAGGAAGATCCATTTAGCAATTAAAAAGTTGTTAGAAGATTTGATCATTTGAAAAATAATAATGAAAATATAATAAATATTTAAAGAAAAGCTTGTTTATGTAATGCAAACAATATCCAAAGTTAAATTAAATTTAAAATAAATTTATTATTAATGCATGTATATAAAACTTTGAGCAAGGCTACAGCGATCAAAATATTAATAAAGATATTGCAATATTTTTACTTTAACAATTCCACATGATTATACTAATAAAAACAATAATAATACACTGGTTTTGCAGTAATTATTATTGTTGAAAAAAAAAGGATTATAATTATTATTGTGTTGCTGCAATTTTATTTCGAATAATGTATTCATCTAAAATTATCGTAAGAGAATATTTTACTACATCAATTCTGTTATGTTCTTCCTCTGCATATTATTGATCCAAAACGAAAGATTTTAATTTCAAAAATGTGCTAATAATTTTAAAATTTCCTGTTTTCTGTTTAAAGATTACATTATCTTTAAAAGTAATAATAAAACATAGTAATCTGTAGATTAAATTTCTCACTTGTGACTTTTTGGATGAAAATTTTGTATCACACAAATCGGCCAAGTGATTTGAGTTTGCGAATAAAATGTTTAGTCATAACAATGGATGAGACCAAATTATTTACAAGTGACATTCTGGAACAGCTGTTTCAAGCTCGTTGGCGGTCATCAGCCAGGAGAAGTCACTGTAAAATAACAAGATCTCGCACTGAGGCTGGTAATAATGAAATATCGGAAGCGCAGTGGTGCCTCAAAGGATAAAATAAACAATGAAAAACTCACCAATGAACCATTAGTGAGAAAATTCATGCACCATCAATGTACAGGCCTCAAGGAATTTTTTTAATTTTTTTAATCTTACCAGCCTCAGTGCGAGACCTTATTATTTACAGTGACTTCTCCTGGCTGATGATCGCCAACGAGCGTGAAACAGCTGTTCCAGGATGTCACTTGTATAATTTGGTCTCATCCATTGTTATTATTAATAATTCAAACGCGCAGTTTGAATTTTATTGCATTAAAAAAATTCATTGCGGCCTGTACATTGATGGCACATGAATTTTCTCACTAATGGTTCATTGGTGAGTTTTTCATTGTTTGTTTTATCCTTTGAGGCACCACTGAGCTTCCGATGTAAAATATTTAGTCATTGAAGATTCATTTTATTCTAAATTCGTCTTGTGCTGCCTGATTTATGTAGCGATTGGAAGGTCGTGCCAACGTGTTTATTTATTTATTTATTTAATTTTAATTATGTATGTTTGACAAAATTCGTAAACTATGTCTGTTTTAGCTTAGAGTATTTTGGTTAAGATACACCTTTAATCCTCCGGAGGGGATATAAAGATAAATAAAGGCTCCTGAGATCTCCAGGCGAACGAGACGAAATTGAGATCACCAGGCCAACCCGACATGTAGGTAGTTAGATGTTCAACAATTTTTAGCCTTCTTTCCTAGAAGATAGGTTATTTATTATTATCGAAATATAAGGAGGCCTGTTTTTGTGGGAAGTCTTATTTAAATAGAAAACCAATAAGGATCTTCAGTGATAACATCAAAGAAACCGAATCACTAAATAGTACATTTAATACATCATCAGATTACCTGATAAATACAATAATTGGGACTTAGATTGCATTTTAAGTCTTTTTAGAATTAAACACACTGCAATTAAGAAAAATGTTACAAAAGTTACGCCATCTTTGTTGTGGGTTTTTTTTTTTTTTGTAGTTAAGCTTACAAAGTAGGCTTAATTTTAAAGTCTAAACTTTAGTTCTTAATCTTGCCACTGCTTTATCAAGTTACAGAGACGGAATTGCAAATTGAAGATTATTAAGTTTTTTGAATACGCAGAAATAGTTTAATATATTTTTATTTCATTTTTCATTTCCGTATTTCCATTTAAGAGCAGAGGAAAATTAAGCCGAATAATAGGTCTTTTAAGATATGACCTCATCCGATCCACGCCTTCGTTGAGGAGCAGGCGGTTTTTTTACATACGAATATTAAAAACATCCCAAGCAAAAAGGAAGAACTGAAATTGTTACGGATGAATAAGTTTGTTGTTGGAATGTCTGCGCCCCCTACATTCGTAACTAAATCTCAGTCGAGGTTAACGCTCCCGTCTTTAAGACAAAGACAACAGATCCAAGAAGTCAACTTGTCTCTGATGATAGGGTTGCGAAGTTCATGCCGATTACCGATAGCTAGATCGGATCTGTGGGTAATCGCTTTATCAGACGTTTATTAAATTGTCTGCCCGCCTGAGACTATCATTATCCAGGTTAATATTTCAGAGATATTGGCAGAAAAATAGACCTAATTCTGCCTAAGTTCAGAGGGAGTTCCACCCGAGTCAAAGTCACAACTGAAACGCAGGAAAATTATACTAAGAAAACAATTTTCGTTTGAAATTGCTTGCGGTGCAGATGCTGAAATAAGATCTGTAAAAGGACAAATTATGCAAAATATCGTATTAGCCTATGAATTGAGATTCTAGACGCGTATAAGTAAATCTTGCATTTCATCTCTTGTAGGCATCTCTTTATTTTGATTATTCTGAATTCAGAGTAGATGGTTTTTGAATCCATTTTCAAAATACGACCAAAGCCTGATGGTAATTACAAAGATATGGTTGGCAGCGAACTTCCGAATAGCTGCCAGATTTTGGACTCCTTAGCTTCTTGTCTGGGTATATTTTAAAAATAAAGATTATTGAAAAATATTATCTTCAAAAATAATGCTACGAAATGTGATAAGATAGTGACGTCACTAAATCCACACACTTGAGACCTTATAGTGAGTTATTTAATTTAATAACATTCTAATTCCATTTCCACCTCTCGCCTTCCTCTTTCATCTTCCCCCATTCTATCGTCTTCCATTTAGTACCCGACCCTTCTACTTTCTTCTTGTTCCTTTTACTTCCGTATTTTCGTATTATGTAAAATATGAATTTATATGAATAAAATTTGACTAAAGTAACAACATAAACGTCTACTGAAACGTCTGTACTTTTCTCTTTTACTTGTTGTTTCCTGTATTGTTTTGTTACATTGGGATTGGCCGAAAAGTTCGTTCGGTTTTTTTACATAAGTTAGCTCCAGTAGCGCTTAGGTGTCTTTAACGTCATTCGACACCATTTTGATGGATTGTATTGTGACAGCTGTCATATCAGCGTGCATTTAAAACAAACACTGATCAAAATTGGTGAATTTT
>JAFIDM010004315.1:58385503-58400823 GCA_023159025.1 Thereuonema tuberculata | reverse complement strand
CTTTGTGTAATTTATTCCTTGAGGCACCACTGCGCTTCCGATGTCTTATTCATACCAGCTTCAGTAGCGAGATCTTGTTATTTACAGTGACTTCTCCTGGCTGATGATCGCCAATGAGCGTGAAACAGCTGTTTCAGGATGTCACTTGTGAATAACTTGGTCTTATCCATTGTTGTTTAATAAAATAAAGATTTTATTAATTTTTTATCTTAATATTTAATGAATTACATCAATCTGAATGAATAAGGAAAATAATAATTAAATATTTTTAGCCATGCTTCGCGAACTGCATGTAAATTAATTAGAACAAAATTAATTAAAGTATGAAAAAAACAACAATCTGAATAGCCACAGGATCAATTTTTATGAAGGTAGGTAAGAGCATACAGTTCTTTCTAGATGTGGGTAATTTCTTTCCCAGATGACTTTGTATTTTATACTGTTCACAGAAATTTAAATTTTTGAGATTTAATTTCGTTACATTCACAAATGGAGTAAACATTCACAAATGAAACAAAATGTAGTTAAGTTATAAGTAACGCCATCTGTCGTCAATAAAAAAAGAAAAGAAAACAAAAAAACTCAGGATTTCATTTCACGACTGAGTTTCTGAAACGATTTTTTTTTTTTAATCCATCAGTTTCAAATAAAAACAGATGATCTTTGGTCCATAAACATGCAAGCCAAGTTTCAGGAAGATCCAATCACTATAGAGAATAACGTAAATTGACTTTTCGGATCGTTAGGTACACCACTTTTTAATCACTTAAATAGGGCATGGGAATGTATGGGAAGACCGAATGTGCCCTGTCTGCATCCAATAAAAAGCCCTAAAACTTTTTCCTGAAATCCCCCCCCCCTCTCCCATCGAAATATTGAAAAGATCCTAAAAAAATTTTCTTTGGTTCTTTAGTTTTTCTTTGGTTGGATAGCCAGCTGAGGCGAACTTAGCTCTTCTCGCAGTTTTGAAGATGACCTTTATTTATTTATTTTTGGTTGGATGGCGAGGTGAAGCAAATTTGATACTTCCCGCAATTTTGAAACTACGTAATTATTATTTTTTTTGTTTTTGTTCTTGTTCTGGCTTTTTCAATATCTGCTCTCTAATTTACACTGTCAAAATAAAATTCAACCCAACCCCTAAGATAGAAATACGTCAATGCTACTAGCATTTAGATACGGCAATCTAAAAATTAACTCTTTTTAAAATATTTCTTTTGCTTTTTACTGACTTTTTAATCCTGAATTTACTTTTATTAGTAAACTATCAAAAATATCTCCTTTTTTTTCCGAAATTTCGATTTCAGTATTTTCAATTTCGGCTAATGGTAGCTTGGGAGACTTTTCTGTCCTTCTTTATTTTGTATCTTCATTTCTCAAAAACGTAAGTGCACTCCGGTACCTCTTGATCAGATTTACAATCTGAAAAATTGTTCTTATCCCTTTAAAGCATAGAAGGTCATCCACAGAATACTGAAACTCTTTTACTTCTGATGCCAGATTTAAGCGCAGATTCTTAAGATTTCCCCCATTAAAATTCATCAGTGGTGAAGTGAAATCACTTGTATTATTCTGGAGGAAAAAAAAATACGTCACGAATCTTTTTTTATCTCTAGTTTATACAAAGCCACATGCTTTGCACGCCTCTAGTGTATATATCTTATCCTCTTTCTTTTCTTATTATCCTGTCTTTCTAAGAAAAGTCTTTCATAAAAATCATATTTCTCTCTCTTTCTATCTCTATTTAATATATCCCGTTCCCAATCACTTTTGAACCGGTCTTCTTGGAACTTGGCCTGCAAATTTACATATTAAAAATTTATTGTTAAATTCCAAGGCATTCCTAAGAAACTTTAAGGTCCTTTAAGTTATCCTTAGAAATCCACAGAGAGAAAATAAGTAAATAAATGATTTTAAAATTTCTGTTCTCCAAAAATGTGATCGCCAACTTCGTTCATCCTCTTCGTTCAATTGTTCAGCAATTATTAATTTATATTATTTCTTAACGTGTGCGGGTTGCAAGAATTTTTTTAAACATGGACAATAGTAAAAACTTTAGCACACATAATAAAAATTCATAAATAATAAGTCATCTAAAAATGAAGAAAAGATAAAAAGATACTTAAACAAGGAAGGTTTCAACAATTGCAGGTTATCTTCAGCAATTATTAAGGAAGATAAACACAAGTACATATTATACAGATTAATATTATTAGTATGTGATCTTAAGAAACAATCTTCAAATAACATGAACTCTCTATACTCGAAAACGGAATTAAAAATCAATGAATGAAATTATAAAAATGTTATTTTTAGATTTTTTTTTTAAACTTTCCAACTGAAAGTTCTAAAAACTTTGACCAGTTAGCTATTTTTTTTTTAAGAGCTCGTTTCACCAGTCCTCAGTACTTGCAGCTCGCAGCATTTTGGTTGTTCGTTTCTGCACATCAAACAATAAAGGATTGTGATATTAATGGAAACTTTAAAGATTAAATGTAAATCTTTACATGTGCCTAATTATAAGTTATAAAACACAATAGACAAACACCTTCGAACACACAAATGGGTTTAAAAAGTATATGTAATTAAACATTCATCAAAAATACTTTACAGTACTGGAGAGCTTTCGAGGTTTCCTTGTCAAGCCCTTGTCATATACTTTTTAAACCAATTTGTATGTTCGAAGATATTTGTCTATTGTGTCTTAAAGATATAAGTTTCATTTTCCTGAAAGCCTTTGAAGATTTCGCGATAGAATTAATTAAATATGTATTCTAAAATTGATGTTGACAGTGTGGTTGCTACGAGTTCGGAAAGTTCAAATGTCCAAGAATCAGATTAAACTTCACACACGATTTTGGGTCTATATATATATTTTTTTCTGCTTTTTCCCATCCCCTCCTAATCAGGTCTACTTTGATTTCGTGATAATTCTCATCCCTAAATTCCTTTTCAGTAATAAAGTCATTTTGCTTCTAAAGAGGTCTACCTCTGGTGGTGAAATATGCAACGTGTATCTACTTCCCACCGAATAAGTGGTTGAAGAGAACATAAAGATAAGCTACAACATGGATTCCGTGTACCATTATCACATAACAACAGTTATTTTATTAATGACTTCCACGTCTTAAATATGTTTAGTTTCAAACTACTATCATAGTTTCGTGTAATTAGTAAGCAAAATAATTAATTTAATCAGTATATATGCATAATCTGTAGTAAATCTTATATATATATATATAAGCCGGACAGCGATCTGTGATTTGAAAATTACGAAACTTGAAGAGCATCGGCTTCAAGTTTGGTATATTAGATTTATATATATGTATGTGTGTGTGTGTGTGTGTGTGTGTATGTGGTAAAGTTACGATAATATAACAATGTACTAACCAGACAGTTACGAAATAACGAAATAACTCGTGTTATTGTGATTATATAAAAAACGAAATGGCTTTTAAAGAATCACATCTTTTAATGTAATGCTCCATTTTGAATTTATAATTAATTGCCAAATTTAAAGGATTTTTTTTTTCTTTAAAAACATAAAAAAAAAAGTAAATAATTTTGCCCGACGTTATTTATCATTAATTATAATAACAATATCAAATATTCAACATCTTCAATAAGCATATATCACCTTGAAATAATGTGAGAGAGAACTTTACTGTATTACCTTATGTTTTATTGCGTTACTGAGGGAAGAGGTGTACTTGCAGTTTATATGAAAAGTTAGAGCATGATGCAGTTTTGATAACTATTTTTCTTTTATCAAGATAGGATCTCCTCAAATCCAGAATCGAAGGTTATAATTTCTTCTATGGAATCGAGGAATTTTAAGCAACTACTGTATTAATCCGAATATAAAATGAGTATTTTTTTTTTTAGTCCCAAAACAAGTTTTCGCGAACTGCAGAATCAGATGCACAATTATAAGTTAATTTTAAAGTATTCTTTCTTTGATAGATTATTGTCTTCAGATAAAAAAAAGTCAATCTTTTTTTTCTTTAATGGTGGACATCAGCGAGAACAACGTGGATTTTTGAGAGGGGGAAAGGGAGGATTACAACAAACACTATAGTATCAATGATGTACTGTTGACATCAGTGATGCGAGCGGGATGATGATGAAATATGGCCGGGATCTAAGTCCCTAGCCACCAATATTTGATATAAACGTTCTCTCTCTATTTTAGCGCCATCAAAACATAATAAAACAACAGCATTTGTTAATTATGTCAATCCCTTGAGCGCCATCTACAGAATGTTTTATTATCTCTTGCACATTGACTGTTACTTTTTCCCTAGCATTTTTTTTCCTTCTCAATAGTAGATATAAATTTGTGAATCTGTACATATTGCAAACAATTGCAAGCAATTCGAATTTCTATTGAAATTGACTTTGCTGTCCAGACATAATCGATCAATCAGATTATGCCCACATAAGGCAAACTTTCTTTGCCTTAGTTTTATCTCAAGTAGATCAATTTCTATTCTTTGTAATTGTTTTCTTCCTTCGTACACTCTAATATTTTTTTTTCTTAGATTTAAAATCTATAAATCTAGTCCATGTTCTATTCGTTGTTTTGTATCCGGGACCAATAGTGTATTTTGTTTTATTATTTTTCTTTTTACTATTTTATTAATTCTCTTACATTAGAAAAATGCCTTTGAACTTGGAAAAATTGATGTTAAATTCATTTCAATTGAAAATCGTATAGTATATTATTAATCTTGACTTTTTGCATTTGAGGACCCAATCTTAAGTTTACCAGTATGAATTTTAAATAAATATATATCTATTTTTTTTTTTTTTTTTTAAAGAGAAGAAAGAGAGCAATAAGAGGAGGAGGCTGTGTCCCTTGACAAACATACAGTACAAAAAGTTCAAGGACAATCGCCTGCAACTTGCTCTTAATATTCCAACAGCCACGAATCGTGCCGAAGGGGACCGTGACCCAAGCGGCAATCGGATCCATCTTGGCCGAAGAGCCATCGATAGACTGGACCGCAGTCAAGAAAATGCCGGCCGGGTCTGATAAGCGAAAGGCCCCGAGGGGCGAATCCTACTGCTGAGTGTTTCACGCGACTCCACCCGTCGCAGGCAGGCACTGATACGGATTCTTTGGCATGGAAATCGGCCCTGATTACAATACATTCTGCGTGCTGTAATCTAACCCCGCGGGTCAAGGTGTGTCGCCAAACAAGAAATTGACTTCATGTGCTTATAATTCCACCCACGTTCCAACGTTTATTATCACTAAAAAAAAAAATTAATAAAAAACCATAAAAAAATAATCCTATTTTTTATAGACTACTTAAAAATATTGAACAATAAAAATACATAATTATTATTAAGTCTGTTCTTTGCATTCTCAACAGCCGAGCTTTGATTAAACGGATATTATAAACTTGTTTAATCATTTAATCTTAAAGAACTTTAAGCCTACTTTCCTTAAATTTTGCCTTTTACGTTTTTCCTTGCTTTTTAATCGTCAAAAACTTACACATACGAAGTCTCAACATTTGTTAATTATTTTATCTGACGATACACCCAAACTATCTTCAAGTTTCTCGTTTGATGAAAATTGATTAATTCCATAAAACTTTAAGCTGATTAAATCCAGTTCCTTTTAATTAAAACGAAGCACGCGCAAACTTAAAATGGACTACAAAACGTATTACAAATGCAGCGTTAGACGTCAATAAAAATTCATTAATTCACAATTGTTTGTCATCAGAGTTAAATGTTTCGCTTTAAATGTTTTTCAAGGAATTGTTTACTATCTTCACTCGCGAACTTCTCACAGGGATCCACACAGAAAAAAATTTCAGTATGCGAAGTTAGATCGGTTTTTTTTTATCCGTAAATAGCCACTTTTTAAGATCGTTCGTTACTGTGGGGAACTACACACATACATAAAAAAATACAAACCTGTTTGGACGAGTCAAATCTCTAGCAAATTAGGTTAATTAGTAAAATAAACTTCATTAATTACTCCACATTAGATGAATTTCTGATTTTTGACTTGGCCATAATTTTTAGTATAAGTATCTTACACAATACTATTAAAGTTGTGGTGATTTATGGCGCGTTAAAGAGCAGGTATTGGCTGTTGTCGATTCTTATCTTGCAAATCATGTCGGTGTAAATTAATTTTCCATCGAAGAGACCGAAATTTATTGAAGTCTGAAACATCACAGCCACGAATAAGCAATAAAAGGTGGGTGGACTGCGATAAGAACGATCATTAATACAGATAACAAAGGCGAATACATTAGGGACAATATTGGCTATTAGAGACACATTTGAAAAAAGGCCAAAATCTTGTTTATACTCAGAAAGAAAAGATCACGATGGTTCACTAGGGAGCTCTAATTCGTTATCTGTAACTTATTTGTTAATTAACAGATGAGTTTTTATCTGCTTTATTCAGAGTTTTATTGAACTCGTCCAAATTTCTAAATTATAGCTTATTTATTAGAAGTTTAATGTCAGAAAACTTTGGCAATTAATTAAAAGTGATTATTTTATAATACTTTTTTTGTAAATCAACAAAGTTTACATTTTAGATTAATTTCTTATTATTTCACGAGGAAATCCTTCCCTTGAATTTATCTTTTTCTTGTTTTTTTATACTTCCAATGAATGGGAAGTTTATCAAAGTCTTCAGTGTTTGTAGGTGTTACCATAAAATAGATTACGATGCTTTGCCAGATATCATTAGAAATTCGCTGTTTGTTGTCAGTGAGAGGAAATTGTTTTGAAGAGTTTCTGTGGGAATTTTTATTGCGTTTCACACGCATATTTCTTCACAGGAATTTTGTAAAGGTAGCCCCTAACTTACGACCAACCCACTTATTGAATCTTTACAATATCCTTTATATTTTGTAAAGAAACTTGGACGTATCTAGAACATGTATGCATCGTATGTAAATATAATAGGTAGATATGTATTTATAGACCAATTGTCTAATTATACAGAACTCGTTAGGCAATGTCTACTAGAACTAGATGGCTTTGGTGGAGTCCAATTCCCGGCGTAGATTTCCCTCCTCTCTGTTCTCTTGGCAACAGTCGTAACTCGTGTTTAATTATAAGTCGTACCAAGTGTATTCGTTTGAAAATATTTACTCAATTTATTTTACATCTACATGTATTTATTGCACTTACATATTTAGGATTTACTTGTTCATTTCGTAAATTACGTAAGTTTTATATGTACAGTTTTCGTTTTTTTTTTTTGGGTGGCATTTGCTACAACTGAAGCTGTTGGAACAGAAGCAGAAACGGCTTCTAAATCTTGACTACCTACATTTCCATAGTAGAGATATATACATTATCTTTTGTCCAGTTCTTACTTATGTCAAGTTTCAAGAAGTAGCTTAAAGGTTGGTATTAAAGACACATACAGAGGCTTAATGATTTAATGAAATAGGCTGAGAAACTTTCTGGAAATTGTAAATGTTGTTTTTATTAGGCTATCAAAATGTCAAAGGTTTTATTTAAGACGTATTCAGTGATAATTTTTCATGCTTCTAACGGTTTTCTGTTACTTCCGAGAACTTTTCTTTCTTTTTTTTTGTGAACAACGCCTAAGAAGGGGATTGATTATCTTATTAAATTTTATTACCAATATTCCGAGGTTCCTAATCGCGCCCCTGAGTTACTCTTTGTCTAATGAATGTATGTAACTCACCACGCCTTCAGCAACAGATTCTAACTTTTTAAACACAAGTGACTTTTTGTCTTGCATTCAAATCTAACACTTTCTCTACTTTCAGAATAACATACTTACGGCAGGTTTTCCGAATAACATTTGTATTAGGTCATGTCGCAATTTAATTGGATTCAATTGCGTAGGACTGTTTGGAGAAACCGGCTGTTACAGTTTAGATAGAGAAAATATAAAAAAAATATAAAAATAAAAATATTTATTTTTAGTAAAAATTATAAATATTTTTATTAAAATTATCCTTTTAAAATATATAAAGGGATAGAAAAAGGGTGTGGTAATTACTAACAGATTATTCACTCCAGGTATCTCACCGACATCTATCATTGAAAAACTGAACTGTTCGTGAATGACCGTAAAATAATGGAATGTGTGTACATTATTATAATCTTCATATCTTGGTTGTGCCCATATTGTTATTGTAACTTCAAACATTAAGTTATGTTTTCATTATTAATTTTTATTATTGATTGATTCTTTTATTCATATTTTGAATAACATCTGTCACTAGACATGACTAAGAGTTACTGTCGTTTGCTTAAAAGAGAAACTTTTGTGATGATAGCATGTATAACACTGGTATATTGCTTTTAAATACATATCAGAAGTATAATATTTGTGATGTCATGTTTGAATTGATCAGTTTTTTGTACTGATCACACAATCGATTGGCGTATCTAAATAGATCGGGCTCTGGACCTCTGTCACAGACATTCTGACATTTCCAAATTATAGGTGTAATTTTTTTTTTTTTTGGGGGGGGGGGAGATCGGTGGAGGAGACTTCACTCCTTCCCCATCTCCCAAAATGACGACTTCTTTTTTTTTACTTTTGGTTGGAAGGTGAACCTTCTAACTCGAAGTCCTATCGGAAATTCCGGCAAAATCCTAGATGATGGAGTCCATTACAGAATTATTGCTTTACCCTATCTACAGAATGATATTGCCTTTTTAATATAATTTATAAATAAATAATTCAAAATTTGTAAAAAAATAAATAAATAAATTTGGGCCTAGTCCTGCCAAGATTCGAATACTTAATTATTTTTTTTAATTTTAATGAGAAATATACACTAAATGATAAATGGTAGTAATAAGTTTCTAGCTTCATTATTGAAAAAATATGTATATAACATATAAAAATTGACCAATTAACTTAATAAATTTGTTTTAATTAGTAAACTAAATCAACTAATGGTACTTCGCTATTCATATATACAAAAAAATAAAAAAAGCTCTCTTTATTAAAAAGTAAAGATAAAAAACTTATTTTCTTGTTTTTGTTATAAAAATTAGCGATTGGGCAAACGACTGTTATAATTGTAGAGGCCATTTGTTACATCAACAACTAGGAAACAATAATTTTCTGGTCCGCCATGATGTTGCCATAGTAAAAGAAAGAAAGAAAGACTGGCAAAAACGGAATCTTACTTGGTATTTCTTTATTGCTGATAAATATAAGAATTAAAAAAGTATTTACAAAGTTTGTTTGTCAGTAATGTTGAATAATGAAATATTAGGTAATATTTATAATTAGTTTATAATTTTTTTTAAAATTTTATAATTAAATTGTGTTAAAATTAAATTAAGGTGTTCTTTTTTTAAATTTTATATCATGAATTTTTAATGAAGTTCAAATTATGAACGTACGTATTATTTATACCAGAATTAGATAACCTGTTATTTTTATAATAAAGTATTATTTGAGTAGTAGTAGAAGTTCTAGAAACTTAAAGAATTTGGGATACATTAATTTATTTTGATGAACTTATTCTGTAATCGATATTCCTCTTGTATTTGACCTAGTCTTGAAATTCAGCTTGTATATCGCTGTCGTAAGATTATTTTCCAAGAAATTTGTTTATTTATTTATTTTACAAGAAATTTGTCAATAGTGTTTCTGTTCCCTTTCCATTTCAGGGCGCAGGTCTAGAAGGAAAATTGCATTGTGGGAAATATATTTGACGAAAATGCAAATAACTTGAACCAGTTATTTACATTATTTACTTTGCAAATCCTTATTAAAATTGAATTTTTAGTTTTTTACTGGACACGAAAATGTTTTTTCTCTGTTAAAAAAAATCATTCTTAAATTGGTGCTGGAAAATAAAAATTCAAGAAACTTTAAAAGAAATCGAAATTTTATTATACTTTTCTAAAAAGTAATTATTATACGAGATTACATGAAACCAATAAGACATTCTAAAGTACATATATTAAAACAGATCTTTATATAGTCCTAAAAACTTAAATATTCCTTTTAAATAAATTTAAGTTTTTATTTAAATTCTGACTTACTTTTGTTTAATAAGTAAATAAATAAATAAAATTAAAACCTTTTTTATAGTAATTATATCAGTTAATTTAATCTATTTTACATTTAATAAAAAAGTAATAATAAATTAATATGTTGCCGATCGGGAACGATAAAATGATTAAAATCTTATTGAAAAATAAAATTTTCAGGCTTTATCTTCGTTATTAGATGTTTCTCAGGCAGTTCAAACAAAAAATCTTAAATTTCAAATTTGGCCAAACCAATCCTGAATCTCAATCTTAACTCTTGGAAGAGTTAAATGTAAATCCACTCTTTTTATGTATGTATTATACTGTAAAAGAAAGTAAGTTAAAAGCTCAAGAATGATGTTTGGCATATAACTGCTAAGGCTAATTGTTTTTCAAATAGGAACATAATAGTTTTCGGTTGAAACGATCAGCTTTTTACAAAATAAATCTCTCAAATTTCTTTTGTAAGGCACATTAAGAATTTTAACAGTAACTTTTTTGAAGGTGGTAAATATAATGACACCTCAAGACTAAAGAACGAAAACAAAATTTTCGTTTCGTTCCTTAGACTTGAGGGGTCGTTGTGTTTACAACCTTCGAATTGCTCTTCCCCTCGACGCTTTTGGGTTCTGCACTGGTTGAGTAGCCCTGGCTGACGAGAGCTCAAAAAGCTCGAAACGGCCGTCTCAAGGTCTCAGCTTAACTCAAAAAGGCAATTCATTTCAAAATAACTTTTTTTTCTTTCTCAAGGAGAGATGACTTTTTTTTTTCATCTTTACATAATTAAAAGTAATTTTAGACTTCAGTATTCAATAATGAAATGTATTTTACGTAGGATTCGTTGTAAATTAGCTAATTCATTTATTGTATACTCGCTTCGCTGTGGAACCCTTGCATATAGGATTAAAAAGAAAAACTATTTTTATTTAGCAAATTAATATCGAGATCGGAGAATATACGACTTCCCAGCCCGTTGTAGCTTCTCCGCTTAACTCAGGTGTATTGCGGGTTGGCTCCAAACACCTGTGGTTGTCAAAAAAAGCATGTTTTACCTGTCACAAATGTGACATCTATATAATAGGTATATAAAAACATGCGCGTATTCGAATGCAACGTTGTGGCAAAATTTCAAAGCAATCAGTGAAGAATTTTTCAGAGATTTAAGATTTTGAACAAACGAACATTTACATTTTTATTTATACAGATATTTATATATAGGCTCTACGTGTATATATATATTTTACAATCAAAATCCTTGATAAGTTAAAACGGATTAACAATTGCTAATTAAAACAAATAAATAATAAAATTATTAAAAGTTTTCCAAGCATTTATCAATTCTTTAGATGAAACTTCAGTTGGTAAATAAAATACAATTTGAGCCGTAACTGAATGAGCGCTAACATACATTTCCCACAATTCAAATCGGCTCTCGATAGTAGGCGCAACTAGTTAATGGAAAGGTCCATTGGTTTTATCCATTGTCACGTGCTTCTGTTATGATTGGGTAATTTGTAAACGATAACGGGTTAACTTTACGGTAACCGAATCAAAACAAATGGAACGGCTAAAATTTTATTTTAAAAAATTAACGGCTAAATTCAAATAATTAATCAATACGAAATAACGGGAATTTAGAATAACAATAGTAATTCTTTATAATATTACTGATTGCTTATATTGTGACGATTCCACAACTTTCTTTGTTTTATCGTTTGGTTATTTGAATAAAATTCTAATTGCGAGGTCATGTTACTCTGATGATTCGCACGCTTCCCGCATTCCCATCGTGTCCCGTATAATCAGTGGTGGACAAGTGGGACATCTGGGTTAGGGTGTGGAAGCAAAGGCGCAACAACTATGACTTTAATAAATAATGGTTAATTCTATGAACATGGTATTTAATACTAACAAATTCCTCCTTTTATGGCCAGTATTTCTTAAGATGCCTCACGTCTCAGAGAATTAAAACACAGCCCTCCGTTTTCTTAAGAAGGGCTGAAACTTTTACCCATCAAAAAGTGCTTTGTTTAGGCCTCTTTGCTTAGTTTTTCAAGTTTGTTGCAGAATTCTCGAATATTCGTCCAATACAAGATAGACAGTTAATAATCATACAGCTATGATAAAAATGCTGGTTTCTCACTTAGCAAGTCTTGGAAACCACCGACTTGCCATTATATAAACTTACTTAACGTTTTTACCATATACAGTACATTCATACTTTGCACACATATTTACTCCATATTTCTAAGCTAATCCATAACTTAGCAAAAGCAATAACCAAGAATTTCTTGAATAAAGTTGAAGATATATTCGAACATATACAATCTATTGAAAAAGAATGCCTTTTGAGTCGAGCTAATACTCCGGGACGGCCGTTTCGAGCATGTTGAGCTCTCCTCAGCCAGAGCTAGTCAGCCAGTGCAAGACTCAAAAGGCGTACGAGGGGAAGAATTAGGAATTCATGATGGAGACAGTGACCCCTCGTCACTGTTCTTGGTTTTTATTTTCTTACTTTTAGTTATTGAGGGATCACTGTTTCCATCATGAATTCCTGATATTCAATCTATATTTTATATAATTTGCGGATTTCCGCATTTTTCCGGATAGGCAGAAGTAAAAAAAAATATTCATTGGATAGTAGGTACTCTAAACTAAAAATAACTTATCCAAATTTCAAGTCGATCGGGTTAGTAGTTGTCCTTGAAAAAATTCCCAAACATCACCTTGGTTTTTTTCTTGTGTGAAAATAATATCGAGATACTCAGAGCTTTAATTCTGTGACTCTTCTCTCATTGCGTCACACACACAGAGGGTGTAATAAGAGATACTTAACAGCAATAATTTGAATGTAGTCTTCGTGGCCTAATGGATATAAGACATCTGACTTCGGATCGGAAGGTTGCAGGTTCGATTCCTGTCATGGATGTTTTATTGTATAAATTATTTCTATTTATTTTAATTGACTTGGCATCTCCCGTGTACACGCGCTTGTTTTTCTATATCACATAGAATTTTGGTAGGTAATAATATTACATTTAAAATATTGCAACCGTTTCGGCAATTATAGTTCTGTCATTTTCGAATTACAAATAAATAGATGGATGGGAAATAAATAAACAATCTTGAGATTAAAAAAAAAAAAAAGGTTGAATACATTCGTTATTGATGGGGGGAAAGGGAAGGACATATAAGTCAAAAACAATATAAAGTGAGTTGTAGTCTCCGAGGCCTAATGGATAAGATGTCTGACTTCGGATCAGAAGGTTGCAGGTTCGATTCCCGTCTCGGATGTTTTATTGTAAAAATTATTTCAATTTTCCATTCTCTAAAAATTATTTCAATTTTCCATTCTCACAGGAAATTGTGCCGGACAGACAGAGAAATAAAAGATTTTACTAATATAGATTTTGCACACGTTCAATGTCCGCATGGGTTTTAATGTCCGCTCTTAATTTTATGCTTTAGCATAAAATTTCTTTTGGGGAACATTTTCTGAAGAAAAAAAATTGATCCCTAGTCATTTACTAAAGTTACTTAAATCCAATCCATTTTAATCATATCATAACATGTGGAATTATTAATGATTAATTAGAAGGATTAGCTAAAAGATGTTACTGTTTAGATCCATTTTAGACGTCACTATTTTGTTCTAACGTTTTTCTACAACGCTTTTTGTTACCTTCGCGCACTAATTTTTTGACAAGGACCCTCACAAAATAAATTTCAAATAGAAAACTTAGATCGTTCCTTGTACGTAAATGCGCCTGCTAAGTTTGAAGAAGATTCATGCAGAGGTTCAAAAGTTAAAAGCATATGTATACTGGTCGATTGAGCCTTACTTGTCAAGGAAACAAAGCTGGTGGTGTCAGAAACCTGCTGCCAAACTGATCGTAAAAATGTTGCGAGTCCAAAACCTAAGGTAATGAATGGAAGCAACATTTCTTAAAACAATAAGAAATCAAGAAATGAAAACCAAAGACTGCATTTAAATAAACAAAACACTCCTTTGAGTTTGTCAACAGAGAGAATCGGGAGCGGCCGTTTCGTCCTTATTGGTGACTCATCAGCATTTCGTGCACTACACACTTATTTTTAATTGTTGTTCATTTTGTTTGGGAGTCACTTTCAGGAGATGTTTGTATTCTTTTCAAGCCTTTCTGGGTTTGTCATCGGGGAGGGTGGATCGGGCTGATGAGTCTTCAAGGCGAAACGGCCGTTTCCGATTCCCTCTGTTGACAAACTCAAAGCGTGATTTGTTTATTTAAGTGCAGTGTTTGGTTTTCATTTCTTAATAATTTCCTGCATGCAAAATTTAGATCTTATAATAAGAAATAAAGTAGAATAAAGTTATGATAATAGATAAAGAGAAAAACCAGAAACGAAATGTTTTTCCCGAGAGTAGCTGATACTGTCTTCAAAGAAACTTAAATGGGCAAGGGACTGGACATGTAGCAAGACGAAACGACCTTAGAAGCATAACAGAAATTTAAAAGGGGAGGTCAAGGAAACGTACATAAGATAGATGGACAAATGAAATTAAAGGTTTTAAATTTAAACGAGTAGAAAGAAAAGAGTTTTTGACCAAAAGAAAAAAAATAAAATAAATAAAACTTGGAAACGTCTTCGAGATGCAGTGGAATGCAAAGAGTTGAAAATAACAACGGTAATATACGTATATTTTAATCTCTATTTACTGTATCTTTTACATCAGACTATTTTTGCTGTGTTTTTGTTGGCTCGGTTTTTAATGATGTTGGCTATATGTTAATTTGCAGTTCTCTTGTCCTAAGTAATATCTTATCTTCAATTCTGCGAATGTCTTCTGTAATTCGGAATAATGACCTTTTATGAAAACGTATTTTCTTATTATTAGACTTACCGTTGACACGCAATTTACTTCGAAACTGGAATTACAATTTACGCTTGTTTTAACCTGGATTTTTGTGGGAGAATCATTTCTTTGCTCCTTCTTTAACTCGAAAGCTTATTTTAATGCTTATGTTCTGAATTGCTTCTTTTTCTTTTTTTCTTTTCTTCTCCTAAACTACCCATTTTGTGTCGTGACGCTCTTGAAAACGTGGATGACATACAAAACGAGTTATCACCGGAAAATTTGTTGTTTGGCTGTGTTGCTTTGTAAGTCGTCGTAATCCTTACGAGGATCCATTAAACCCAACTTAAAACCGCCCTGTTCGAGTGAGATGCCCTCTAGAAACGGCAATTCGCAACGATTACTGCTGATGCCTATCTTGGGTCTCGTCATTAAATTACCTATTGTGCAGATTCGTTTTCCATTTTGG
>JAFIDM010004315.1:58374196-58385103 GCA_023159025.1 Thereuonema tuberculata | reverse complement strand
TCTTAATTTATATTTTGATGCTTTTTTAACTTAAAGGTCATTGTTTTGTTTATTTCTTTTGGTTCCACTGAGTTATTGAGTACTGGGCGAACCCAACTGACGAGAGATAGGAAGCTCGAAACGGTCTGTCTTAGGTCCCGGTACGAAAATTCCAAAAAATAGCTTAGTGTACGTTTTTTATGCTTTTTTTCTTGTTATAAAATTATCTTAATAAAATAATGTGCATCAAACTAATTTAAATATATATTTAAATAAACGTAAAAATAAAGAATTTTTAAATTTTTTTTTTTTTTTTAGTATTTTTAGGGAGTTCTATAAATGTAGAATTTTTTTCTGCGGTTACGTAAATATAAAAAGAACAAGAAGGAAAAAAAAGAAGATTTATTTAGTGTACCAGTCGAAAAGAGTACAACACTAAAATAAAGCTAAATATCAATATAATTTTAAGGAGGAATAATATATATAGGGTGATTAAAATACCCTCTACAAACTATAAAGATAGGTTCTACTCATAATAGACAAACAAAAAGTTCAAATAAATATGGATCCGGAAATGAATAGTTTTCGTGAACTAAAAAAGGAAAAACAACCTTGGTTATTAGCCTGGAATTTAAGAAACCTTACAAGAAAAAAATAAATAAATAAATAAATAAATAAATAAATAAATAAATAAATAAAAGAAAAATCTTGTATGTTTTAGCTTTTGGCTTATTTTCTTTTTAAACTTTTTTTATAGTCATTTAGATTTTTCTAAAAACAATATTGTAGATTTCAGTGTAAGGTCCTTAAAACCTCTGGTTTTTGAATGTTTATCCAATAGGTCGTTTCACTTTTGTCATCTCAAATGAAATATCTCCAATTACCGGATAGAGAAAACCCAATTCCCTTCCCCTACCCTCCAATTACATGAGTAAGACTCTAATGGCTGAAGCGCTTCTCGTCTTGATAACAAATTAAAACCTATGAATTAGCTACAAGTAACTGATAACTGGGATGGATTTGACTTCGCAGTAGCGTACAAGAGGGGGAGGGGGGGGGTTATCGTTTGGGGTTGGTGAGAGTGTGGAGCAATGTGTGCTCACCATTGCTATGGTGTTATGAACCCATTGTTCTTTGCTACCGCATTAAGAGTGGGATTCCCCCGTTGTGCAAACAAAAGGGCCCCGACTCGCTTGTTGTCACTTTGATGAACGGCATTTTTCGAAGGGTAAACAATAGTGTGTAGTGCCTGGGTCCGCCCCCGCGAGAGCGCTGCTGGGCCTGGCCATCTTCAGATAGCCTGCAACGGCCTTTCAGTGGGGCGTAACTCATGCCCGCGTCTCCGGATGAACAGATATACAAGAAAACGTCACCTAACTGTCACGACCTGTCCAATTCAGTTCCTATGAAATTTTAAAAACTGAAAAATTACATTATAAAAAGGCTTAAAATGTAGTTAACAATTGAATAAAAGTCACACTTTTCAATACTGCATTTCTATATCCTGAGTCCGGAGGTTTTCTTAATTTGAAAGGAACATAGCACAGCTGTTTCGACTTAATGTACTCCTTAACCAGGACCTACTTATCGACTGAGAAATAAGAACTATTTAGAATCGGCATCGGCAAACGACGATGTGAGAAATAATCTTCCGCTCTCTGTACAATTACTTGTTTTTGTATTAGCTAATATGAGCTGATGCTATATTTTTTTCATCTTTATGTGAATGGTACGTTCTTAGTTAGCTGGAGGTACGTCATCTGTTTAGTTATTTTGGATTTTCCTAAAACTTTTGGAAAATTGACTATTAAATACCAATAAAAAAGTCAATCGGTGAACTTAACAAGCAACTGATAAATAAACAGCAATTTATCAACAAAATTGACGAAAACCGTAAAATTAAAAAAAAAAAAAAATAAAGATAACGATTCAGGAACTTATATCTATTCATATTACGTTTAAAAAGAATACTGAAATAATTAATTTTAAGTGTTTTAAATATTTTTTTATAAGTGGTTTGCTATTTGAGATGTCACTGTAGTGTTCATTATAAACTCTGATTACATACTCAGCGAAACAGTGGTGTTTTTTTGGGGGGTTTTTTCTTCTTAAAAATGTGTAAAAATATTGCAATAACAACTGCAAGAACTCTCGTTGTCTCCTTTCCTTAAAATCATTCTTTCTTTTTTTTTTTTTTTAAATCCTGAAAATAATACAAACTAACAACTCTCCTTTTATTTTAAATTAAATTATCTGATAAAATAATATAAATTTCCACTTTTTGAAAGAATTCAGTAAATTCGCATTATTATTATTATTATTAAACTCGCGCAGATGTGAAGAGGATTAAAAATAGGGATTAATATCTATTGTTTTGTTTCTGAAATCTTTTCTATGTGAATTTTTGTTTATCTATACGCATTTATCTCTCGGAAAAAGACTCAAAGGGATCAGAAGGGAAAATAAAATCAACTATTAAGAGATCACCTCTTGCCTTTAAGTATGTATGCCAAGTTTCAAGAAGATCCATACATCGGTTCAAAAATTGTTGGAGGTGGAGAAGGGAAGACTCACACACAGACTGACTGATATTAATGACCCTCACTTTCCAAGAAAAGTAGTCTAATAAAATACAACGTCTGTAAGAAATAAATGTGAAATGGTTGTGATTTAACAAATTAATATTCCTTGCTCTCTGCTTTCAATAAATTATTTAATTGCATTAAGAAAGCAATATAAGTATTCGGAATGTATTGTTATATTTTCATTGCCATTCTAATATACTATTTATGGTTATACATTTTTTTTTAAAAATGTTCATTGTTTGAATTGAAATAATACGACTGTTTGAATCAATTTTTATGAAATTTGATACGTAAGCAAGATCAATCAAATTTTATTACAAGATCAACCAATTAGTTTGAAAATTAAGTGTCATAAGTTTATTTTTCCCCAAGAACCTTCACAGCTAATGCTACGACCATGTGCCATTACTTTAGCTAGTCATTACGTTTGGAAGAAGAGAGAGAGCAATAATAAACGCTACGTTTACATGTTTATGTTTTTCTTGGAGGCTTATCGTTGATGAACAGGTAAGATGTCAGATGCAATCATTAAAACTACATCTAAAAATTAAAAGAACAACATCTTAAGAGAACTAAATCCGAAATATAGTCTCTTATAGAATACATCATTTCAGCCTTTATTTATTTATTGCTCTAATTACAGATTTGTCACATAATTTTCTTACCACATAATTTATTTGTGTAAATTTAAAAATAATATAATATAAATAAGTAATTTACAATGTAGAAGTTGGATCAAAAATGGCGTCGGTTGTCCTAACTCGTGCAGGTCTTCTGGAGTCCTTAAAACTTTTCGCGGTTCGTTCGAAAATGATAGGGGAAAAAAAAAAATGAAGTACGTGGATGACTCATATGACATGGATCTGTATCATCGTTCTGACATTCCTTTGTACTCTACATGCAAGGGCAACCCTTCGTGCTGTGAATGCTGATACATGTAATAGTCGAAAGAAGTTTTAGTAATATTTGTTTGGAAAAATACCCCTCGAACCTCGTCTGATCGTCGACCTGCACCAACCCACACCAATTAACGAATTGTCTCTTTTCTTGACTAAAATTCCGTCAATTTTCTTTTTTTTAATGTTATTCATGAAAATAGAAGCAATATTTCACAAAGCATAAATGTAATATTTTCAATATGTAGTATATTTTCATGAATAAGTATTTAATTTGATTCTATTTTCTATTGCTGAAACGCAGTTGAAACACTGAGATTTCGATTGTACAGCTATTTCTTTGAATAGATAGATTTAAGTTTTTAATACTAATTGAGCACGGACTTTTTATGACTTAAAAAGTTTGAGATATTCGTAGCACTTATTTGAAATAATGCCTGAAATTCAAAATAGGATTTAAAAAACACCCATCCAACCAAAAAGAAAAATTGATCGTTTTTCGCAAATATATATAAATATATAAATCTGAAATATATGCAACCATATAACTTAAAAATACTCAAAAATAACGCCTAAAAAATTCAAAATATAACTTTACAGAAAGGCCATCCAACCAAAAAAAACAAAGTTTATTTGCATTTTTTTAAGAGAAATATCTTGCCTATGGGCGCCTAACACCTTAGGCACGCATCTGGATAGAGGCCTATAGAAATGATTCATTCGCCATCCGTCTCGGGATCTGTAGAAGGCTGAGTGAGTCCTAGAACTTGTATGGAATAACCAGGGAAAATCGGATACTTTCACCGGAGATCGAATCCGGATTTTGCAACTCGAAGACAGGCGTTTAACTCTTGAGCCTACGCTGTTAAAATAAACAGAATAATTATAATAACACAGAAATACAAGTATTTGTCAACTTTCATTTTTGAAAAATGGGATTTTTAATAATAAAAAGTCATAGGTAATATAAAATCTGTAGACAAATACAAAGAAAACATTCAGGAAAAAAGTTTTTTCATTACGCTAACGTTGTCTGTCATTATATTATAATAATAATATTATTTGTTTTGTATTTTTTAAAGAAAAATATTACACAGAAGTTATACTTTATAAATTTTAAAAATTTAAAATATCTTCAAATTTTAAAGTTTTAAAAATTTTAAAGAAAAAATGTAAAAATCAAGATTGTAATTTTTATTTCCTAATAAGAATTGTTGTATCTGTTCCTCAACAAATTTTGAATGGAAAGTTGGATATCAATATCGAGAATGGTGTTTATACACATTACTCATTTAAGAATTGAAATTTCTCGGATGCCTTTTACTTGTGTGATCTACAACTCTTGTTTTCTTTGGGTTTCTAAGGCTGTTATTAGAAACGTGCAAATGTTGCTGCTAAAAGCAGCCGATTCACCGACAAGTAAACATTTGGCTTCAGTGTTGACCATATGGTAGAGCAATATGGAAAACAAGGCGCTTTATGTTTTCGACCTGATTTAGAAAGAGGCAAGCGAAGTATTTCTGAGTAAGGCATAGATTGTTTTTACATTTGTAGCAAACCTAATGTTTTTACCATATGAAGTTATTTCTTTCATGATGTAAGTAAAAATATTTAAATATTGAAAATATCTGTAATTGTTCGGCTATAAAATGATTAAGAAAAGCCTAAAGCGAAGGCTGGCAATTGAGAATGCTTAAGATTTTGTTTACATTTCAACCACTGATTTCAACTTCGATTTCAGCTTCTTTTATGAATTTTCGTTAAATAAATAATTACTGACTTTATTTAATAGAAATGTTATATATTTTAACGACTTATTTCATCTTCAGAAAGCAGTAATTTATCAAAACTTGTTGGTCAAACCGGAAGTTGTTTTTGTTGATTTGTTTACACCTAACACCATTTTCCACCATTATTTTTTTGCAGTCGCTAACGAAATGATGCCATGCAAACTTTTTATCTTCCACAAAAAACACGCTTTTTTTTTGGCCGAGTTTTACTTCCTTACAATAATAATTTTGTTAATCTCTGAATGGAAATTCAAACTCTGAAAAACTTCATAATTTTCAAGAAACGTAAATAAATACATAAATTTACATTTATTTATTTACTTATTTTTACTATTTTACCATTCGACTCGAGTGCCACCATCCCGATTTAACATATTAAATAAAAGAGTTTTCTCGAAAATAGATGACGAAATTTATTTTCGAGATGTAAGTTTCCTTCGCCCCATCCTCGACACATCCCAAAATTATATAAACAAACCCTCTCTCTAATCTTAATTAAAAACAATGCCAAGAATTTCATCAATCAATGAATAGACAGTGACATTAAATAGCAAATAAATACACTCTGACAAAAAAAAAATGAAATACTAAGAATTTTAAAGTACCATAAACATTTTTATTGAATAAAAGCAGCCTGGTGTTACATTACATTATCAATACTGTGTTGAGCCTCCTGTAATGCATGCTTAAGGACGTCCTGATGCTGTCTTGTGGAAGATCATGCCAACTGCTGCTCCAAATGCCGGATATTCCATGATTGATCCAATTGACGTCCTAACATGTTTTAGAGATATGATGGAGAAACAAGTCTGGGGACCTGGCTGGCCAACGAAGGGTTTGAATTTCTTGCAGTCACTGCTGTGCAAAGTGTGTGCATTTCCTGTTGAAAAATTGTTTCTGGCAGACGTAACACGAACGATAAAACAGCGGCTATCTCCTGCTTTGAAAGTTCTTCCAATCACTATGGGAGAGATCTGCTATCATAAGAAATTATCTCCCATACAATTATACCAACTTCAATGGCTGTGTTCCTCTCGACAATGTTGTCCAAGATTTGAAGAATGCCCAGTCGTCCTCCATACGTGGATGCGATGATCATCTTCTACAAGGCTGAAGCGGGACTCATCACTAATGAGAACAAGCCATGTCTTTCGGGCACGGAGCCTCCGTTGCTGGCTTGTTAAAAGCAAACTAATGTTTACAATTTCGGTTACTGTACACAACCGAAGCTGTTGGAAGCACTTAGAGCTTGCCTCACAACAAACTGCTAGTCTAGCAGAGGTACAGTTGGACCGACCAAATCTTGGTGATCTGAACAAATGCCATCACGTCCGTCAATTCTAGCATCTTCCCATAGAAGCATCACAATGATCCAGATGGTGAGCGATTCGTCTGCAAGGACAGTCCTTCGCCGCCTTCTCTCCTCCTCTTTCTGTGGGCCCAACTTTTCAGGGGTTGGTGCTTTCGTCCCAGCTATGAGTGTAAGGAACCCGCTTAAACTCTTTTAGACTTGTGTAAAAGACTTGCAAGAACAGCCGGCAGTCCTACAATACTGTCTCTCTCAAAGTCCTGCAGTTGCTTGAAGGGTCTTCAAGTGCGTCATCGAGGCATTGTTGATAGTGAACTGACGTGAATATCCACGAAGCAGAATGTGTCTAGTAAGATTCTCAGGGCCTTTTCAGGGACGATAAGATGTATACTTCTATCTATTGGGTTAATAGATTGAGCCACAGAAATGATAGTGATGCTTCTTGACAACTAAAGTTTAATCATTTCAATATCTAAAGAGAAGGTAGTTGCATACGTTTCATTCAAATCGGATGCTTCTTTCATGATACTCAAATTTTTTTTGTCACAGAGTGTAAATAAGTAAATAAAATGTATTGCTTATTATTATTTTGTAGAATCTTATTGTGTTGACTTAAATATATTGTTCGTGAGATAAGAATTTTTTTTCAGTATTTAATTTTTGCAAATTGCAAAGAATGGGATCATTTTTTTCATTAGTTTTTTGAAGGAGTGTTTCTTTAATTTATGGGAATATTATGAAAGTTAGGTCTAATTCGGCGAAACTTGTCGATTATAATGTCTAATCATATCAGTTTATGGAGCAACTTAAAATTGTTGCTTAAATATTTATTGAAATCAATTATTTTAGAAGGTAAATCACAGCTTTTTCTACTTTGCTTTTTATTCACTTTGAAGCTGAGATAAGAAGGGAAGGGCTAAGAACATGTTTGTACACATTGCCATGGCGATAGAACTTAAAAACTACTTATATTACAAAGCTGAAATTTAACGGTAAAGGGATGTTGAGCATGAGCATTATATGACCAACTGATTTTGTACAATTCTGACCGGTACGTGAGTTCATTAGGGCCAAAAGGAAAAAACAAAACAAAAAAAAAGCAACCTTAATATTAGAATTGCTAAGGTAAGGCTGGATAATTGTTACAGAGTAATGCTATTTCAAATAATCGTATCTTATTTACTAATGCAGATAAAAATCTGAAATTCTAAATATGACATCGTTTAATATGTAGCAATTAAATTCTTATTTACTTATTTATTAAATTTGTCAATGATTATTGAAGTTCACTTTACTTAATTTTAAAAAAAATCAATAATTCAACATATGGTCATAAAAAAAAAGCCCCACAAATAATGATTAAAAAATACTTAAAAATGATTAAAAATGATAAATGACATGTTGTTATGGAAACTTTTATTTTAATAGAAATCAAAGAAAATTCTTACTATCGATTAAACAAAAATGAAATATATATATCTAAATATATATACTTAAAAGTCTATATCTATCATTTATCAGACTATGTTTTCAGCAATTTATAATTTTACAATATTTTAAAATTAAACAAAGCTAATAATAAAGGAAAATTCTCAGATTATAACATTTTATGAAATATTTATTGTTTTTTAAATAATCATAAATAATAATACGTAATTATAATTGTTACATATTTAGAGTTTCCACATTTAAGATGGCTGTATTTTTATTTGCAATAATAAAAAAAAGATTTGATTTGATACGACCTTATTCCAGCTTTAGCTTAAAGCGCTATTATCTTGAAAAACGTTTTCTTCAATACAATTTCCTTGTTTCGTTATATTAGAAATAATTTCCCGCAAAACGGGAATTTAATTTTAGGTCTAAATTTTTCAAGTGTACATTGCGGTTCAGGTACCTCTAATCATTAATTACTTTTCAAAATAAATATCGGCGAAAGGTTAGGTGGTGGTGAACATACATCAAGGGTTTGCTTTGGAATTATTGCTGCGTTCCATTATCTGACTGACATGTTCTTGGGCTGGTTATCAACTGACGGAATCCCGGCGGTATCCGTCCCGAGCTCATCCGGCCACTAATCGGTACAAGCACGATAAAATCCTGCGGTGAACCACGTAATTATCCACGATTGCCGTACATAATAATGCACTCATTAAGTTTTCTCTGTAATGGCTCCGAATTGTTCCGCAATTCTCAAGAGTCGCTGGGCCGTAAGGGAATGTCCACTGCAGCCGGTCAAAGAGGGGACATCCCTTGCAAAACTGTCGTTCCGGGAATCAGCTTAGCGTTGCGGGGAGGTAAAGCGGAAGAAAGCCCCATTATTGAAATTCCCGCTTTAAACAAGTTTTACACCCACAGGCAACTAATCTAAATCTTACTATGTAGAACCAAAATGTTAATAGTACAAGTTTATCTGTTTTGGCTTCCATAACTTTTATATCCGCATTGTAAGTGCCAAAGGATATTACAGATTTTGTCTAGTGTTTGTAAAGCCCTCTTAACATACATCAAAGAGGAATAAAAGGAAATATGTCGGAATGTTGTTTCACGACAACTCAAAAAATCTTATAACCTAGGAAGCTGAAATTTTAGACTTTGATTTAGATTATTATAAGGAGGATTCCTACTGAATTTTGTACATATTCGAACTGCTATAAGGTCTAGTAAGCAACTGGTGATATTACATCATCGGATTATTAATAAATTGAGACGCCAACTACATGTATGTTTACCTATTCAATATTTTAATATTTTCATTATTTTTTGTTATAGGCTATTCATATTGTTAAGTTGTTCATTGAACAATAGCGCTGTATCACGTTTTATTTGGTAATCCACAATTCAGATCTCAAACAACGCAGCGAGCGCAAACGTACATTGCTTTCAAGTTTATGATATCGTAGCGTTATATAAAAGTTTCATGTTTGGTAGCTTTGGTGTTTCGGAATCCAATTAACTTTAATCATTTTAAGCTCGGGCAGACATTAATAGGATCAATAAGCGAATTAACGTTCTTTGTTTACGACGTCAGTAGAGATTCATTCTTTCGTTTCTAGTGTTTTTTTTTATCAGAATTTTCAAGATCTTCTCGCGCTAATTTCTCGGCAAGGATACATACGTAAAAAATATAAAATATAATCTTATCCTTACATGGGCATTTCAAGTTTCAAGAAAATTCGTCCAGCGGTTCAAAAGTTTTTGGGAGGGGATTTACACTGAATGATTTGCAGAAAAAAGGCTATACAAATAATACGAAGTAAATGAGATGCAATGAAAATAAAACTGCAGTAGTATTTTTTTAAAAAAATATTAGACGTCGTGAAATGTGTTTTCATCAGAAAGTTGTCCCCAAAACAATTTTGAGATAATGTACGGAAAATAATCCATGCGCCTACAAAGAGATAAGAGCAAATCTTATCCCTGTGGCATTGGTGAATGTCAGTTGTGCTATCGTTTTAAAATGACTGCTATGTCGCTTGATCCAAGGGACTTCATAAATCAAGTTGTTTCATTTGACTCACAGATGGCGCGGTCAGCAGCTATGGGCTTTTTCCAGCGTATCGATTCCCTAGACACAGTTACCATATAACATTATCAGCACAAAGTGTGAAATACGAAATGGAATTGATGAATGCGTAAATAAATGCATGAGTCAATGAATAGTCCTTGAATGCGACCAATATATCAGACAAATCTTTTCTACAAGGTGGTAAATAACCGTGAAATTTGGATAAAAGTTTTATATGGATTATCACAATTTTTATCGGTTGCTGAAAAAAAAATAAATAGAAAAAAATAATTATATTAAAATTGAATAGTATTTATGTGAGTTCGTATATAAAATGTAAGGCATAATATGTAATTAAGTAATTTCAAATTTATCTTTTTGCTAATTGGTTCACAAAGAATTTTAAATTATATTGACTTGATTCTGACACAGTTTATTTTTATAATTATAAAATTAAAGCTATTTCGCTAAGTTCAATGAAAACAATGAAGATTTAAAAAAAAAATACTAAAAACTAGAAATTAAAGATAAGGAACAAAAATAAGGATAAGGATAGAGTTACCTCCGTGCAGTCGTAGCAAGGATCGGAATTCGGAATCCACGTTGTTGCAGTAAAGACTTCAACAGGCAGATGAAAATAATTTGAAATTATTGCTCTGTTTAGTTTTTTATGGAATTAATGATTCTGCTGTATAAAATTGACTTTTCAGTGTATTTCCTTTGCTTCAAACCTCCATGACATCAATATCCGCTAAAAAAAAAACATTTTTAACCGAAGTTACTAAATTAGAATTACAGTTACACAGAACCTCTCAATTTGCATTGCTCATGACGTAAGTA
>JAFIDM010004315.1:58336497-58373796 GCA_023159025.1 Thereuonema tuberculata | reverse complement strand
GAAGAAATTAGCAAAATGTTCTTGGTTCCAAAGAAAAGTTCGCAAAATAGAGAAATTCGCAGAATAGAGGTTCGTTAAATAGAGGTCCGACTGTAAATTCGCCCAAGTATTTCTATTTTGTCATATGTTGCTTAACGATAGATTTAGGTTTCTCGAAAACATGTCTTAAAACTTTTTTTTCGCTATACGAATACGGATTTTCGAATTACCCCATCCCGTTATAATTTTAGATATGTTCTTAGAAAATTGATGTTTACTACTTTGTAACATCATCATCGATGGGAATCTGAAACGTCTATTAGTGCTCGTCAGTCCGATTTACCCACGATGAAGACTCATAACGGCGCAAAGGATTATGGAAACTTCTTCCGGTCCCGGAAAGGGTAGCCCACAAAAGCAAACAAGAAAAAGAAAAATACTATGAACTAAACAGCTGTCATTCCTTGGCCTGTTAAAGATCAGGCTCAAAAGGAATTTAAATACAAAAAGACAAATTCACTAGTTTAATAGTTACATTGAAAAAAAGCTTTAATATGTAGCCTACATAAAATAAAAAATGAACTGCGACATATAAGTATCAGGATGCGAAAGCAAACTTACGTGCACTGTTAGTTCATTTTTTAAGTTATGTGCACGTTAAAGCTTTTTTTCAACCAAATACTTTAAGTAATTTTAAAATACACATTTCTTTTCCTTGGAAAAGGTAGAATTAGAAAGTTAAACTCTTGAAATTTCCTGAAGGAGCATGAAACTCCGTGAATGAAATTTTACTGCTTTTAATGATTTTTAACTACTTAAAAATCAACTTCAACTACAAATTTACAAATACGCTTTGTTTAAGATTTAAAATTTAGAATGTTTTCGAAATCTTGCCATCTTTTCGTCAAAATTTTTAAAAAATCCTGACATTTTAAAAAATCATGAAAAGAATTATATTTGTAATTATTTGTAAGAATAAGAATTCTACAAAAAAGTTTTCTATAATGAACTATTAGCACTTTGTAAAAGTTTATAATAGCAAACTTGCAATAGAATTTAATTTTTGTGGACCTGATCAATTTTAGTATGTAATATTATCAATTGATCCTTTTTTTTGTATAAAACCATTAAACAAATGTAATAATCAAACATTGCAGGACTAAACTTCGGATCGCCTACATATATCTGTCACCCATTCTCAACCTCCCTGCAACGTAATCTGTGCCCAAAAAAAAAAATTACTTTGAGCAAACTCTGATAAGAATAAACATTATAATCATAAAGGATAATGGAATGGAGACGAAGGGTTAGGGGCAGAGGGGGGGGGTCGGTTTAAAAGGCTAAGGCGTAAAAGAAACCACGGACACCCTCTTATCTAGATCCGTGGGTGAGTAAGCAAACCCACACACCCTCACACTCTCCATCTTTCCCCTCCCCTCAGATTTCCCGCCCAGTTGAGTCAGACCCCCATCAGGCTCCGATTTATTACTGATCTGTTTTAATTGTTGTGTTGTTTTTCTAATCCCCTAGGAGGCGATACCGTCGTCAGCTCTATTGCCCTTAATAGCGGAAGTAACCGCTAGGAGTCGCTGAGGTAATAGTAACGGGAGTCTGGAGACCCATTTGAATAATAATGCACACAGTAATTTTTCGTACTCTCGTTTTGTGGATCGTTTCAACCAGAGGTTACTGAAATGATGGCTTTTTTGTGTGTGCGCGCGTGTGCAAGCGTTCATTTATCCATAAGATAAAACAGCGGGAAACGGACCCTGTCTTGACCCCCATCGAGGACATAGCACCAAAGGGTTGGCTGATGTTATGTTCTGATCCCCAGGAGCCTAAGACTGAAGGATTTTAAGTTTTATTAGGATTGCTGCAATTAAAGTTGAATTCTCTGTCCGACAATCAATTCTTTACTTTTATTTGGGTTCTCAAAAGAAACTGGTGGAATAAGAGCTAAACTCTTAGATGTAACTTATGTAAAAAAAATACCATCCAACCAAAAGAAACACGAGGAGCTTCTGGACCACATTATTCTGGGACCACATGAAGAGTCATATTCAGGAGAGCCCTGTAAAGTCGGAGCAACATCTGCTTGCACGGCACAAGAGATTCAACACACACCAAGTATTATTGAGATTGTGAACCAGAACATGCTTCGAAGTTGGTGGTCGCCACATCGGGCAGCTCTTGTAGTGGACCAGGATTCAATGTCAAAACAACAACTTGAACTGCAAAACAAAAATGATCACACATGACATGACCTTAAGAAAATTAAAGAGTTTTCTAAATTTTTTTCTTTGTTTCATGCGCAGATTTCTCCTCTAGGATTCCTTCAGAACATGTCTAAATACAAAAAGAACAAAATACTTTTAATATTCATTCCGATTTCAGAAAGATTATTACTGTAGTTCAAAAGTTGTTAGGAGAGGAAGTATATGTACATACTGGACATATTAAAAACAAACAAAGTTTATTTTATCAATTTATAAAAACTCTGTAAATAAATGCATCTCATTCTTATGTAAGGACCTTAAAAGGCTCTTATCATATCATTTAGGGTTTTTTTCGAAATCCGGGTTATCTAAAACTTATAATTTTTAACACTACTAGTTAATAATCTGAAACTTCGCATAATAAACACGAAGGCATTAATAGTTTCAGTTTAAAATTTCTAATAATAGTAATTAAAAATTTGTATTTAAAAAACAGTTTCAAGATCAGACTACCGATAAATTTTTATATTAACAATTAAAATATAATAAAGAAACTAACCAAACAGTGAAGAAGTTTTATTTATTTTCTCAATAGTTAAATAATTTTCTAACTAGTTCTTTTATAAAATAAAATTGGTACAAAAGTTACGATTTCAATTTTGAAGATTGTTTTTATATCTTAAATTTTAATAAAATTATAAAAAAATAAGGAATAAAGAATGTTCTTGAATCTTCTATAATTTTCAATTTCCGAAATCCTAAATATTTTTTTAAAATATTAAAAATTAATTTTTTTTGGAAGTTTTTATTATTATTAACAAATGTCAAATATAAATTCAAATACAGTTTAAAATTTATAAACATTGTAAGTTTAACGTTTCAGATTTTAAACTGTATAGTATTTAAAATGTGATGGGTTGTAGACGATTCGAATACTGAAAGGAACAAAGGAGTTCGAAAGATCTTGAAGCCTACTTTTTTTTTTTAAACGTTTCACCTAAAAATTTCTTAGTTTTTTAAAAGTCGTGAAAATAACAAAAAAAACGCGAAAAGCCTACGTTTATATTCCAATTATAATATCTACTAAAGAAAAACTATAAAGTTTTCATTTTTTAGAAAAAAATTTATTTAAATTCGCATTAAGCACTTAATATTATGTAATTGTCTGCAGTGCTGAAATCTCTCCAGACGGGTCCTAGGGTCTACCCAACCCTCTGAAGAATGGGTACCTGGTTTCTTTCCCAGAAGTGAAAGGCGTTGGGCTGACCATCCGACCTTAACTTACATGTTAGTGCCGTTGGGAGGAAACGGCAACAGTTTACCTCTAGGGACACCAAGGACGTAGGGGAGGTCCTTGTACCTCGGGACACCTTGTACCTTGGGACAAGCTCGCTACATGATAAATATACTCTATTGAGAGATTGCAGCTAGTACTATCTAGTATCTCCTCGACGTAACCTTTAAATACACGTGACTTGTAGTCGGCCATTTTGTCTCACGTCGGCATTGTGGTTACAAGTCAAATTTTGCTGGTGCCCTTTTTTTAGTAATCTGTTTTAATCTTCGTTACACTCTAAATATTTTGATGTAAGTGATTGCAATAACTTATAATTGGTTAACATAGACATCGAAAAATACAATATTTTAATAGAAATCTTTATATTTGAACGTCTTTGATTTTTACATCTGTTTAACTTTTTCAAGTCGGTAATTGTACCCTGGGACTTTCATGTCCCAAGGTACAAGACAATGATTTTTCTACACTTTTTAAAATAGTTTTAATTTGTTTATATTACCTATTATTATACGAGATTTTTATTTATCATTCTCTTTTAAAAGCCTCGAAGTAGAACAAAATAACTCGACCAAAACCCAGTCAGGACAATGTTAACAATGCCGTTAATCGGTTACCGAAAAATTTACGACGATTCGAAAATTAGCTGAAACCTTCAATGAATCAAAAAGCCATACTACTCCTTTGTACCTACTCCTTCGTATTAATTTTTATTGTGTTCCTATTAGCATTAAAGTTTTAAACATAATTTTTGGTTTTTACTTCTAAAATGTTTTTTTTTTAAATTAGTGTCCCAAGGTACAAGCCATGCTTGTACAAGGAACTCCCCTACATAAGCCTGTACGGGGATACTTTTAGTTCTTTTTTTTTTTTCAATTAAAAATGATAAAGAACTATATTACATGGATTAATATTCAATTTAAGTTGTTTCAGGACCTCTTGTTTTGTAATAAGATAAATACCAATTTGGTATGTTTTAATTGTCTTTAACTATTAAGTATGTTTCCATTAATATAAAAATTTATAAAAGTTAATAGATAAAATTGTTTCGATAAGAAAAAATGAATAATAACAAAACACATCTCTCGTACTTTATTGCTGTAAACATTACAGAAGATTTAAATTTGCTTCGGTTCTCTCGCGAACGTAGTTCAAAATGAGTGTAGTTTGCATCCCGTAGAATGCGCTATTAGCAGCGAGTGATGAGATTCTCTTAGGCCTCGTAATTCCCGCCTTTTTTCTTAAGACACCATTTCGCAAATTAACGGAATTAACAACAATGACATCTTATGCATAGGTCGCATCGATACAAATACCATAAAAGAGTTGGAAGCGTCGTAAAGAGACATCCCCGATCAGACATCTGACGAGATCAGTTAAACTGGCCATTATTTTAAACGACCCCTGCCGGCGAGATAACGAAACGTTCGAGACGACTGAAAGGAGTGTCTGCTTTCCGCTTTTATGATTTCAGTTTGAAAGATTAAAATATTGGCGCAGATCGCGAGGGCAAAACTCACTCTCGATTCTGTACGCTTTACTGACGTTCTTGAAAAATGATAATAATAACAATTAACTTTACCTATGTTTTTATTATAAATTTTTTTCATTAAAAATTTTAAATATAAAACTACGTATTACAACAGTTCTGAAAGAACATGGAGCCTTCTTTCCTTAGCTTCTGTTTTGTTTGTTTTTGTTTGTTTGTTTGTTTTTTTTTTTGTTTTTTTTTTATTTAATCATGAAAGTGATAAAACAAAAAAATTCTCGTTTACTTTTAGCCTTACAGAGGCGAGTTTCAGAATCATTATCTTTCGTCAGCCGAAGCTACGTAAAATAACAAAGAGCTGAGGAGTAGAATGACGCACAAATACAGAATGCATTTTGTTACGTGTAACTTGAGTCGGAGACGGGTTAACAAGTAACTACTAACTTTACTGACTTAACTACAGGTTGACATTCAAAATTCAGGCAACCTCCGGATCTGAGGAGTGCCGGATTTTTGAAAATGCCGGATTTTTTGTGGTTATTTATGCTATATGTATATATATATTTAACAGAAAATGACTACCTGTATAGTCCTTTAAAGAAAGAAAACTAAACGCTAAATGAAAAGCAAATGAAAGTTTAATGTTCACCAACTAAATAAAACATTTCTACAGAATTTTAGTTCAATTGAATAAAGTAGTTCTACAGAATTTGCGCTTTGAAATTCAGGCCGGAAATTTGACGAAACCGGATTATCGATGGCCGGATTTTTGAATGTCGACCTGTACTGACTTTATTTACAACACAGATACACACAATAGCTTTGGATTCGCAGCGCCGAAAATCTCTCTCTCTTAGGTCCTCCTGTACTGAGGATTAATCAGACGAGACCTCAGGAAGAGTCTTAACCCCTTGAACTATGCACCACGCATCAAAATTAAAAGGGTTTTAGAGTAATTCTGCTTTGATTATTAAAAGGATTAATATGTATTTCTGATTAGTAAATAAGATGTCTCAGGTATAGAAATTCACTCTTTCGATTCTAATGATTTTGTATGTGAATTTTCGTCGTATTCATGCGCTAATTTCTCGACAAGGACTCACATGTAAAAAACTTTTATATTTATAAGTTTGATCGTCTCTCATCCGTAAATACAAAGTTTCAAGAAGAATCATCCTCGGTTCAAACATTATTGGAAGCCTGTACCTTTAGAAAGACTGATTTTTTGAATCTCACTTTCTTAAGAACGCTAAAAATGAAATAGAAAAAAAAAAGTCACACAAGTTTCTTGCTTGTCACTTAAAAGTTAAGATTACTTGCTTAGGACATTACAAACGTTTTCTGTCAACGATTTCAGTTATTACCTACTTACGTAATTTTTATTTAGAAAGTACACGAAAAATGTTAAGCCAAACTAATTCCTTAGAATTAATAAATGTTATGCATTATCTGAATTCCTGCCTTAGGTAAATATTGTGTGTGTTTTGAATTTCTCAATGTTTAGTACCATTCAAGTGGTCTGTTAAGGCGCTCTACAGTCAAGTGGTCTCGTTAAACTTTATATTTATTGCTCGAATGTTTATCAATTTCTCAGAATCAGAGATCAAAGTTCATTTCCAAACTTAAGTTTTAGATTATAAAAATAAAGGAACAAGAGATTCCGGAAAGAACTTGTTGTCTACTTTCCTTAAAGATTATGTGTTTTTTATCCCTTAGTTTTTAACGAAAATTCGTCATCTATTTTTAACTTATTTTCTAATATGAAATCAGTTAGTCTGTGTATTTGTGTGTTCTCCATCGTAATAACTTTTGTTGGATGGGTCTTCTTGAAACTTGGAATGGCCTAGTTTGAAATATTGTCGAAATTGGGCGAAATGGATTATTTCTGTTAATATTACATTGCCTTAAATAATGAATATTAAATCTTAGATAATCCTTTGCGTTTAAAATAAATCCAATAAACAATTTAAGTAAAAAACGCGGATTTAATTCATTTTTCAAAAATTGGAAATTTTGTTGTTTTTATATTTAGTGGATATAATAGGAATTTAAATATCAGCTTTTGGTTTTTGTTATTTTTTACAAACTTAAAAAAAAAAAAAGATAGAAAGAAAAGAAATGTAAAGTAATAACATTTTAAACAAAGGAGGCTTTAATTTCATTCAAAAATTCTTGTAATTATTATTATACCTATGGAATATCAAAAAAAGTAATGTAAAAAGAAGGTGAACTATCGTAGACCCAATGGTTTTCCATTGATGCTGGTGCTGCCAACATAGGGACACACGTAGTAGCAAGCACTGCAGTGAAGTCTCTGGAGCATTTTTGTATAAATGTTGTAAAAATGCTGTGGATACGTACATTTATTTTGTCTTTTTTTTTTTTTAATCTTAATTCCCATTCTAATAAAGCTACTGAAGTTGGATTTGCAGAGATATTATAATAACAATGTTTATTATAACTAAGGATATATATTTGGTTAGAGATCTTAATCTTGAAATAACGCGGGCATCATTAGATCATTTCTGGTCGACATATAGCTGTCTCTGAAAGCAGGTATACAAGCAGGTTGCTTTCACTGCAATGCACTCCGGATATTTTAGTGGTACCTTTTACGCTCTAGACGAACTTTGCTTTCGTTACTTTACATTTCTTTGCTGAACTCTAGAAGAAATCGAGTTTAATTTTTTTGAAGAAAATTAATTAAGTCCGCTTTGGGTTTATTTTAGTTTCTAAATTTAATCATAACAAAGCACGAGCAAATTACTGGATTCGTAAAAGGCTTAATATGCGTTTGTTGTACATCGTTGTTAGGATTCTAACGCATTTCTATGGATTTGTTTTTTAACCTTCACGCGCTAAATTCTCAATAAAGATCCGCACGAAGAATTCAAGTGAGATGTCTCTATACTGATTTATGGGACAACATAAAACACGAGCACGATTAACTTGGTTTCCACCCCTCATCCCTCACAGAAATGCCCCTTCCCCATCCCAGCCCACCCCAACTCCAAATCGCTATGTTGATAACTGAGAATATACTTAATTTAGTCATACTCCGGACTTACTTTTGTTTACTTTGGAATCATACCCCGAAGTTACAAACACTCTGTATTCACTGTAAATTGCCGCCCGCTTAGCATTATAGGCCTACTACTTATGTACGTTTCATCCGATTATTTCAAAGTTTATGAAGATTACAGTGTATTACGTACATTACTTGATAGAAAAATAAAATTGCTTCAACTTACGGACCCGCTCCGGAATTACATGCCATAAGTCCGGATGTAACTGCTCTGTATATACGGAAACAATAACCAATGCACTCATACACAGCCACTGTAAATAAATAAAAATAAAAATAAAAAATATGTAATTTTTTTAATGTAAATAAATGTGCACTTTCATACACATGATTGTTTACACAATAGGGCAACTAATTGTACCAACTGTCCAAAAATAATAACTGTAAAAACCCTAAAATATCTGGTTATTACAATAAGCAATACGTTCACCTGGAACCTACAAATCAAAGAAATTTATAAAAAACTAAATACAATGACGTTTATCTTTTATCACGCAAGAAATATATTACCAATTAAATATAAAATGATTTTGTATTATGCATTCTTCGACTCCTATCTAAATTATGCAAATACCATCTGGACAAGGACATCAAAAAAGAATCTCAAACTCCTAAACGGTCAACAAAAAGAGATTCTAAAATTAATTTTCAGCCAACAAAAAAATATTAATAACCATAAAAACAAACATTTATTGAAAAAAAAAAACAAAATACTCACGCCTTATCAAAAAGCCCAATATAATTTAATAGTAAAGAATTACTATAGCTTGATTTACAAATGTCAGAAAAATATCAGAAAAAATGATTATCAGTTAAGAGATCACAATTCAATAAAATTAGAATATCCAAAAATTAAAAATAATTATGGAAAAATGCATTATTTACATATTTTGGAAAAAACCATCAACAAGATTGGCATTAACAGAATTAGATCGTTGACAAAAATTTCCGAACTAAAAAAATTCCTAATAAAACGGTTTATTAACAATAGTGAAAAAATTTGAAAGAAAAAAAAATCAATTTTCATAAATAGGCATCCATTAAAATTTCAAATGCTGTAATGACTGCACCACAGAAAGTAGCAATTTTAATGTAAATGTCATAAATAAGAATAAACAAATATATCTATATGAATTTTTTATTTATGTAAATACAAATTAAGGAAATCTATTTTACATATACTGTACAACCGTTTATACACATTTTCTAAATCCTTTGTACAAACTTTGTGCATTCATTTATATATCTTTGTACCTCATGTAATCTATAACTCACTTTATAATTTATAGGTATTTGTATGTATGTGTATGTATGTGTATATATGTGTATATATGTATATATATATATATATATATATATATATATATATATATATATATATGTGTGTATATATGTGTGTGTGGATGTATGTGTATATGTGTATACTATTATTATATCTGAACTACTGTATATATACATATATCATCTCTATTTATACAATCTTTTTTATTAATATTATTATTATTTTGTTAGTTGTTTTGTTTCATTCATATAGATGTAAATATATCTAATTAAAAATAACTGTAGCACCTGTTGATAGGAGTCTTGAGCTCCTAACGGGACTCTAATGTAATTTAAATGTAAATTTAAATAAAAAAAAAAAAAAAATAAATGAGAAATTTGTTAATTGCATTTGGATTTAGATTTAAATTTATTCTTATAAAATTTAATAGAAGTTGATGATTATAGAATAATATGAAATATATTAAATTTAAAAATAAAAATACATGTCATGCTTAATGTTAAAATTATATAGTTTTCGTACATTACTAATGTTACGAAATATATAAATCAATATATAAATATCAATATATCAATATATAAATAAAATTTTACGTTTTCACTGAAGTGGATGATACTGGCACTCAAACTTGTTAAACTTGTTAATGATGTCACTTTGAAAACACTGGTCTCACCCTTTTAGTGTACAGTAGAGTCGCGGTAAGCCGAGCCCCGATAATCCGAGATTCCGTGTAATCCGAGGTGCATGCCAAAGCGATACCCTACTCTTATACTTAGAGGATGGCGTGACATCGCTACTAAAAAGCGTTACTCTACTGTGAAGCAGAATACCTTGGACAGTTTTTTTTAAAGTTGTAAATGCTTATAAAGTCTTTTCATGTAACCAGGTAACATTATTAATCTATCTGTAACTTTAATATATCTATTATAAATTAAATTTGATTCGTTTTAATTGAAAATTCCAGTTTTGCTTTTCTTTTTTTCGTGTAATCCGAGGTATTATCAGCCCCAATTACCTCGGATTACCGCGACTCTACTGTATTAATTTTAAAAGCAAAAACCAAAAAACCCAAAAACTAGCAATATGTTAAGGAATGAAGGCTTCAAATTCTTTCAGTAATATCTTTCTTTTTGTTGTTCTCTCTTTAAGATATAAATTTATCTAAAGTTTTTTTTTTTTTTTTTTTGTACTGAATAGCTTAATCTTTTCTAAATATTTCTCATATAATTTAATTATCTAGAAAGTTCAAATTGGAAAAATCAGCTTTATTATATTCAAGAGTTAAATTTAATATCACCTTTGTTTTGTGGGTGAATCACCTGACAGCGTTTTTATCTGTGGTCTTTCCTGTTAGGCCTACAGGGAACAACCAGAGTTAAAAGCTTTGTAAGATGATTCAGCCCCGAAGTTACACTTGTGAGTTGTTAGTATCATTGAACTATTTAAAGCTGATCTAAATAACACGCCTTAACAACAGATTCAATGATTTGATTTTTTTTCTTATTAAATCTCGACTTAAGTAAAGGTAATGATAAAACGAGATGACGTAAGAGCGTTTCGCAAAATGAGGCAACAAACTTCCATTTTGGGAAGCCATGAAATTCGATAAATATAATAATAAAAGTTGCTTAGGAAAAAGCCAGAAGGTATCTTGAGATTTTTATGCATAAACTTTGTCATTGATTTTTATCATCATTTAGCTTATCATCGATTGTGTTTTATTTTGAAGAAATTCTGTGAGAAAGTTTTTGGGATTTTAAATAAAAGATTTATAAGATTTAAAAGATTTTATAAATAAAAGACCTCTACAAGTCGCAAGAATTCCAATAATATATGACTCACGTAGGTCCGCCTTCGGGCTGTACGTTGGACTTTCGTGTAAGGATTCGATAAAAAAGGGAATATTTTACCGAAATACTCATGATATAAGTATAATATCACAACGCCATGTTCATAAAGATGACAAGACTACTGTCTCGATAGTGGCTCCGCTCTGGTGGATGAGTCGAGAACCAGTGATCATTTGTGCTTTTCTTTATTGTTATTATGTATTTACCTTTTTAAGTTTTGAAACTTTGTCTTTTATGGCATCAAAACTTCAAAGAATCAATATCGTTTCAATTTTGTTTTGCAAGTTTGTAAAAATAGCCTAAACATTAGGTATTCAGAGCTTAGTGATTCCGCAGTTCAAGAAGCGCTAAAGAACATTCAGCATCATTAGCAGAAAAAAAAAATTAAATGTACAAGGTTGATCATCTATGTCCATAAATAGGCAGAGAAAATTTCAAGTTTCAAGATCTATCCAACAGTTTAAAAGTTATATGGGAAAGACACAGACATACAGAATGAATGACTTGATGAGCCCCAATTTACTAGGAAAGAAGGCTAAAAAAAAGAAGATAGATTTCATCAACTGGATAACTGTGGCTAATGAGTGCTAAAAGAAAACCCGAAACAGCTGTCCCCCTGTCCTGTCAATTTAGAATCACAAAAATATAGCCGACGCACCTGGGTACACAATTAAAACTTGTTTAATGACTAAAATCATAACTACTGCAGTTTCAGATACATAAGTTGAGAATTCTGCTTCAAGTATACTTGAATGTTAGTTTCTTATAATTGTGCATCGCTTTTTTTTTCTCTTTTTTTTCAAAAAAGATATTAAGTTTCCAGTTACAAACGAATAACCTATGACACTAATTTGGACGAAATGATTTGCATTTATGATTGGTTTTTCCAGTGATTAGTCAGATATGCCAGATGTGACAGTCGCTCCATCAAACTCGCAGTTTGAAAGCTAAAGAAAGTGACAGCCAGTCCCAGGCGTAAAGATAAGCCATTATTGGTGTGGTCTAATCCTCTCCAAACCTTACAAAAGGAGTCGAGTACTGGTTCCGTTTGCATTGTTCATTACTTGCTGTGAAATTCGTGGCTTGTAGAATTGAATAGACCAACACCCCCGTGGTCCCGTTATTACGTTTGGCGGTCGCTACAAAGGACCGGGTTTACTTTTAATAAGCCTTCATAACACACCAATTAGACTCCTTTGACGGCACGGATAGAAGGGAAAAGGGGGTGGGGGTAACGGGGAGTAGAGTGGGTCCGTTCAAAAAAAAAAAGAAAAAAGAAAACGTTGCCGGGACGAGTCCATTCCTAGTGTTTGCCAGACTAATTATCATGCACTCAGGTGTCTTCCGCGTGCGAATTGTCAGGGGGGTACAATGGTCTCGTGGTTGGACAGCACGTAGGGCCTTTTCGTAACAACCGGCCCGTGAAGATAATCGTGTGAAGCCAAAGGGTTGAAGGGACGAAGGAAGGGGGGAGGGGATGTCAAAAACCACGGGATGATATCATCCAATCAACACAAGAGCTTCTGCTGAAAACCAGGGGTTATTTAGAAACTTTCACCACACCATCAAATACAAGGAAAAATTACTCTCCTTTCGCAAATAACTAAGCAGTGAAAAAAAACAAATAAAAATAATAATAATAATTACAACAAACATTTCTGTTCTCAACTTATAAAAAAGTTCGGACGAATACCTTACTTTAGTATTTTAATTGAATACTGTTCATAGAATCATTACTTCCAAATTCCATTATTCATGGTGGCAGCTGATGAATTCTTTTTCATAGATTTCATTTTTAAACTTTTGTAGGTTTGATCTAATGTTTTATAATACCTTTCATATACATATCGCACAGAAAAGAAGTTGAAAAGAACTTAAAATCTACTTTCCTTAATATGATATTTCTTAAAATTTCTTAATATTTTTTTTCTAACCTTTTTTTTGTATTTTAATTCGTAAAAACGACAAAAACGAAAGAATACTTTCAGTTCTAATGTCTATGAATACTACTAGTTCAAATTTTCCATTTTCTAAAAAGTAAACAAAAAAATGAAGTAAATCAGCATCATTTACTTAAATTGTCTAAATCAGACTAATCTTAATCGTATCCAGCAGCAAGCAATGATTAGCTACAAGGATTTAACATCCACATATAATGAAGATAATGAACTATTAATGAAGATATATAATGAAGATACATTCTTATATAATGAAGGTAATGATTATTAAAAAAAATAAGGTAGAAATCCATTGTTTAGATTCCAATTTTTTTCTTTTAATTTTTGATACCTTCGTGCGCTAATTTCTTGACAAGGACCTATTTGGAAAAGATTTCAAATATAAAAGATACATCGTTCCTAGTACTCAAATATGCACACTGTTTCAAGAAGATCCATCTTACAGTTCAAAAGTTATTGGGGTGGGGGTTTTATTACATACATACACATAAATTGCCTGATTTCTTGAGACTGATCTTTCATTGGAAAGTGACGTAAAAAAAAAAGATTAGAACAAAAAGGTTAGAACAAAAAGGTTAGAACTCTGTGATCAAATTAAGTAAATTGAAAGTACAGTGGAACCTCGCTATTCGTACACAATCCGTTCCAGGAGGCAGTTCGAATGGCGATTTGTACGAATGGCGAATCATTTTTTCTCATAAGATATAATGTAAATTGGATTAATCCGTTCCAGACCCACAAATGATTGCTTATATAAACCTTTGTAATAATATGTTAAGCCTAAAATACATAAAAACTATGAAAACAATAAATATATAGGCCTCATTATTATTTCTTTCTTTTTCAGTATAGACGATATGGTTGATTTCGCCATGCCATACTGAGTTGCCAGATCAGAGACACGAGTTCCACTTTCAAACTTCGCAACGAGTTCATTTTTCAATTCAATTGTCGTTCTCACTGCTTTCCTTTTAGGCTTGGTTGAATCAGTAATCTTTTTTTGGACCCGTGGCTGCACTATTTTTAATAAAAATAAATCACAAAGTTTCACGAAGCTTGCGTGGATGATGCGTAGCGTACGGAAGCTAGCACGATACTGAACTGAAGCGACCACGTGGCGCGGCCAGTACCGAGGTCACGCTGTCCGAATCGCGAGCTAGCGTACGAATGGCGAGTTCATTTTACTTGAAAAAGTTGTACGAATAACGAGTTGTACGAATAGAGAGGCGGTCGAATGGCGGGGTTCCACTGTAACTCAGAAACGGCAGATCAGAGGAAGCTGAAATTTTAGAGTCAGGTGAAACCTTTTACAAAAACATCTCTCTATTGATTTTTGGTACATATTCGACAATATGTAAGCAAATAGGGAAACTATCAAAAAAAGTTGTCGTTAAGGTCTGACTCAAGCAATTCAGGCGACTGCAAACCTTTTATTTCTTTTATATATTTTATATATATAAAAGAAATTTCTTTTACCAATGCACGTACAATTCTAAAAATTTAAATACGAACTTGTGAAGCATGTGGGATTTACATTTTCCTTGTTTTTAATTTTCAAAATATTCTGTAATTAATCAAATTAAAATTCAAAAACATTCAATTTTTAGGGTTTTTTTTTTTTTCAAGGTATTACTCGGTTTATAAATTTTAAAATTTTTTTTAAATTTTAAGTTTCTTTTTGACGAACATCTTAATTGATAAAAAAAATTCATAAAATAATGACTTGAATTTAAAATACGGTCAACCGTCGCTCGATTAACCGTAGCTCTTTTTACCATCACTCTGGTTATCCGTCAACGTTCGCAAACCTACTTCTCGGTAAAATACGGGACATTGCCGCAAAAAAAGCTCGAGCATCGAAGAAACAGAAGAATATGACTGATTACAGCTTTAACACATCAATCTTATTATCTAGTAATGTTTTATGTTTCTATTATTATTATTATTATTTGTTTGGTGTTTGACGATACCTATTTGTTACTCATAGATTTTTCTTTGTATTAATTTATTGTTTGTCTTTCGTCCTAAACCAGCATTGAAATTTCGTTACTGCACAAGTTTATTGCGAAATTTCTGTTATCCGTCACAGTCGGTTAACCGTCACAGTTAACCGTCACAGTCCCGGTCCCGACGGTGACGGTTAATCGAGTTTTCACTGTATTTATTATTAGTGCAATAGTTGATTTTTAAAAATTAATTCAAAATGGTGTTTTTTAAAATTGTTTCAGATTAAATTATTTTTTTTTACGTGCTGTCAAATAATCATAAGAAAAAACGTTTTCATTAAATGGCTTTCTAAATATCATGCAAATTCATTTGATGCTGTTCGTTTCTAAAAATAAATTTGTTTTGAAGCATTTTTTTTGTAGAAATAGATTTTTATTAATTTTATTAAAACGTATTTCTTTAAAAAATGAGAATTAATTTGAAAAAGTTTAAAAATTCTGTAATTAATTCAGAATATTACGAAAATTAAAAACAAGAAAATATAAATCTCACATGCTTTACAAGTTCTTATTTAAATTTTCAGAATTTTTGGTAAAAGAAATATATTTAAAACAAATAAAAGGTTTTCAGTCGTCTGAATGGCTTGAGTCAGGACCTTAAAGAGTAATGGCCAAATTACTCAAAATTTATTTGAAAGACCTGAAATTGTAACGGCAGAGAAATGTTATCAAATGCTATCTCTGTTGATTTTCGTAGAAATTGGACCCATAGCGACCGAAAATTACCAATATAAAAGTCTCTGAAAAGCTATGTTGCGATAAATAAATGTAAATTACAGAAAATTGCTTCAAATTTACTTCTACACGTCTTTTGGTCAGAGATGTATATCTTACCATTCGGATATAGAAAGTTGGTGCCCCAACTACGTCTTATTGAATTTAACAGTAGCCTACTGGTAAAACAAAGGAAATTTTATTTTCTTATATCTCTTTTGTACAAAATAAATATGTACTTCTCCTGATTTATATTCTAACCATTCTTCTTCGTAGTTACATGACAACACAAGTGGTATTAATAAAAAATTAAACCTTATTCTTTGAGGTTTCACACTCATCAGATTTCTACCATTGTAAAGCATGTTTGGGTTTATCAAACTGTCTTCTTTGATTTACACATTCGTTCCAACTTTTTTATGACACATTTAACCGTTTTTGAGATTTGTTGTTTGGAAAATTAGGCTTAAACAATGAATGTAGAGACGCTGGGAAGCCGTTAAATCTGTTTCCCGCCTTTAGCTCATCTCTGTATGACTTTAAAAACAATTTCACAACCACTAAAACAGGATAATAAAAATAATTATACTTTATCAAAACAATGCAAGGTGCATTACAATTTTACAACACTTGAACTACGTAGTTTGCAAGAAATAATTACTTATGGCCAATTATCAAAAGAGAGAATGTTAAGCATTCATATCAGATTAAAATTTTTATGATTGATCTAATTACGAATTAATATTAAATGCTGTTTTATTGTTCAGGATTATATGATAAAAGTGTACGAAGCAGGTACGAGTAGACTTTCAGTCAAAGATATTAAACCATTGTAATTACCGTTGGCGTGCAGACTTTTGTAGTTCTGTAATACAGGTAAGTGGTAGAATTTTTAGCTGCAAAAAGGTTTCTTACGTTATTATTGTTGTATATATTATTAAATATTACATTGAAATTATTTGTAGATCAGAAATTTCAGTAAATTTATATAATGGTTATCAGTGACGGCGCTTAATTTCTGGTGCCGTCCAGTAACCTATAGCAGCTCTCAATTCCTAGTACTGTTAATATGGGGACACTTTTCTTTATCTGAAACACTTTTACAGATTTTGAATGGAGTTTAGTCTTCCCCAATCCTCCCCCCAAAGGAAAGGTCCTGGGCACAACACATCTACAGGCACATCCAAAACCGTTTTACCTTTTATTTTTGCGCAGGCGCGATGATTTACAAAAGAGTTTTGTGTATATTAAAGGACCTAATTTACGGGCCATGTTGATCTGTTCGGGGGTGTATTGGCGTGTAGGCACCAACAATTTCTCGAAAATCGGGATGAAGTAGCATCGGATGGTCAGTCTATCACCCTGCTTCCATTTTACAGAGGGCTGGGTGAACCCTAGGAGCCGTCTGGTGAAGTAACACTGAGAGAAAAACCTCCGATTTCTGTCGGGAATTGAACTCGATTCCTCTTGTAATTAAAAAATTCCAAAAATCTTTTATAATTTCTATTTAAAAACATTACAAAAATAAGATATATTTAAAACAAATTATAATATATTTTTAAGAAAAGACTTTTTTCGTTTTTAGCATGTATTTTTGTCCTTTATTTAATTGTTTTCTTGTGAACTTCCGACAAATGTTAAAATCTCATTATTATTATTTATTTTTTATTGATTGATTGTTTGTTTTGATATTTAAAACTTATAAAAAAAAAACCAGGTGTATGTAAATCTAAAATAAGTTTCCATTGAAAGCGAAACTTGACCTATGTTTATGTTTATGTAGTAAATGTGGGTGGCAGAGAAGCCAAGCACTGCGACCGGAGGTCTACTGTACTATCCCAGGGAAATAAGGACAGATGGAGAGAAAGACTGAGAAAGTATGGTGGGAGAAGTGCAGGGGAAACGGGAGAACCCTGAGAAAACCTGCCCAGCGCGGATCGTCCACCATCACGAAACCCACATGAGAACCGAACCCCGGTACTCAGAGGTGAGAGGTCGATGTCCTAGCGACAACGACAACCGCGCGGCCAGAAACTTGACCTAACTACCTTCCAGTTACACTATAATGGAGAGACGAACATAGAAATTTGTGACATCTAAATTAAACGAGATTTGATAATGATAAACATTGGATCTGCTAAAATACTGATACGCAAGTACTTCGATTTCATAATTATCCTAATATTCTAAAAACAAATAATTTGAATAATAAAAAAAAAGATAAGAAAGAAAACATAAACTGAAAAATGTTCTAAGAATCATTCGGATTCCCCGGATACGCTAACATTTTGTAAAAGCCTTTCGGAAGACCGGTTCCTGAAGAGCTGTTTACATTTGTGAATTTTCTGCATTTTTCAACGCAATGTCAAAACACCATAAAAACGTTCCGTTACAGCTTTTATTAACTGCGTAAAAAGTAACAACAACTCAATCGAATCGTTCTCGAGCTACGCAATTCTCATAACAGTCCAGGAAAAATACTGTATATGTGATCCGCTTGGTAAGAGTAATCTGCAATGAAATTTTTAAAGGCCTCCCGCCTACAAGGAAAGAATAGAGACAAAACTTGTTGCAAGGGGGTTTTATTTGCTCAACTGAAAGCTTTTTTATGTTAAGGAATACGAGAGGCAGAACTGCATTGTCTCTGATAAATCATTTAGTCAGATGCTGACCTTGGAACGAGAAATAAATATAATTGAAGAAAGTTGGCGCGAAAACGGATAAGTGAATGCGAAAGAACAGATAAAACATGAATTGGAAGATGAGGAACGTTTCAATTGACTTATATCATGTTGAAGAATCTGATAGCAAGTAACGTGATATTTTTATCGTAACTGAATTCCCACAAGAAAACACAGGTGTTGAATCAGTTGTCTACAGTAAAACATATATCTCGAATGAACTAATAAAATTTCATGGTTTTATTGAATTTTTTATTTTTATACGTGTGGGAATCGTAGCACGCACGTATTTTAGATTTTGTTTAAGATTTATAACGCTCTTTAAAATATGAGAACTGGCAGAAAAAAATAACTTGGTTCGGTATTATTTGGATACGATTTAGCCGATCAGGTATGCCTGAACTGCAAAATGATATTTTTAATAGATATTTAAATTGAAAAAAAAAAGGAGTAATGTCAATGTACACAAGTTTGCTTTCAGGCCTTGAGCTATCATCGACGGGAATCTAGGACAGCTGTTTCGTGCTTGTTAGGACTCAGCAGCCAGATTTACCCTCGATGACAGGTCGGAAGGCGCGAAAACCTATGGTTTATTGCTGTAGGGGTTAGGGCGAATTTCCTATTGTTATTTGTTTTTGCGGGTCCAACTCCCGGGGGTGGGAGAAGGGTCCTTAGGCTTTGGCGCCTTCCGAGCCTTTCATCGAGGGTAAATCTGGCTGATTAGTCCCAACAACGACGAAACTCCTGTCCCAGATTACCGTCGAGGGCAGCTCAAGGCGCAAAAGCAAACTAGTGTGCATTGTCACTACTCCTCCTTTTTTTTTCATGTTACATTTAATGCACTTTAAAACGTGCGTCAGATATTTAAATCGTTGGCCGTTGCTTTCGTCGTCGCCTATCACAGATGTCTAACTGTATTTCAGGAAGAAAGGCTGCTTACATGTAATAACTACAGAAATAATCTCAATGAAATATTGTGACATCTACTGTAGTTGGATTATTTTGGCAAGAACAATCGCTTACTCAATATCTATCCGTGTTTTAATTCTTTCATACTGGCTCTATGGTGCATTGAATCAAAGTAAGAAAGTTGTTTGTCCACAGCAGCATAGTTCCCTTTCTTTAACGATTTACTTTTACAAAGACTGTCCTACTTATCATGACCTTTAAAACGCTTCCGAATCATTTTGAATCGTCAGCTAATAAGGAAATACAGTAAAACCTTGTTAAGTCGTCACCCGGATAAGTCGTCACTCCGTTTAAGTCGTCATTTTCCTTTGGTCCCGACAAGGTCTCATACACAATAATGTAAAATGACCCTCCTTTACCCGTCACCAAATTTAATTCTACTCCGGATAACTCGTCACCTCAAAAATGGACAAAAGCATCTTTCTTCTCCATTTTGCAAGCCATCGTGTTGTCTTTTCAGCCCCGCTCCTTTACTATAAGAAAGCCAAGTCTTTACGGGGAATTTTCGACCATGCCTGTCACTTCATTCCTTTGAATGATTAGCAGCGAGATTCCAAGAACCCAAATCCTACTCCTTCGGAGGATTTGGGTTCTTGGAATCTCGCTGCTAATCATTCAAAGCACACTTCTCGCTGAGACTCTGTCGAGTGTAGACGTTTTTCTTGACCGCTCCTGATTGTGACTTCATTTCATAGCGGGTAAGCCCCGCTGTAAGGGTTATTTTTTCTCTTGCAATTTCGTGGTTCGATTACGTTTTTAACATGCCAGGGAAACGAAAACTTACCTCGTTATCTTTTAAAGGAAAAAAAAAGGCTTAATTGCACTTTTTGAAAAATCAAATGTTTCGAAAACAGCTTTTGCCAAAGAACACCATATTCCCAGGACTACATTAAACGATATTCTTTCATCGAAACAAGTAATTGGAGAAGCTGACTCCAAAGACAAAAGAAAGAGAATGAGGAAATCGAAGTTTGACGAGATCGAGGAGGTTTTAGTTAGATGGCTCAAACATGCCAGATCGCAAAATGTGCAGATTTCTGCCGTGATTCTCAAAGAAAAAGCCTTGGAAATTGCTAAGGAGTTGAACATTGAAGATTTCGGCGGCAGCAATGGTTGGCTGGAATGTTTCAAAGACAGACATTGCCTTTCTTTTAAAACGATTAAAATGTGGTAACTATAAAAAAGTTGTTTTGTTTTTTTTATTTTCCACTCATTCATTTGCATATATTGATTTCTGAAAATCTTGTTTTTCTCACCGAATCTTACAGCAATTCATGAAAATTTCAGTGTTTTTTTGTTTTTGTTTTGTCAAAAATGCCCACTCCGCCTAAGTCGTCACTCCGCTTAAGTCGTCAAAAATGTTTGGTCCCTTGAGTGATGACTTAATGAGGTTTTACTGTAAATAACTTTCATCGTGTTAACAGATCTGTTGTCATACATGAGAAATTTACATGGAAAAAAACTGTTAAGTACACCATGTTTAGATATGTTACTAAAAATTCAAGAGCTTTCAATCTGTAATCAAAAGCAAAAATTTTAATTCTAATTTTAATTCATCCTTTTTAAACTTTATTTACTTAAACCTTTAATATTTACTTTTTATTTTTTTAATATTTAATAAATAATTCAATTTTTACCCTATAAATAACACCACCATCAGACCTACTGTTATGAGAGGGAATGGCTACTTTAAGTTATGTTTTTGAATTAATTATAATTTTAATCTAAGTTGATATTAAGAAGAGATTTATGCAAGAAATGTTAATTTAAAGATTGCAAATAGGTCACAAAATTCGCCCAACAATTCCTGTTGTTTATTGCTTTCTATAACATTAATTAAATTTCTAATATCTACTTGTAAAAGACCTAATTTTTAAAAGTATAGAAGGGTCTTAAGCCCATTGCACATGGATCCGAAAAACGGACGGTCGGATCCATGAATTGGACATATTCTCTTTCACAGGACCATGAAACTCTCTCCGACGTCGTCTATACTACATGTAACATTAAAATCATTTGTATAGGCGACGTTTCGTGGCCATGTGAAAGAGAATACGTCCGATTCGTGGATCCGACCGTCCGATTTTCGGATCCATGTACAATGGGCTTTAAGAAGGTTCTATCCATCCATCGTCATCACCGCTACATCCCAAATTTTAAAATCGTACAGAGATGAGTGATATCCAATTGGAAGCTTTTAATTTGTGGAGGTGGGAAACGATACGATCTGATCTGCGGTCATTTCTTGCCTCACAGGAAATGGCCGAAAATAAAACATGTACGGAATTATTGTACGGTCTCCTGAACAATAGGACAAAGGTCTTATTGTTCATTATATTCAAAAAAATAAATCTAGCAGTAAAAACATTCCGAAATTTAATAATAATAATAAAAACAAAAATAAATGAATTACTTCATTCCATTGTAATTTTCTTTTTTAATTTGTGAAATAAATACAAAGGAGAAATTACACTTATAAGTTGTAATATCTTCAAAAAAACTTAATGTAAATTGTAATATATGAGTTACAAGTTACTAGAACACTGATGTAACTGATTAAGAAATTGTTAAAGGAGTATATGCATCAAGGACAGACATACTGATCTTATAAGCCTAACATTTCTCAAAAGATTAAATAAAAAGTAATAACAATAAAAGCAAAGAAAACAAGAGCAGCACAAGAATAAGCAAAACAAAAGGAAATCGCCTTTCTGATTCATTTTTGGGGAGGGAATTGGGAACAACTGTTTCGTGCTTCTGCGCACTCATCAGCCCAAACCTGATGAGTTGTTCTTGTTTTCTTTGCTTTTAAAAATTTTCCACACCACGTTAAATGTTTTGTTTGAATAACAATAAAAGAACCAATAAATAACAGAAATACTTGAAAGAATCTAAAGTTAATAATAAATAAAACTTTACGTGCACTGTTCATTACTGTTAAAAAACAAACACAAAGCCTATGCACCTGATTAACAATTTAGTACACATTAAAAACTTTAAAAAACTTTAAAAATTACATCGAACTAGTTTCCTCTCCAAGAGGAGATTTCATCAACGAAATCAGCGAAATCGCTGATGAAATCTCCTCTTGGAGAGGAAGCTAGTTCCAGGTAATTTTTAAAGTTTTTAAAGTTTTTAATGTGTATTAAATTTTTAATCAGGTGCATAGGCTTTGTGTTTGTTTTTTAACAATCTAAAGTTACTTTCCTGAGAATGCTGTCCTTAAAAGATATTTAAAAAAAAATAAGTAAATAAAAACTCGTGGAAAAAAAAACACAGAAAGAAAAAAAACAACTTAAGAAAATAACGCAGATTTAATTAACTTTTTTCCTGCTGCTTAAATAGTTTGAAAATCGTAGTTAGATTATTTAAAAAAATGTTTTTAAAAAAATCCAAGAAAAATTCTGCGTTATTTTCTTAAGTTGTTTGAATCCGATTAATTTTAGATATATCAAAGCACGCAGAATTGGTGGATTCACCTAAAGGATTACTATCCATTGTCACCACACAATTGTTTAGGTTCGGATGCTTTCTGTAGGGACTTTTTTGTCGCCTTCACGGTCTCTTTTCGCATCAAAGACCCCATGGATTTAAAAAATAAACCATATTTAAAAATTGTCCTTATTGTCCTTATTAAAATCTTTTGTCCTTATTAATTGATTATGGGCGTCAAGAAGATCCGTTCAGCGTTTCAAAAGTTATTAAAGACATACACACTGAGATACCTACACAGTGATTTTAATGTTTATCACTTTCTTTAGGATAAAATAAATCATAGGACTTATTAGAAAACAGGAAAATATTGTTAATCTTATCAGTTAAAATTCAAAATTTTCGAGATGCCAATACATGTTTTTCGATATTCCGCTAAAAATATGTTTTATTTGTATCCATGTTCACTGCGTTCGGTGCTTGTCCTGCTCTTTCTCTAGTTTTTCAGAATGACGCACTTAACAGATGAGAGAGTTGCTTGCACGCCTTTTTATAAGCAGTTGGTTTTCTGTATATTCATTTCACTTTTTTTTGCGTCATTTTTTGAGGCTTAGCTCTGTTGCTCATTTAATATGATTGCGTAAACGCTTATACTGTATTCATGATGGGACAACTAACCCTCAAAACTAAAAAAAATAAAAAAACTGCAACAAAACTTGAAATTCAAAATCTTGGGCGGCCTTACGCCTATCATAAAAGGTATTGACAACACATAATTAAATATAAATAAAAAAACAAAAAAAACCTCAAGTGGGGAAAGGAACAAGAAACCTAATCATATATTAATGAAAAATGAGAAGCCTTTTCGAGTTTACTTCAAGCTGAGACCCTGAGACAGCTGTTTCAAGCTTATTGGTCTCTCTTCAGCCAGAGCTACTCAGCAATCAAAAACCCAAAAGGCTTATGGGGGAAGAATAACGTATTCATAATGGAATAAGTGATCCCTCAAATAACCCCTTTCTCTAGTTTTGAAGGGTCACTTGTTCATGAATATTCCAGAACAGCCTTTAGTGCATAGATGTACGATACTGTATGCGCACTTAATATATGATAATGTAAACAAGTTTTCTAGTTTTATAAGTAAAAAAAAAAAAACAGGCATCTTCCACTTTTCGGCGGTTTCCACTTTCGACAGGGGTCCGGAACCTAACCCACCTTGAGGGTTGTCCTATTGTACTAATGGAAATACAATAATATTACAGGTGTTAATTGGCAAATTTCTTCAATTTGTTTGGACGCTAACCGAAGGACTTTTTTTAAAAAAAAAAAGTTCTTTGGGCTTTCATCTACACATACAAGTACATTGCTTCGTAATAATCAGTTGTATTATAATCTATTGATCAGGTGAAGTACTCCTGTTTTAATTGTGACATATGAAACCAAATACAGTCATCAGGATTGTGAAGGTGTCAATAGCAGACCTGCTCTTCATCGGGGTGCTCATTATTACAGTGACACATCCGCGTCGACACCCACACGCCTAATCCGATCATTCGTCCGGGGTTATTAATCATCGAGTTCTGTCTTCGACGTCTGCTAATTAAGCAAAGAATCACGTGAGCTTAATCTCCCTTTTTGGATAGTGTATAGTTACAGAGAGATTGTACAGTGATTGGCAGTTATCCCTTTATTTACGTTGGAACGAGAAGGGAGAAGATGCCTGTAGCTATTCCAGCTGTTTTCGGGAATAACAATACGTCACAAAATGTATTCAGTAACATTCATTACCCTATTTGTTCTAGTAACTTCTCCTTTGAAGCAAAGATAAATTAAGGCTATTCAAAAATATTTGATCTATTCCAAATATTAACAAGAAATATTAATTAATCGCAATAAGGGTCTTTATTTATTTACTAGATATTTCTTACATAAAAGTGGAATAGTTAGGTTTGTTTAACGCCATATGCTATGAGGCTTATATATGTAAAAAAAAGAAAAAACTAAAAAAAAATAACAAAACAATAGTGATGATCCTTAATCAACCAACGAAAAAAATTAGCCTAACTGAGCCATTTCTGCCCCATTCCCAACTGCGCTATTAGCTATTAATATCGCTAATATTAAATTACGAATATAATATTACAATAATATTAATATATCAAAAAACTATAATGTAATCTCTAAAACTTCATTAAAAATTTTAAGTAATGTATGCTTCCCAGTCTTTCTCTCTGCTAGATTACTGTAACAATGAATTTTAATTAGCACAATTCTTTGTTGGGATGACCTAATAGAAAAACAAGATAGGGATAGCGATTAATAAACCAATCACAACGTCTTCGTATATTTCTAAGAAAATATAATTGATATTTCCTTATTATTATAAATGTACTTGTTGCGAATGCCAAAGGCGCAATTTTTAGATTGTTGTGTTTATTGTACAGCTGTATTATAAATGTGATTGTTGCGCACGCAAAAGACTCAATTGTTGCGATTGTTGTGATTGTTGTGCTTAATGATAATTTAATGAGATTTTAATGATACTTGTCCTCAAAAACGGGATTATAAGTCTTCTGATACTTGTATCAGAACACTAAAAGCATGAAGCAAGATAATCAATGGTTCATATTCATCTGAGACGGAGTACAGTACTACATTTAAGAACTATTCTAATTTTATTTTAAGCAGGAAAAAAAAAATAAAGGATGGACACTTTTACAGTCTGGAATTTGGATAGACATTGCAGTCTTTTGCCATCATTTTACAAAACTTTTCGGATTTTTAAAAATTTGACCTTCTTAATGATATCTATCTATTCTTTTCTGTTTGCCGTTTTCTGTCACCCTCTTTTCACTTTCATCATTTGGAGATCCTTTTCAATATCTTCTATGTATCATTATCCTTATATCCTTTCCTATGTCTTTTACCTATGTCCTAATATTAAAATGAGTCCGGCTACTGTCACTAGACAACGCAACAAGACATAATTTTTGGGCAGTGAGGCTATCAACGTCTAACCATCAACCTGAGAGTTTATACAGAGATTTAATAATTATATCGCATTATTTTGGTCGCCTGAACCTCGTTAATGAAAAATAGATGAGGATGGTCTTTAGATAGAGAGGCTATTTGAGGTGCATCACTATATCATCTTTGCTACCTGAATATTATCTTTACGTTTGGATCCAGGAGAAGCTCGAGCCGAGATCCGCGAAACCTAGAGGGATGCGAAAAAGGATCCCCTGACAGTATTTCAAATACTTGCTAAGACATTTACCGACTTTTAAACATTGCTTACCGCTTTCCAGTGCAAAAGGAAAATCATTAATTCAGGTGTAAGACAGAGATGGAATCGGATACCCATTGTATGGTATCGCCTTCCCCCTCCCCATTTTCCACCCATGTTTTTTCAAAAATGTGTGGAAATCTTTGGTCTTTTATTTAAATGTTTGGATGCCATCAATTTTGTTAGGATGCCATCTTTGATGGCCTTCAATTGAAGGATGCCATCTTTGATGTCTAAGGTGAAAACTCGATCAGAGGGCCCGCCCCCCTCCCCATTTTCTAGAAAAGTGTAAAAAAAATCTTCGGATAAAAACTTTTCTTGACGATGTTGGGGCTTGAGAAATTTCAGGACGGAAAGGAAGGGGGGGGGAGGTTGTACAGAATGTAACCTCCCAAAAGCTTTAAGCCAAAAGTTTATGAAATTTTCGTAACAAACACCGTAAAGTTTTTGGACAATCGGAAAGTTCGAAATCCGAATATAGTTGACTCCTCCTTATCTGGCCACTGCGGAATCGGATCCCTGGCCGAATAAACGAATGGCTGGTTATCCGGAAACATTCAAATCACTATTTAAAGGTCTATAGATTGAATAAAAAATATTTATTCAGGTATTTGGTAATCACTTTTATTGTAAAATGAAGGAATTTATAACAAAACAAATATATGTATAGACAGCAGACAAATGAGAATCTTAACAAACAATAGGAAGCTATTAAACAGTCTATAATTAACTGAAACAAGGCAGAAAGAAAGCCGAAATCTAGACCGGATAAAGCGTCTTCCAGTTAGACCGAGACCTGAGGAGAGAGATCGTGGATAGATCGATTGATTCTTATTACTATTATAGTATAGGAATTTACTATAATAATTTTTCATGATAATTCAGGGAGAAATTAGAGGAAGCAAATATAACGGACAATCGTCGGATAATATGACGAGTATTTTATTAAGTTTCCGATTTATTTACAAAAGCTATTTTCACATAAGTATTAAAGTAACAACGACAGATTGAAAATAACGTGTAAAATAACAACGACAGATTGAAAGTAACGTGTTTTAGTTAAATCGTGGTTTTCTGTGTAAAAATGATAATTTTGAAGCATCGGTTAGAGATGTTCCTCTGCTTTGCTTTAGCGAAAAGAAAACTCAGGGAATAAACTAATTTGAGATATTATGCTATCCTTATTTTGATTATTTAAGTTCTCATCTGAGACATTGCCGGCTACATTTTGTGGCTAATGTAATTGATACTTACTGGGAAAAAAATATTTCTAAATTTAAAATAGTTTGTTTTTAAATTGAGTTTAGCCAATAAAGAATAAATCTTAGCCAAAATATGGCTTTTCATTTCCGAAATTTCCGATTATATATCATGAAGCATATTCAAAAAAGTGATAATCAAGTAGATTAACTAAAATAATGTTGTTACTATGAATGAAAAGAATTTCCGAAAAAACAAAAACAAAATAACATTTTAAGAAAAAAAGGCTTTATTTTTCTTAAAATGTTTCTTTTTTTTTTTTGTTAAAATCGTGAAATCTATACAAATGAAATCCGTATACTGTAAATTGTAAAAGCCAATCAAAACAAACTATCCTCATATTTTCCATTTGCTGAATATTGATTAAATTCTCAAATAATTGCCTTAAAAATGATATTATGCTATTAATTTTAATAACTAAAAATTTTGCAAATTTAAAATGGACTATCAAACCCAGAAAATTTATTAGTGATTACATGAGGTTGGATTCTGAGTTCACGTGACCTTCTCAGTCACGTGACCTTTGACCGCGACCGGACAACTTGTAAAAAGTTCATCTCAATGAGAGGAACAACTTGTCTTTACATTTTGATCATGTAAAATGAACGATTTAGAAGTGGACTTACATCACGTGACTTCCGGTTGGCCCAAGTTGGTAAAAATGAAAATGTGAGCATCCTCAATACTATACCAAACATTTGACACCTTATTTGTATTTCTGTATCTTATGGTTACTGAGGAGATAGAGCCAGAAAAAACTAAGGTTTTCTTTTATGTATGTAAGTTATTATGCATTGGATTTTAAAAAAAAAATGAGTTAAAAATTTTTAGTACATCACTATACTCTAAAAACCTTTTACCTTCACACGCACACAACAGAGGGGCCTTTCAATTTAGAATAGATCAATATCAAGATATATTTATTATTATAAGACGTACCGAGTTTATAGGCGTTAGTTTTCATGCAAGATTATAAATGTAAGACAACCAAGAGACGATTTTGATATTATGTATTGAGAAGATATTTACGTATTTACGATTTTGATATTTACGTATTAAATTATTTCTAATAGCAACTTCAAAGCCTGAATCACTGTTGTTAGCTTTGACTGATGAGCTCCAAACAGCTTTCCCACAGCTACATTAATTTTAGGATTATAAATATCTGGAAAGACATTATCTGAAGTAAATGTAGTTGCAATAAAAGGGGTTAAAGCAGTGTTTCCCAACCTTTTTTATGCTGTGCCCCACCTAAAGTATTTAAAGTATCCATGCCCCACCAAATTAGTATAACTTCAAAAAGAAAATTAAAAAAAAAAAAACTTTCACAACCAAAAAAAAAAAATAATAAAAAAAACATTGTTCCATTTTCGAATTGCCCCCCCCCCCGGTGGGGCGTGCGCCCCACGTTGGGAAACAGGGGCTTAAAGTGTTCCATTAAAGGAGGAAATTTACCCCCACATAGTTCCTTTCTGTGTTGTAATTTAGTTCATATCTTATCTGTAATACAAAAACATTGATTATTTTATTGATTATTACAAAATTTGAATATCTTTCGTAACATCCTTATATCCCTTGTTTACAAACCTTAAAAGAAACCCATTATTCACTTAAATGGTAATAGAAGCAATTTTTCTTCCTTTTTTTTTTTATAAAGTACTGGAAGAACCCCGACCACCTCATTATCCACGGATCGGGGACGAGGCACGCCCGCCAATGCAGATCTGTGTGCTTTTGTGTGTTGTCATCCCTGCCGCTCTCCTGAATGACGATGTCTTTCAAAGAAAAAAAGGGTTCTTTTTATAATGCAAACAGAGTTTGTGACTGTGCCGTATCACCCACTGGCGGGACATCATTTGGAACACGAAACGCTGTCTCGAAAAACACCCAGCAATCACTGGGAACATTTTATGATAAAATTAACTAATTAGTCCGACTGAGAGCCCTAATTATTGGCACATGGCCACTGACATGGGCCAAGGAACAGGTTTCTGGCAGCTCGGAATGTCAATAAAGCCGACGCCTCTTGTTAAATAATAGTGTTTGGGTATGGGTTTCTGGCATTCTTCCTCCACCCTCACCAGGTCCTGTAGACAAAAAAAATAACACCTCAATGAATAATTAACATACATGAAATTCGCAGAAATTGACTCCAGTTCGTGATTTCTGTAGATGAGAATTTGTCTGTTGATGGTCTGTGCAACAACCTAATAAACGACGAACAACTTAGAATCCCCAGAGGAGTGATAAAACATGAGATTCGTCTTTGTCATAAAAGATTCCTCGAATCGCTTGTAAATACTGTCTTGATTGTTATCTATTTGTCTTTTACGGGTTTTTTTTTTCGTAATCTTTCGAGATGTTTACAAAATAATAACCTTTGGGGAATTTCAATAGCACTTAACTGTCATAAACCATGTAATTAAGGTTACTGTATTCCTAAAAAAAAAACTAGATGTTAATTGGAAATTTGCCTCGCAGACATTCCACGAAGTGGGGCGTCATTATTTCCAATAAGACGCGTATTGATTGGCTTTTATTTTCATTTGCTGCCAAAAAACTTTAACCCTGACAATACCTTCTCTAAATCCTGATACCACACCTCTTGCTGTTGTAACTTTATCGCAGCGTAATGCTTACGATATTACCGAAATCGAGAGTGTAAATACTATTTTATACATTTTCAGGAGGAGTTACTGTCACTTACGAGCTCATTTAAACGATATTTTGAGCAACAAATGTCATATAAACCCAGGTCTTATTCTCAGTATTTACAGAGTTACAATAATGTGAAGCTTGTTTGGTAATTTCCGTTAGAAAATTTTGATAATTTCGGTAATTTGGAAGAGTAAAAATAAATGAGAAATAAAAAATGAACTTTTCAGAAACAATATTTTCTTTGCTAGTAGGTTGAAGTTGAAAATGTGTTGCGAATTGCTTCATTGCGTCGTACAATAAATCAAGTTTTAACTATGACATTACGTTATTCTGACGTACTTATCAAAACAATTGGTTACAAATCCCACCAATTCTATTGATTTGAGTCTTGTTATAAGCATTGTTCATAGTAATGCGTTTTCAATAAAAGAAAACATTATTTCTGAAAAGCTAATTCTTTATTTCTCATTTGTTTTAACTCCTCCAACCGTATTGGGACAATATCTCGCGGCCAAAATCTCGCGAGACAAAATATCGCCTGGACAAAATATCGCAAATACAAAATACCGCAGCTAAATTTAAAAACAAGTACTGAATAGTACTTAACAGGATGGAAAAATACGCGATAGGAAAAAAAATGTGATGGACAATAAATTCAAAAAATCTGCAAATAAGATATACAAATGACCCGGATTTCGCATTGGAACTAAGAAAGTTCCATCCGGGTCCATCACATTTTTTTTTCCTATTTTTTTTCCTCACTTGCATTCGTTTGTGAGGAAGATGTTATTGAATTATTCGAATTTCTCTCAGATAGTGATATTTTTACAAGAAGTTCTTTAACATCAGTATTAGATTATGTGGAAGATACATGGATTGGCCTCAAAGAAATGGGCGACAAAATTTTACAAAAAGAACAATTCTTTAGTGAATTAAAAATGGAACAATTCTTTAGTGAATTAAAAATGGAACAATTAATTGCTGGAGGAAGTGAACCCAAAAGAATTAAAAAATACGAAGAGACCACTGCTAGAAGTCGGTCCCAAGCCCGAGAAAAGTGAGAGGGGTGGTTTTCTTTCTTTTTTTTTTATGGTTTTTAGTTTTTTTTTAATTTGGTTCACGCGAGATTTTGTCCCAGCGATATTTTGACCGCGAAATTTTGTCGCCAAACCCCTCCAACTAACGAAAGATGTCTTTTACAAACAAACTTCACATGTATAACTGCAAATGTTGAGAATAGGACCCGGATTTATATGATATTTTTGGATCAAAATATCATTATAAATATGTTCCGTAAGTGGTAGCAATTCCTCCTCAATCATCCTGTATTTTAATATGTGCATATCTTCTTTTGGTTCTTTAACAAATTTCTTTTCATTTCCGCACGTTAATTTTTCTATTATGCATTTGCAAAAGATTTTTATTTACAAATTCTTACAATGAAATAAATGTTTATTTGTGTGCATAATACGCTAAAATGTCTGGACTGATTTTCTTAAAATTTTGTACGATGCTTTTTTCTGGTCCTACTTGAAATATGAGCACCATTATTTTTATCTCAAAATTGACCCCCCATAAAGCAATCCCTACTATGCGAGGATATCTGAACTTTTACTTAATTTATTTACTTCTTTATTTAAGCAAATAAGTAAACTTAAAATGGCAGTCTTAGTTAATTCCAGAATTAATTTCAGTGGTTGACAAATGAAAACATTGACATTCTTTGAAAACAAAGAATTATTTGAAAGCTTTGTTATAATGAGAGCATTTTTCTTCTCTTTCCCGCCTTGTTATTAAAATTTTGAAATACATCCCACTCCAACTGGTAGCGCCGCCTGGCAGCCGCTGAAGGAATCTTCCGCCCTATGATCACTTTAAATTATGGCTTTTTGTTCTAATAGAGGAAAAAAACAAAAAGTAATTTTTCAATTAACGAAGTAAAAGAATTAATTTGGGGTTAGCCCACTCAACTACCGATTACGTTACGTAAAAAAAAACTGAAACAACATTGTCACGAAACGGAAGTTCGATCTTGTAATTGAGATATTATTTTTTTTTCTTTCTTCCTTCCTTTCTTTTTTTTTTTTAAATTTAAATACTTTTTTTTTATAAGACTCCATCGTCTGAACAAGCAAAAGACAAGAATATATGAACAAATTTTCTTTATTTTTAATTGATAAAATGTGATTTGTGTAAAAATATATTTTTTTGAAATGAGACAAACCGACATTCGTCCTATAATTTTTCGTTATAAGCTAGCTATGCATTGCATGGTGCGGAATAAGCATGAAATTAAAGCAACGGATGTGAGGATAAAGATCAGAGTTGCCGATATCAGAGGTTTCCCTCCAAATCTGGAGGTTTTAGGTTGCTGATGGAGAACAAAAAGATTTGTGTCAAACAGCAAAAAAATCTGAAGATTTGCGATTTGGAATCGAAAGGTTTTTAGGTGGTATTCAGAGGTTTTTTCCTCTATAATGGTATGATAATTTACTCAGAATGATTTTGAGAATTATACGGAAATCCGATGCATTTTGACTGGTTGGTTTTTTTGGTTGAACGGCTGAATTTTCTATAAATGTACGAAATTAGTAAGGTTGAAGATGATAAGAGATAGAGAGATTTTAATGTTTTCGACGGATAGAGACAAAATAATCGTGTCCATATTTTAAGTTTGACTACAAATAAGCATCGTACCAGATTTTATGAAAACCCATGAAGCCGTTTTAACTTCAAAAGACAAACAAAAGAAGAAAAATGTTCAAAAGAGAATAGTAAGACTGCGCATGCTCAGACAAAAACAATAAATCCTAATTTAGAATTTCTGACGAATATTACATTAGAATTTATCCTACGCTAAAAAAGGGGATAGAGAAAGCAGCAGCTAGAAAGAGTGGCACCATTTTATTGCAACTTAGGCAGCTGTTCGTCTACCCCTAACATGTGGTATTGTTACATTAGAAAGAACTAATACAGAAATTATCACTGTCCTAATCCTGTATAATGATGTAAGTTGGTGAACCGTCACCTGCAGCAGTGCATGCATCAACACCAACGGGAATAACGGCTGCCTGAGGGATGGAACGGTAAATAGCACGAAGTCGTTATTTCAGTTGAGCGATATTGTGGTTGGCACCTTCCGGGTGTTGTTGGAGCTGTTGGCCCATCCTGTTCCAGACGTGTTCAGTAGGTGATAGGTCGGGCGAGCTTGCTGGCAATGGCAGTACCCTGAAGTTTTGTTCATACAGATACTGGAGAGTAAATGCTGGCTGTGTGGGAACTTGCATTATCTTTGTGATTAAATGTTCTGCACTAGTAAAAACTTGAATAGTCACTGGCTGCAAAATATTGGTAGCATATCGTTGAGCAATTAGATGATGTCCCGACTCTGCCATATATGTCCGATTAATGACAATCCACACTACAACTACTAGTTGCTTTCTCCTGGATAGCGGGTCATTGGTTTGATCAAAACAAAAAAGCGATTCATTTCTAAACACCACTTCTGTTCGTTTCAGTTTTGGCTAAGGAAATAACACAAGATATGTTTGCATGTGAGCAAATTAAACACAGTGCAGGATGATAAGCTCGCAATGAAAACTTCAAAAACTTGTTGTTTAGTGTAGGCATGATAGTTATTCGAGGTGTTACTTGCTGCCAGACCTTATGCAGATGCGTTGCAGTTACGAACCTGTCACACAACGCCATGCGTCGCAGATGGTGGTCCTGTGGCACTATGGTTATACATGATCCTACCGATCCTTGTCGACGTGTGCTGATTATTCTCGCGCCCACAGGCGTTAGATTCCGACCAATGTAGAGGCCTGCATTGTAAGACAAACTAGCTTCTCGAGGCCGACGATTCTTTCATGCTCAAAGGTTGTTAATGTCTATAACAATATCCTCAACGTTTAGTAAATTTGATAGTCTTTATCTGTGTTCCACTGCTCTAATCTGTGATGTTAGCGCGTCCTTTTCAATCGCTAATTAGATGTGTACATTTGCATATACTATCCGCTTCCCAATATTTCGTGACTTTTTGTGTAGATGCTTATTTTTTTTCGTTTACATAGGCTAAAATAAGAATTTCAGCTACTTCCTAGGAAAGTAAGATTCATCAAGTAATCCAATCTGTCTCTTCACCTACTAACTTTTCAACCGCTGCATGGATCTTCTTGAAACTTGGTATGCATGTTTAAAGCCTAGTGACGAGCCTGAAATAAAACTTCTAAATTTGAAATCTTTTCTAAGAGCTGTCGAAAATTGATGAAAATTTCACAGGAAGGGTAACGTTGCTTAACAATGATTATTAATCCGTTAATTTCGAAAACTGATTTGCGCGCTTTATCATAACTACAATTACTCGTATTTGAAGCATTAAAAAGGATTTAATAAGTCTTTCCAGCAAAGGAAAAATTTTTACTGCAGATATAATTTTAAAATAAATGTAGGCGCTTTGTTTGTGTCAGTTTCATGATTTTAGACACACAAAAAATGAAGAAGAAGAATGAAATTTTAATGAATGACAATATTTTTAAGAAAGTGGTCTTTAAGTTGTTTCAGGTTGTTGTTTAGGTTGTTTCCCGCCTTTAACTCCCGGGAAAGAAATTCGGTACCCATTCAACAGAGAGCTGGGTAGACCCCAGACCAAGTTTGGGTGAGAATGGAGCGTGGAAAAAAAATCACCTCCAGTCCACAGCCAAGCGACCTTACCCACTTCGCTACTCGGCCCACTTTAAATTCAAGCAGAGGAATTGAATGTAGATCAGGACGTAGATCTTTGATTGTATTGGTATTTAAAAGTAGATACATGCTTAGCTTCCCATCACATAGTGGGAACTGAACATTCAACGCTAGGAAAGCAATTTCGAGGACTGCGAGGGAGTGGGTGAGATCAAAATAACAGTGTTAATATTTTAAGCTGAATCATGATTAAACTAAGTACCAAAGTTCATGGAAATCTGTCCAGCCGTTTTAATGTAACGAGGATACAAAACAAACGAATAGACGAATAGAGAGAAGTATCTGGTGAAGTGGAATAGCAAGACTTCTCTTACACGTTGTAGCTAGATATCAAAGAATATTAGAGGTTTTTAGTAAAGTTCTTAAGGTCCTCTTAACATGAATTGGAGTGGGGAAAAAAAAAGTTGGAACAAAAATGTTTTAAAATACAATTTTGATTGGAATAACCCAAATCCGTCTCTCCGTCTGTTTTCCAAAAACACTTGTGATCCGATTAAGTTGAATTTTCGTAGAAGAGTTAGGTTCTTAAGGAAGATCTCTATTAAAAAAATCTCTATTTGGCGGATATCGAACCAATAAGTTAGGAGTTTGAAGAGAATGGAAGAGGTGCAATATTACAAGATCCAAAGGAAAAAAAACTTTTAACTTTTAAATTTTCTCTTCTCATTTGACCTTTGAACTTTTTTTACCTTTTCTTTGATTTTCATTTTCGGTAATCACCAAACGACTTCTTTTTATTTTCTATCTTCTCTATTTTTGTTCTGAAGAATGATTTTTTTTTTTTTTTTTACTACTCCTTTTTTTTTATATTAAAACATTTTACGTGTGTTCAAATAATTTACTAAAAAAGGCAGACACACAAATTTTAAAATAAAATACATTTATCAACAAATGAGCATACATGTTTCGGATTTCGGTGCCTAAATTACATTCCATTTTCAATGCTGGCAATTAATTGCAGGAGCCTCCTTTTTAAGTAAACCCCCCCACCAATAGGAGCAAAGGAAAAACCACGGGTGGAGAACCCCGTAGATCGGGCATCAATCGGAATCTTCTAATTATAAACCAATCAGTAAATGGTGATAGCGCCTTCTTGCGTTGATCGACGGCGGTCGAATGTCAACAGAAGCACATGGTCCTTGGATGTAAACACAGGATAAGGAAAGCACATTGTCCAATGTCAACAGTTCAGAATTTTCTTTTTTTTTTTTTTTGGAGTCATTGTTTAGTCCAATAGTTCGAATGGTGAGAATAGCATTTCACTGGCGGGACGGTAACAAGAGGTCCTACAATTAAACTCAAAATAACAATGAGTAACAGAATCCAACAGCCTTTTTTTTTTATTAATTTGGTTCTGCGAATAAAATCTTAACACACCTACATTCGAAGGGTTGGTACATGTATATTGCAGTGTGTAGATTGTATATTTACCCAGATTTAGGTAGAGTATACGTTGTTCATACTTTTTGGATGTAGCATATTTTTACGCTCAACTTCTGATAGTGTAGTGGGTGCATGAAGCGCTGAAGGGGCCAAGTTTTTACGAATCAAGCTTAGAGAGTCAATTTTGAGTGTTGGGGACCGAATAATCATTTTTTTTAAGTATTTGACACGAAGCCATAAATAAGCATCGTATCAAATTTTAAAGAAATCAGCCCAGCTGTTTTATCGTGGTATTTCGGAGTCATTTTTTGATAGATTGGTGGAGTGGAGACCAAAATAAAAGTACCTGTGTTTTAACTTGGACCATAAATAATCAACGCAAAAAAATTCATGCTAATCCGTCCAATCTTTTAAATGGTTACGTATATACAGACAGACAAACGGATAAACAGATAACTGGAGCAACAAATATGTTCAAGTGGAATAGCTAGATATCCTCAGTCAAAAAAGTTAAGAAAAAAAAAAATCTGCAAATTGATTTGGTCGCGAACAATGATTAAAGAACACTGCATTAAATTATCTGAAATAAAAAAAAGTTTCAACAATAAAATTTTAGTTTTATTAAATTTTAATGATGTTTATAATTGACTATGTAAATTTATAATGGTCTATAATTACTGTTTATTCGATATACATACGTTATCTTTTTTTTCTGACGCTGATATCAATTAAAGATTATATGGGTATTAGTTCGTTATGGACCGACTTAAGTAGGGGTAGGGTCCGTGAAAGGGTGCGGTTAAGTTTCCCGCAGGATTCATCCCCATAATAATAATTATTGTTCCTCCCTAAAGATGGGATGTCAATCAATTGAAGTTGGCGGTAATTATTTTGTTGCGCCAATCAAGAGGCATTGATTTTACAGTGTGAGATGAACTCCACTACTCAGATGTTTTCAAATGTTAAATGAATTGATATTATTACTCTTTATTATTTTAAATTATTATTGCCATT
>JAFIDM010004315.1:58320690-58336487 GCA_023159025.1 Thereuonema tuberculata | reverse complement strand
AACTCTTAGCAATCTCGCAAATCCAGTGCGCATTTGAACAAAATATTCCGTTGACGTTGGACGGACAATGACAATTGTTATCGTCAATTTTTCTTGTGAGTTGAGGCAGGAAATGAAAACTTGGCCAGTTTCCAGAATTTATATTTATTCCAGTTAGACTTGGGTGAGATCTCTTATGATGTCATTGATTTGTCATTCATTTTACGTAGATGGAATCGAATGCTTTGTAACCTTTAACAAAACTCATAAACAAGTTTTATTGATTTGTATTGATCCAAGCTCTATTTTCAGAAACTATATGCAGAGATGGAATTTTTAGAGATATAGATTTTTTTTTTTTTATTTTGTAAAAACTTATATATTTGAGTACTTATCTACACTGTACTCAAATGTCATTGTTACATTAATTAAGTCTAGCAGTATAAATTTGATCAGAAATTTACAAAATTTATAAAATTTTATAAAGTCTTTGGCCAATTTAAGACTTTAGGTGTACAAGAAAGTAACAAGGATAAAATCGCTTGTACCTTCAGGCAATCCGTGAAAGCAACAAAAGTTTGCGTAAATGTTTTAAGAGTAAAACAGCTAAATTTTACTGACGTGAAACGTGAATTGACGGGTGTCATGATTGCGGGTGCCTAATGCACATTGGTGTACTTTAATGTAAGCAATTTATTGAGAAAATTTGAAATTAAGATAATGATGGAGAATAGTACAGTTATAACAGAATGAAGCTTATCTTCAAATTTCAATAGGCTGTAAAGTTTTCTATGTAAATCACTTTTTTTATCAATATATTGTCACGAGGAGACGGTATAACGTTTGTATTTAATAAAAAAAGTACAGAAAACCACAGAATCCAAACAATGGATTCCAGTCGATATCTTAACAATGAGTATTAATAATATTAACAATGTCTTAACAATGAGTACTGGATTATCATTTTAATAATCCAGTAAATTGCTCGTGCTTTCCAGTAAATGAACTTAGGTAACTTAATCAAAGTAATGAAGATTTAGTTTTATTTTTTTAGGAAAATTTACATTATTGTATTCAGCGAATATTATAATTTTACAAAGAAACATACTTTTCTTTCACCACTTTAAAAACAAAGACAAGTAATAACAGCAACTTCTTAATGAAAGTAAACATAGTATTCTTTTAGGAACACAAGTCACAATTTTCATTCTTTTGTCGTCTATATATGAAATTGTATTGTAAAATGACCATAATAACAGCTACTATACCGTCAGGACTTCTTTCTTCTGAATTCTTAATAATAGAACCCAAGACACTTTAACTATCTTTACTTTATTGTTTGTTTATTTATTTATTTTTAAATTTTTCCTAAAGGTTGTTAGTATTTTGTGTTTTTCTTTTTAATAAAAAATAAAGATTGAATCGTAATATTCACGAGGTTTCGACGACTATTAAAACATTTTCAAAGATTATTTCGAAATTCGGCCTAATAAGGAGCAAAAATAAAAAATAAACGCAGAAAATATTTTTCTTATATAAAAATGTGACTCCACGCTATTTTGTTGTATTATTGTAGTTCAAGAATTTTTCTGAATTTGTTCTTCATTCCCGGTTAGAAATACGAGAGAGAGAGAGTTGACGTTTCCATTTATATCTTTGTAACTCGTCAAGTGTCGCGATTCGCTATAAGGAAAACTTGTAACCCTTTCGTTAAAATGAACTGGTGGAACCTGCTTTTCTGTAACACAAACGTATTGTAAAGAGCTCCAACTTACAGGTACCACAGACACCCTCGTTACAGTGCAGGTAGAAGGGCCTTAGGCAGACAGACTCTCACTTCAGGATTTCATCAAAATTTATTTAGAAATTTAAAAAAAATATTTCGCAATATTTTCTTAAAAAGAATATATGAATCTTGCAAATATAGAAACGACTATATTGAATAACTATAAATATGGTTTAATGTTTGCTTTTTTTAAATTTAATTTATAAAGTAATTATAATTTATAATTTAAAGTCCGTTAGGAAATATCAATTAAAAATCAGGATATGAGATTAAAATAAAATTGAAAGAGAGAAAATTATAAACTTTAATATCTTTTTATAAGTAAATTATATTTAACACTGTAAATAAATTGCTTAGAAAAGAATAAACGAAATGGCATCAGTGGAATACATATAATTATATACTTTTCGCCTTTTTTTTATATAAAAAGAAAGAAGTATAAGGTTTTCTTTTTTTTTTTTTTTTTTTAATTTAAAAAATTGTAGTTTCTTTTTTTTTTTAAAGGCTTTATTTTAAACTTAATTTTTTTCTCTGTCTCTATAGTCTTTAAATTTTTAAAATACAATCGGCAAGAGCAAATATATTTTACATTTAGTTTTATTAATTAAGATTGTACATTTATTATTATAAATGTTATTACTATTTGATTACTTTATTTCGGCCCTGTTTAATTTTCTGTATTTCAAAAGTTATTTATTTACTTTTAATTACTATTATTATTATTATTAATTAAAATGTAATAAATTAGTAATATAAATAAATAAATAATAGAGGCTAATAAATTAACATTTATTCTTATTTTAATTTCTTTATTAGGTTCTTTTTTTCCAATCCACTAAGTAATCTTTTAGAAGTGAGATTATTTAACAATGAAGAAAAGTGTTTAACAATGAGACATTAAGTTAATCAATTGATCGCTATCATTTCATTATTATTTAATAATGTAAAGTTTATTAACATATTAATATTTATTTATTAATGATATTAGAATATTGGAGGCTAACAAACTGTTTATTAAGTCACATGTTTATAAAGGAGCATAAGAAAATAATGAAATATTAATAATGTTATTAATAATATTGAATTAACATAAAAGATTACAAAAATTCTGATACCTTAAAATAACATAGCTTTTGGTAAACTTTTGATGTCACTTGGTAAACTATTTGGTCTCACCCATTGTTGTTATTAATAATTCAAATGCACAGTTAGAATTTGTAGGCGTTAAAAAAATTCATTGAGGCCGGCGCACTGCTGGCACCTGAATTTCCTCCCTAATTTTTCATTAGTGAGTTTTTATTGTTCATTTTTTCTTTTGGGCACCACTGCGCTGAACATAGCTTTTAATTTGATCAAAATCGTTCTGAATTCTTATTTGAACGCTTGATAACATTTTAATTTCGGTATTATCAAAAAAAAAGCTATTGTCAATAATATATATATTATTATTATTCTTAACGATAGTACGATATCTTAACGATATAGTTCTTAACGATATCTTAAACGATAGTAGCCTAACTGGAAGAAATGAAGATTTAAAGGCCACTTTGGCGCTCGTTCGCCATAAAGAAACCAAGTAACTAGATAAAAAGAAAAAAAAATTCCTGATTACCAGCTAATTAACTAGCAAGCCTTACCATTTGAGCCAATAAGCCTTTCAACAATAAAAAAACTACAAATAAATACGACTATTAAAGACTATTAAACTTATGTCGTGATTGATACAAATACGTTAAAAAAAAATGATATTCATGTTGTATTCTCATAAGTTTGACAGGTATTTTTTTTTCCTTTTCTTTTTCTTTATTAGACCAATCTATAAGTTAATTATCTTTAAATTTAAGATCGGAAAAAAAACAACTTCACCTCATTTCGCGAACACCTCGTGTGTCAGGTAAGAAGAAGCTGTCAGATACATCAAACTACTCCTGATTCCATCAAAAGTGGTTCTATTTTTTTTTCTTTCTTATTATTCGTTTTCATGAAGACTTAGATGAAAAACTTTAATCTATAGAGAACAGCCAAACAAGTTATTATCTAGTCACGTTGATCGTTGCTTAGCAACAGACCTGTCTCCGAACTTAACATTTTGATCAACGAAATATTGTCATCTCTATTTGGAATCTTTCATCAAATTGTTGTTGCAGAGGATTTAATCTTTTTATATTTGAAAACATATTGTTTTTTTTTTTAGGCTACTTTCCTAAGAAGAAGAGGCTTATCAGATCGTTCAGTCTGTAAGGTGTGTGAGTGTGTTTGTTTCCTAATAACTTTGAACCACCGGGTGGATCATCTTGAAACATAGACTGTATATTTAAAGATTGGAGACGCTCTGTTATATTTGAAATCTTTTGCAAGTGGGTCTTCGTCTGCAAAGTAACAAAAATTCCTATCGAAACGCATTGGAATCTAAACAATGGATCGTACTTTTATTGATACTTCGCTGTTCTACGATTAATTTAAGATAATCTTTCAGCTAATCGATTAGTTAGCCGTGAGTTGATGTAGTTACCCGATTTTGATAGCGTTATGGATTCAATTATTTTATATTTTTTTTACAGAAAACTCATAATTTATGTTGCTTGTATTCAACAGATATTATATTAACAACATCTTAGTTTACCGTAAAAATTTAACAATCATCATAATATTTAGAGATAGAGGAAGCAAAGTGATAATGAAGAATTTAAGATCTCATCGAAAGTTAAGAAAAGAGTTTCAACATGGACATCGGATTTAATCTTGAAGACTTTATTAATAGGACTTCTTAAATTTTAGAAATTATTAATAGGACTTTTTTAAAATATAAAGACATTTGAAATTTTCAATTAAAGATATTTATTGATTTCATAAGAATTTTAAATTTTTAATTTTAAATTTTTAATTTTAAATTTAAAACAATGGAAATAATATTGGTTTTATTGAACGTGTTTGACATCACGTTTCTTTTGTTGCAGTAGTCATGCTTTTAAATTCTTGGATGTTGTGTTATTTTCGAATTTAAGAAGAGATGTATTTTTCGTTAAGATCCTGTAATGGCGTCAAAGTCCTTTTAATAGGATGAAATATCGCCAGAAGGAGGATTAAAGATTAGTTATCTCTAAATATTATGATGATTGTTAAACAGATATTATAATTTCAAAATAAATGTAGGTTTATCGTTGATATGGTTTTCACAAGGAGTGATAAGGAGTCGCTCTATCGGTGCAGAAGTGAAGCATCCGCCACGCCCACTATGGAGACTTAAAACATTGACAAGTCCATTACTATTTGAGTAAGCAAACGAAGGCACAGCGCTACAAGAAAGGATTCGCACCCGAGTTGTCACCGGGAAGAGACTGGGACGGACCATTTCGTCCTTATTAGGACTCATCAGCCAGTCAAACTCCACCGATGAGAGACTCAGAAGGTGCGAGGGGTAGCCTTCCCGGGACTCGCTCTAATATATATTAGATAAATATGAAGTACATTAAAAAAAAACAAAATTATTCATTTATATTCTGTGAAATGATTATATATTATTGTAGATCTTGATATATATAAGAGCCAATTTTTAATTTTAATAAGAATATTAACTCCAGATAAGTTTTCCAGATAATGTAAGATTTTATATACTTTCTGTTTCATTAGCTCAACTTAGAAATGATTATCAGTGTGTTTTTTGGTAGTGAAAATAAGCTCTTTAATTTTTCTTATTTTTAGCTTTTTATTGCAATTTCTTTTTTTTTTTACATTTATAAAGAACACACTTCTAATAACATGAAGCAAGTTTTTCGAGATTCCAATGATTTAAAAATCACATTATTCAAGATACTTTTATTCGATACTGAAATTTTGCATTGAAATATTATATTTTTTAATAGTAAAAAAAAAACATTAAATATTAAGTTTAAAATAAATTAATACTTTATAAATATAGTTCTATTTAATATTAAATTTGATATATTTTAATATCTAAATATAAAATTATTTTATATCTAAATATAATAAAATGAAATATTATAAAACAGATATTTATAGATAAATAAATACAGTCGGACCTCGATATAAGGTCACCCCTTGGGACCTCGCAAAAGTGACCTTATAACCGATTCATACGCATTTGTCAATGAATAAGCATTATATAAATACAGTATAATTCTTTGTAAAATTTAATATGCAAAAAAGTATCAGTTTGTTAGATTACAATTTTTTAATTTAGTTGAACCAATTAAAATTAATGGAATCAAAAAGAAATTATTTTAAAAAAATTTTAATTCAAAATAAAGTTGGATACAAATAGTACTAGTATGCTCAGCAAAGTACTGATGTACAACTGACCTTATTTGAAATAATCCAGAATACAGGACTGTCGCGATTTTGGTTTCATCTTTTGTACAATGTTTTCTAAGTTTTGTAGTTTCTGAAAATTTAATGCACTGAGTGCTTCTGCTTGTGTCACCGCATCACTTTCAATATCACTGTCGTTATCCTCACTTTCTACTGCATTGGAATCTAAAACTTGCGAAACAATTTCGGAAATCGAAGCTTGAGAAGTGGTAGCAATTTCATCATCAATTTTCACATATTCACTTTCCCCTTCTAAAGCACAGCCGCGATTTCTGAGATCTTGTATTAATACAGGTAAAGGAATATCGTCTTCATCATCTTTTTTCCTAGACTTTGAGGGGATGAAGTGCTTTGTGAAAAAGCTGTCCCCTCCGTCAGTAGGAGAAATGATGCTGATAAAAGACCGTAACTACGGAAAAAATTGGAATTGAATCAGTGTGGCACTGAAATCACACACAAAAGTGACCTTATATTCGATTACGGTATTTTAAGACCTGACCATATATGCGATAATCCATATCATAGAATTCCTATTCAATGAGCCGGGACTTTAGAAAAGTGACCTTATATGCGGGATGACCTTATATGCGGGTGACCTTATATTGAGGTCTGACTGTATATATCTTGTTTTATATTGTTTCATTCATAAGCGTAATTTTGTTTCTGAATCAGCATTAAATATTTACTTTTATATTCAAAGTTTTTATTTAATATTTCGGATCTGTACTTCTAATATCTTTACATTAAAACAAGATACTTTTTTGACATTGCTAGATAAACAGCCCTAAGTATATTTGTTAGAAGATCCAAGTGAAACGCTATGTGCACTAATACGGCATCTCCTTATTATTAATTTTGTTTTTACTACTTTCAAAATAATAAAAAAAAAGATACTGTAGTTTCAAGAAATCACGTTTTAAGAAAGTCGGCTTTAAAACAAAAAGAAAAAGTACATAAAGCCTACTTCTCGTAAAATATTTCACTTCCTCCCTTTTGTTAGATCGTCTTTGGTAGTTCTTAAATTTGCATACCAAATTTCAAGAAGATCCCGCCAGCTATTCAAAAGTCAAGGCGTTTAAAGTGGGGACATACACAAAAATTAACTGATTTAATAAATCTCATTTTTCTGACAATGCAGTAACATTGTCAAAGAGGAGGAATTTGTAGTGGACAGCATCGCAATCTGTATTATTATTATTATGTAATTATTCCTACGCTATTTCCAGCGCACACCTGGAACTCTCCCACACCTCGTTGTCTTTCCTCTGTAGTTTGTTTATCTTTAGCACAGATTGTTTTCATTTAACAATAGTCATAAGTTCTTGAAGCTAATTAGATGAGAACCAATCCTTAGCAAAGCCAGTTTAGCCTAACTGTGATTTTGAATAGAAAAATAAGAATTATTTTGATTTAACTAACCTTCGCTCTAAAACAGCAAATGAAACCAAAGGATTACAGTATCGTCATGAAATACAAAAATGAGATACAAGTTTGGAAAACAAGAGTAACTCTTAATTTAATTTTTGATCATTTGCCGCGATTAACGAGTTTTCAACTATAATAAGCAAGAAGTCCCTGAAAGAATTTGAAGCCTACTTCCCTTTAAAATATTCCTTCTTATCCTGATTTCGTAGGAAGGTCAGGCTTATAAAATTGCTCAGTACACCTTCATAACTTTTGAATCTGCCGATGGATCTTCTTGGAACTTGGAATGTATATTCAAGAACAACAAACCTTTAATATCTGAATTTTTTTTTCTGTGTAGGTCCTTGTAGAGAAGCCGATAAAAATTACTGTAAAAAAGCATTAGAAGAACCGAAATGATGTCTAACAATGGTGTTAATTCTTTTAGTAATCCATTAATTTGCACAAGCTTTAATGGAAGTAGAATTAAACGGTTTAGGCAAATTAAGTAATGCAGATTTAATTCATTTTTTCGTTGTCGTTATGACATCAGCCTCTCACCTCTGAGTACCGGGGTTCGGTTCTCATGTCGGTTTCGTGATGGTGGACGATCCGCGCTGGGCAGGTTTCCTCGGGGTTCTCCCGTTTCCCCTGCACTTCTCCCACCATACTTTCTTAGTCTTTCTCTCCATCTGTCCTTCTTTCCGTGGGTTAGTACAATAGACCTCCGGTCGCAGTGCTTGGCTTCTCTGCCACCCACTTTCACTACATAAACATAAACATAAACATAAACATAATTCATTTTTTTTTTTACAAAATGAAAAATTTTTAATATTTATTCAGCAAATCTCGTAAGTAATGTGGATATTTTTTTTATTTTATTTTCATGACTTCAAAAAAAAAAGTAACATTTGAAGTAGTATAGACCTTACGTTCTTTCGAAAACTTTTTGATATTGTTGTCATGAAAAGTCAAGATGTTTTCCTGTACTTGTAAATTATATTGCTTGTCGAACACAACAATCTTAACTTTAAATTCTTTTTTTGTTGTTGAAATTTAATGAAGTCCGCAACAACTTCTGCTAAGTCAACTAAATCAAATTAATTCTAACCAAATTAAAGAAAGGGGATTTTTTTTTCCTACAGGAATTTTTGCTATCTTGTCAAATTTATCTGTAGGCATCGACACGAAGAAATTTTCAAATGCCAAAAATAAAATCATCTCTTCTCTGTCAACTTGCATATCAACTTTCATGAAGATAATTTCACCGACCGGTTCAGAACTGATCAGGGAATGTACAGGTACATTGACTTAGGCTTTCATGAGGCAAGCTTTCTTTTGAACAAGAGTAATCTGATATATTTTTGAATTACGTCATCAAAAGCTTTGAGTAACTTATAACTCCAATACTCTTTTCTTTTTTGTTATCCTGGGACGAAGTAGAGAAAGTTCGTGACTAACAGAATCCTCTGTTCAGTGAGAAAATTACAAACCTTGTTTAATTAATTGAAATTTTAAGCAGTGAAGGAACCGAGAATTTTGACTGTCAGAATAGAAGAAGATGGATGAAGACACGATATTTGTCCGCTATTAATTTTAGAGATAATGTTGTTGGAACTATTGCTGCCTTGGGGGAGTAGAAAGAGGAGTGGGAGATGAGCTTTGTTGTCATTCCCATGTCATCCAATAACCGTTAATAGACAGTAATATTCTGAAGAGGAGCCACTACCGTAATTGAACTTCCTGAAGACCGAACGCTTCAGGCGCCGGGTGACATCATGCTTCCGGTAAGAGTGGACTTCCTCTTTCCCCATCGTCACGAGATCCGTTCCGCCGGATGAAGTCGTCTCCGCGCGGGGTTCGAGGCTTCGACCGTCAGCGGGGGCAGATGGATGCCTTCTCAGCCCGACAGATGACAAATGGCAAATGCCTAACTCCAATATCCGGTATAGATTGTGGAAACTTTCGTGTTTATAATCTACTGAAACCTCCTCAAAACTCTAAACCTCGTCTAAATATCGATGTATAGATTGTGGCATCTATCTAAAGAATGTAGTATAGATTGTGATATTTGCAGAGTTTAGTACAGAATGTGGCAGCTATTATATTTCCATTTATATTCTAAGCACATTTTCGTGCGGTTCTCAGCGTTCGAGGTCACGCACATCCATTGTAAGAAAAATCCGATCTCCCCTGGGAATTAAGTCCAGTGCAGTCCAATGCCTATACCAGTGAGCCATCTGGCCCACTGTCGGTAAATATACATTCAAATTTCAGGACGATCCATTCAGCAGTTCAGAAGTAATTAGGGAGAAACAGAGAAAATGGCTGATTTGATGAAAATCAAATCCTAGGAAAGGAAGCTAAAAATACTTGACACAATGGAAAGGAGTTGATGATAAAGAAATGGCAAAATAAATTAGCAAATAAACATTCAAATATTCAAATGAATACCAAGCGGACACTAATTATAGTAATCAAAAAACGAGAAATGTATTGGTCCTGTAATTCGGTCGAATTATTTCTTAATATCTTGACGTTAAATACAACGAAAGAAACGAAGATGAATTCCACGACAACAAAAAACTCGTGGAAAACTTAATACCGTCCATAAAATATGTCTAGGACACGAAAGAAGATTCTCGAAGAATCACTGACAACTATGACATGGCATAATTGCTAGGTGATGAAATGAACCCCTATTAGATGAGAAAATTGGCTGCAGCAAGACGTAACCTTTTGAACTTGGGTGAAACAGATGTAGTATTAAAAAAAAAAGTATTAGAAATGGTTGCAATTATAACAAAATAAGAAAAACTAAAAATAAGTAATAATTAAAAACAAATAAACAAACAAGTAAATAAATAAAGTGTATGTTGATATTAAATAATTATTCAAATAATAATTGGATTAAGATTATGTTAGTCTAATCGTGAGTATGAGTGTGGATGTCTGTGTTTCCCTAATAATTTTTGAACCGCTGGATGATCTTGAAACTTGGTGTGAATATTTAAGACCATTAACTTTTATACAAGAAATCTTTTCCAAGTATCCACTTGAGTTCTCCAGTATTTTTGCGTATTTTCCAAGAACCCAATTTTCCAAGGATTGACTTCCTGTCGAGAAGTGAGAGAGAGAAGACGATAAAAAAATTCCCATAGAAAAGCATTGGAATCTAAACAATGGATTTCTATGAGGTCTTAATTAACGGAAATACGTCGTTTCAGGTATCCCTTTATTTGGGCTTCGTTTTATACGATTGAAGTTAATCCGACTTATACATAATTTAGAAAATAATAAGGAAAAAAATATTCAGAATGGAGAATTTCTACTGTTTAGACAGTAAGTACCCTAAACAGTACAGAAACAAATCTATAATTTAAACATTATACTTTCATTACTATCTTCGATTTCAGAAATTAAAAAAAAAATTAAATTAACGTACATCAAGGAAAGTAGACTTTAATATCTTTGAGGAATTTCCTGTTTTATTTTTAAAATGTATGGAAGCTAATCTTTTATACATTCCTTAGTAACTTCTCGAATCGTAGAAAGTAATTCACAGCATTCTTCAGCATGGGCTATTCAATGTTCAAAACTGTAAGCCTTTTTTTTTTTTGTCTTTTTTTCCTTAAATTTACAAAAATAAGCGTAAAATTCGTAATAATTTACTATCTTTAGGTAATAATATTAATAAACTTCTTATTAATAATATTGCGAATAGAAATTTCATTTTCAATTGAACTCAGTTGCAGAAATTGGCGGGACGAATTGATCAGCCACATAGATCACGTGACACTTTTTGGATTTTGGGTTGTTAGTCATAAGAAGTAGTGGTATGACTAAGGGCCAAATTCCATAACTCCATCTCCATTCAGGAAGGAAATGAATAAGAATAGAGCCAGTCAACCATTCCATCTTCACCCACTCAGTTGGAACTGACAAAAGAGTCCCTTTTTTTTCTATGGGGGTTCTGAATTAAAAAAAACCCTCATAGTTCATCACTAAAACTCCAATACAATCGGTACGTTATAGGAAAGAAATAAAGCAAAAACCTACATTTTTAATTGGTTTTAATTCAGATTGAAATTGAAGAAACTTACTTCTCAGCATATTTTGTTTAAGTTCAATGTTTTTAACGGTATTACTCTTTTGTTTTTCATAAATTCCATAAATTTTTGTAAAATGATAAACATAGATAAAAATTTTATATTATTTGTAAATTTATATTTTTGCGCTGATGACAATAGTGCGGTGATCTAAAAGCTTTAATTTAAATTATAATCACGAAAGAAAGTAAAGAAGTTAGAGCCTAGTTTTCATAAAAACATTGTTTTTTTCGTGAACCCATAGGGAGGAGCTACAAACTCGTATTAGCTGGTTCGAAAATTATTGAAAAAGGTGCGGGGGGGGGGGGCACAAAGACACAAAGACACACATGCTGATACACTGATTTCAAAAGCCAGACTTTCCGCAAAGGCACAAAATAAATGTCTTCTCTGATATTTCAGGTAGCCTGTATCCGCTACCAATTCTGTTTTTGATTAATTTAAAGGCTAAGTGAATTTGAAGTTTCGTCTTGTGCGAGGGGTGGGGGGGGACTTATTACGTTGCCGTTCCAGTTCTTAGAAACTGAATTTAAGACTGCAGTAAATAAATAATAAAACGTAAATAAATGGACCGTGTGTGTGAACGTGATATCAACGAGTTCCAGTGGATACGAGATCAAGACATTTTCTTTGTCAACAGTTTTTTCAAAACAAAAGATTGGAATAAGAATCTTAGGATACTTTATGGCACCTATAAAATAAAGTATCAATGATGATTATTTAACAGACGATTTCATTCTTATTTTGCAAAATAAAAATTCAAATAAAGTTTAGTAAATATATTATAATAAAAATATTATTTGCCGTACTTCATTTGGATTTGAATTGGTTGACTTCCCGTTGTTTAATTAATTACCTTTACAATGAAAATGAAGAAGTTTATAAGAACTTAAAGCCTTCTTTCCTAAAAATTTCATTTTTTTTTTTTTTTTAAATCGTGAAAACAACATAAACAAAAAGCAACAATTCAAGTTATATCATCTATTGAATATAAACAGCACATATTTTTAGTTTCCTGAAAAATAAAATATTTATATTTATATATTATTAAAATTTAAACTGATTTATATATATATATATATAAATCAGTTTAATTTTAATCGAACTTGTTTAAGACAATGAGATATTAATAAGATAGAAATCCATTGTTTAGATTCCAACGCTTTTCTTTGTGAATTCTTGTTGCCTGCTGGTTCTAATTTCTCGGCAAGGACCCATATTAATTTTAGATATAAAATATTTCAGATATAAAACTTAGATCGTTCCTATTCCTCGAATATTGGTACGAAGTTTCAAGCAGATCCATTCAGCAATTCAGAAGTTATCAGCGCAAGTCATACATTTATATACAGGTTGATGTGATGTATTCTCATTGTCCTACTGGAAAGTAGATTATAAATTAACTCCTTAAATCTTATCAGTGATTCGTCTATACGTTATTTAGTTTATTGAAGTTGATGCTGTAACAAGTTATAGATGACGTGCCAGTTTTGGAGTACTCCAACTGTTAAACTCTAACTTATTATACAAAGAACGGTGAAAGTAAATTTTCAGCATTGTAATGTAATTTATGTTTATATATCGATGGAAGCACGCAGTGTGTTGATAATAGTTTTAGGTTCCCATTGGTCGAATTTCTGTCTAAATCAACTGAGAGATCAGATTTAGTACCATCTGACACTTAAAATTCAGTTTGACAAATTGATTTCCGAGTTAAACTTTACTCCATGAAAAGCATTTAAAGACAAATTTTCGCTTTACCTTCTTTTCAAGTCAAGAAATAGTCAAAAATAAATTCACTAACAAAAAGGAAAAACATAAAAATTAGAAAATAACATTTAAGAAAACATAGGCAACTTATGAAAACATTACAATATAAATTCAGAACAATAATCTCTGTTGATTAAACTTATTGTTGGGGAAACCTCCAGGTATGTAAGTGAACGTCTTTAGGAGCAAAAGGGATTTTTTTTTTTTTTAAAAAAAAGGGGATAGAGAAAAAAATCTGAAATTGTTGAGCAATACTTGTCTAATTTTCACATCTCTTTTAACGAGTCTTAGATTTTGTTTTTTGAAGACGGTGATAGAAAGAGAAAAAAAATAATGAGGCTCTTTGTATTCGAATTTTGAAATGTATTCATAGGAACAGATGTTGAACAACTGTTTGTTTATTTTGTTGGCAAATGATTCTAGTTTGAACAAAACGAAACTTTTTTTTCAGCACATATTATTGTTCTGAATTTATATTGTAATGTTTTCATAAGTTGTCTATGTTTTCTTAACAATATATTTTGTAATTTATCAATATGATGTATCTTATTGTTTTGTATTCTTTTTTTATGATTTTATTTTTGCATGTTCTGACTTGAAATAGAAGTGGACGTATAAACTTCAAAAATTGTCCTTTATCTACTTTTTGATTTTAGTGGTTTACTATTATCTATATTTAGCATGTATGTGTGTGTGTGTGTGTGTGTGTGTGTGTGTGATGAGGAAATATTTATATAATTTCCGAGATATCTCAATTAATCTCTGTAATTTATTTTGGCATTTTTTTTTTATTTTTATTTTTTTGCTCACAGCTTTATGTACCAGTCTTTAAAATTTCAGGTTTGTATGATCCGTATTTCTAGAACTGTTCAAGACGAACGAAAGGGAAAGCGTATCTCGATTGCATTCTAGAAATGTTATGTTCTAATTTTCTCTGCAAGGCATTAAAAGGCGTTACAGTGGTTAGACCTAATCTAAACATTCTACGGTAATTAGCGACCTTGCTGTAAAAAAAAAAAAATAGTGATAAAATTGTAATAATTATCATTATTAGAATTCATTATCATTTTTCAGAGGGCAGCCATTCTCAGGTTTAATAGTAACTAGATTTTATAAAGAACTACATAAGGTTTGCTTTTTATCTGATATCTGTATACCATTGAGACCCCTGTTACTGTAATCTTTGCTTCCCTGCGCCTTTGACGACCCCCCTTTCCTGGTTCAACTATGAAAAAGATTTATATCTTCTTCAATCTGTTTATATTTTAGGGATTTATCATTAAAACAGCAGTTGAGATTTTAATGGCAGCTATTTACATCTCTCGTAACCCTACCATGATTTGTTTATAGTTGTTGAAAACACCAAAAAAGGCGAGCAGCCAATTCTCCTTTGAACCCACAAATCCAGTCACGCGGTCCCTTAACAGTAATTCAATTGTTAAAAACCCATGGTATTTGTCGTCAGCAAATGGTTTGGAAAGAAGGGTGATAACTTCATCTCTTTTACTGCCCATCGATCTCTTCATTTTCTCCTTTTTTTTTTTCCTTTACCCCTATTCTCCCTCATGACGTCATGAGGGAAGTAAATGATGAACCGTATAGTTATTGTGTCAAGTCCAGAATGATGATGTATTTATTGACTGTGATGATAAATATATGGCGAGTTGAAATTCCAATTTGCTCGTAAAACATTTTATATAGTAAAACCATAATTTATATGCTAATCGAAAAAAAACAAAAAAACAATATGACTGCAAAATTATAAATAGAAACTTCTTTCTGGTTCATGGAGTCTTTAGTGTTCCAGCAATGTTTTCACGGCACCGTATGCCAAAGAAATAGATGAATGTTTCAATTGTTTGTTTGCATTTCCACCGCTGTTTTCGACTCCAGAAATAGTAAATTCTTACTGAGATTTAAACTGTTTATTAAAATTGTGAATTTTCATTAATAAATTACATTTTTAATTTACAGATGTTGTTTATTTTAACATAGATTTCGTCTTAATAACCGTAATTTGTCAAAAGTTGTTAGTCTTCCGCAATCAACTTCGGAAGTGCATTTAGAGTCTACTGTATTCGTCTATACCTAACAGTTCCATTTATTTAGCAGGTAGATACAAACTTCTTAATTAGATATTTTTGTCCTAACAACTTAGTAATCGTTTGAAAGAATAATACACATAAATACAAAAACAAAAGTGATTTATTTCATTCTCAAAAATTTTGAAATATTCCTTAGCCCTCTAGTAAATCCTCTATGGCCTACAGTCTGAAAATCGCTGTTGTATAGGAATCAATTTATTTTTTGTTTTTGTTTTTTTTCCTTCCACTTTTGATATATTTTTTCATAAACTAAGGTTGGCACCAAATATACATGTTTTCCTTTGGTATAATGTGGCCATTCAATCACTAACAACG
>JAFIDM010004315.1:58295963-58314804 GCA_023159025.1 Thereuonema tuberculata | reverse complement strand
TTTTTTTCCTTTTTCAAGTTTTGTTACAAATAATTAAACAAAATAGCGAGGTGATACACATCAAATACACATCCTAGACATAAATCAATAATAACTTACTCTTTATTAAACTATAAAACTATAGTAGACAATTATAATAATGAAAGATTAATAGTACCTTATTTAAATAAAAAAAAGTTAGGAATTAAAAAGAATTTGCAGAAAATAAGAAATCAACTTAACCTTTGAATATAATAATAAATTAAAAAATATGTTATGTTGTAGATTAAACAAAAATGAGAACACTTATAGTGTAGTTTTAATTTATAAATTAGAATGTTTAAATTATAGAATTTTCTATATTGGGGAGAGTAAAAGAACTGTCAGGTAGCGGGTTTTAGAGCACATTTACTGCATGAAGAATAAACAAGAGGTCGTGTAACAGATTATATGTAACAAAACTTGAAAAAGGAAAAAAGCAATTTTCCGAAAATTCGTTTTTAAAATAAATATACAGTAAAACCCCGATATAACGCTCCCGCTTATAGCACTATCCCGTTCTTAACGCTCCTTTTGTACGGTCCCTGGAATTTTCTATATATCTCTGTATACTTTTACCCTCTTATAACGCTTCAAATCCCGCTTGTAGCGCTTTTTTATATCGGAAATTTTGTATCGAAAAGAAATGTAACACTGTAAAGGTTTTTTTTTTTTTTATCCCCTGGTAGGAGGGAATCCTTAAACTCTGTGAAGTGCGGGTCTGTGATACAATTGTGCAAAATTTCGAAGCGGAAATCCCTTTCTATAAGTGAAAAATTGCAAATTCTCCGTAAGTACGACGAGAATTCTACAGAAGTCAGAAGGATTTCGCAGAATCTCTAGGAATTCCCTCGTTCAGCCTGCGAACAATAATGAAAAATAGAGATGCAATTACCGATGCAGGGAAGGGTTGTTGCAAGCGTAAAAAAGTATAGAGTGCACTAAATCTGCTCCGAAAATATATTAGTATTGCTCCTAGTGGTGTATCAAATGACGTTAATAGTTACCTGAACCGCATTGAAAATGTCATAATTCATAACAGTAGCACACATACTAGGCAAACCACAATCAAAGATCTTTTTAATAGGAAATAAGCTCATATTTGCACTATATCTATTGCAGAATCATGTATGTTACCTGTAAAATGGTGTCTAAATCTTTCCCCATCTCATAAATCATTTCCCGTCTATAGCGCTATCCCGCTTATTACGCTTGTAGGTCATGGTCCCTTGACGAGCGTAATAACGGGGTTTTACTGTATTTTCAATATATTTTTTTTGAAAGTTGGTGATATCTATTATTAAGAGAGGAAAATGTTCAAGTGGAATGTAGTACGACATACACACATCGTAGCTTCGCACGATCAGTCAATAATTTGCGCCAAATAGAAACGTTACATACGTCATGAATCTGAAACTGACTACAGTTTTGAAGTTCTTCGGGAAAAGGACAAAAAAAATCAGAGAATAACTTTATAATTTATTTATAAAGACTTCTGATAATTAAGGAAATTAATTTGAACTTAAGGAAATTATTTAAGGAAATTAATTTATTTACAAAAAAAAAAAATACATGCATTTACTGGAAATCTTTTCTTCTCAGAATTTCCTTAAGTCCATTTCCCTTCCGTTAATGGTGATGAGACTAAATAAATCCCCTTCTCCGTTATTTCTATTTGTTTTTCATCTGATCTGGCGTTGCTATGGTAACAACGTGTATTATTTACGTCAACGAAATTCTGATTTTCTCTAGCGATGATTCGCTGGGATTATTTTTTCTTCTGTAAGCATTAGATGCCAAATGATCAGATTATCCGGGTGCTCATCGGTGATGGGTTCAATCTTATTTTCTCTATTTATCAAAACTCCATCAAGCAAACGACCCTTTCGCGCTCTTTTTCCGTTTCCCTATTTTATTTATTTTTTTTTATCCTCTTTCTTATTTTCGGGCTCAGTTTTTCCTGTTTTTAAGAGAAAAAGAAGAACGTGAACTTCCACTATTTTTTTCTGATTGAACTGGAGAATCATTTCTGCGTGATTTCCTTTCCTTCCCTCCCACCCCCTTTAAACTTTAAAAAAATGTAATAAGATAAAATAAAATTTAAAAAAAAGAAGATATTAGCAACATTTTCAAAGTAAAAAACAAAAAATATTTCATAGGAAACAGACAAACATGGGAAAAAGAGAAAGAAATGCATTTCTTCCTTAAGGAGATAAGCTGCTTTCGACAGAATATTTGGATTGCTGTTTCGTACTTGTCATCCCTCATCAGAGTTTTCAGTTAATGACTACACTTAAGCCCATTGCACATGGATCCGAAAATCGGTCGGTCGGATCCATGTACAATGGGCTTTACTCCTGATTCCCGTAGTGACGTCACAAGAAACGTAACAACAAGATTATTACTGCAGCCATTACGAAAGATAATCTCATTAGTTATTTATTTATTGTTTGTTTGTTTGTTTGTTTGTTTGTTTGTTTGCATGACTACATTCTTGATGTTTATTGCTATAATAAATGGATTTTGTGCAAAGGAGATAACTGCAAATTACAATGCTTCGTTGAAAATATTTTGTGTATACGTTTTCATCCTAAATACTAATTACTTAGGCCTAAGCAGCTGTTATGCTTTAAGCCTCTGAAGAATTGAAAGGAGGCATAGCAACAAATAAAATGGATTGGTCATTCCAGATTCTCAACGATATCTATGATTGAGAAAGTGAATTGTTCTCAGCCCTTTAAAATAACGGGATGCTGTATATTTTTATAACTTCTTTTATATCTTGGGCGTGCGCGTATTATAATTGTTATAGTTATTCGAATAGAGATCGCTGACTGTATTTTGATCTCTACTCCCCTCGCCCATCAATAACGATCCCCAAAATCCCTCGCTAAGATTGAGTTAACTGACTTCTTTAAAATGGCTGACGTCTTTATTGTCCAACTTAAATACGAGCAAAGTTATTTTGGTCGTTAAACCCCCCCCCTTCTATTTCAATCCTCAAAATTGAATCCCCAATTCATTCCTATTAAGCAATAGATATTTAACGTATGCCTTGTTAAAAAACTAAGCGGAGTTTTTGTTAATAACTTTACTAAAATTACTCTGTGATGACTAGTCTAACTTATTATCTATTTACCATAATCCTAGATGATCAAATGTCTATTTCAACTTTTCTTCCATATTTAGGATCAAATAAATTCCAACGTAAAAAACAAAAATCGTTAAGAATATTTTTGTGATAATAACTGTCCTAACAATATTGTTGAAATTTTTGTAAGTAAAACTTTTAAATAAACTCATATTAATTAAAAATTTTAGATAGTTAAGAGATAAAAACTAAATGTGGGGGTTATGGGTATCCCTACCCTCTCAACGAATCTGCAGCAATCGTAAATCAATTAGTTCTCACAGTAATAACCGTCAACTCCAGTCGCTTTAAAACTTTTCATTGATAAAAGCGAATATATTTTTACATCATTTGCACATAGGTCGCATAAAAGGACCACTACAGAAGGAAATTATCCTTCTGTACTGATCTAATAATAAAAAAAAAAGACCGCCTGAGAATGATCGCCCGAAACACATGGAGCCGGAGAAAGCGTTTACAAGGTCGGGCACACTTGCCGACCAACATATGGGGATATATAGTACACTCCACAAAACCGGTCGGGAGTGCTTTTAACTGTCACATTCTGGCGACGTGCGACAGAAATGTATAACGAATTGTTTGTCTGTGTTTAGGATTCTTTTTTTTTGAACTGTGATTTTGCATAATAGGCTATCGTATTTCAGACGTCGTCCTGCTGTTGTCGACATTTGAAACTAGGTGGGAGCGGGTCCTGAATTTAGAAGTAGCCAGTAGATGTCAAAATGAAATAAATTGAAAATTTAAGTCTCGCCACGGGCATAATATTAATAGTCAATGTCTGCCTACATTCAATATCGCCTTTTTTTTTATTAACAAATTTAATGCAAATTCTGAAAATTATTTAAAAAAAAAAAAAAAAGAACTACTCTAAATGATTTTCTGTAAACTTCTTGTAATATACAGGAATTATTGACTAAGCATGTAATGCCATATTATTCCACTTGACTTTTTTCTTTGGTGTTTGTCTCATCGAACCCGCGTCACACTAAAAAGGCTGGACAGTTTTCCTTAAACTTAAACAGTACAATGCTATAATTTATGGTATAATTTAAAACATTAGCACGGTTATTGCCCTTATTTAAATGCTGCCCCAGCCCTATATCACGCTAAAATGGATTAGCCGATTTCCATAAAACTTGATGCGTACTAATTTATGATCCAACTTACTTCTGAGCGCTATTATTTTGTTCTTTATCCTGTTCCTTCACTGTGAGATAGCTAAACGCAAATTTCAAGTGTAAAATAGAATCAAGTAAAAACCAGGTTAAATTCGTGTCTCAAACGATGGATCGAGTTTCTAAATTAAGATTAGAAACTGCATCAGAGCTTAAGCACTCGATACGGAAGTCTTAAACATGGATATTACTCCTTTTAACTACTTTATGCGTGATTGATGCGGTTAAAATTAATCGGCTTTAAACAAATTTCAGTATAATGCGGTTTAATTCATTTTTCAGAAAATGGAAAAAGCTCTTAATTAAAAGATATAATTTAAAAAATGTACTTCTTCCAAAAAGAAAGTGTTCAGGTTTGATTTTTACTTTCTTGATATCATTAATATGTACAACATCCCTAAAAAGAAAATAAAGTAAAATAAAATAAAATAAAAATTCGAATTAAAGCTTAAATGTTAAGGCTAGTTAATTATTCTGTTTACATTATTTTTTTTTAATTAAACAAATAGGAATTCGATGAAAAATATCTAGTCAAGTACAATCAAACCCCGGACTTACGTACCTTCGACTTACGAACACTGGTCATTGCGTACTGTTTGCATTGGAACAGTATCTCGAAGTTCCGGTGTTTGTTTCCGAGTTGCGTACCTTGTGTACTCTGCTACCCGCGCAGCCCATTAATACTATTTATATATCTTTGATGAAAGGTTAAATATAAAATAGTAGTTATTATTTGTACGAAATACTATAGGCTAGTTGATTATTTTCAAAGACAGTTCGTTTGCATCTTTTTGTGTTTGACTGTTTCTGTTGTTTTTCTGATCTAAAGAATTAGTAGTAATAAATAAGAAAAACCTGCAATATAAAAGAATCATTATTGATAAGATTGAATAATTGTTATTCACTAAAATTTCTATAACAAAGAGATGGAAAACTTTTTCGTGAGCATATCTCGTGAAGATATTGTCGTGAACTATGGACATTCGTAAAATGCAAATTTGGATTGAAACGAGCAACAATCGAAACGAAAAAAGAGGTAGAAGTTTTTGCTGCTATTGTTCAGAGTGAGAAGGAGAAAAAGAGAGATATGTGGAGTAATGGAAATTACTGATAGATTTTCTCCAGATGCTTCTGTGTAAGATAAGTATGGATCGTAGCGAAATCAAGATATCGTTGATTATTAAAACTCATTTTGTAATGATTTGAATTTACGTTGAGCTTGATTTATTCTATTCATGAATTTGTCATTTTGTGCGAAGTTTTAAGCGCCATTGTAGGCTTATCGGATGATCCAATGGAATCATAATGGAATACACCATCTTGGAATTATTTATCAGGTCCTTTAAAAGATATAATAGCAGCAACGGACATACACAAGGTAAAGCAACGGAACATTATCTTGACGACTTGACCCGACCCACCCAAGCTCAAAGTAGATTTATACTTACAGTAATTAGTTAAGCGAGTAATTCATCATGAAGAATTAATCAGCATTGAGACTCATCGAAGAGTTACGGGATACATAGACAATAAACTATGAGTTTTAGGTTAAAGATAAAACTCTATGAGTGAAAATAAGACTTTTCTTGCGTGATTAAAAGGATTCCGCGAAAGAACCTTTTATATAGACTGTGTTGCTGTATCACAGTTTGGAAGTGATATTCAAGATTAATTTAATAGCAAGCTATTGTCCAAGTGAATAGACATTTATGTAAATAGTAGACATTACTTAAAATATTTGTGCTATAAGATTGCTATAATTGAGGAACTTAATATAGAAAAGAGAATTGATTTATTTAATTATTTCTATAAAGTGTGGTTGAGCTTTGTTTGAACTCTGATTCCTCTGAACTTTCAAGTTAAATATTATAACACATCAATGACTTATCATTCATTTAAAATTAAAATACCATCAGCTTTGTTATACTTCTAGTTTAGCTAAATATGTAGTATTATAAAAGGATTGATTGCTAATTGGAAGTGCTTAACTATATAAATAAATCTGATATCTCAAAAGTATTTCTTGAGGAATTTATCAGTTTCTCTTTGTGATTAAATTGATATTAAAATGTTCATAATTTTTATTTTAGTGTTTCTTGTGATTAAAATGGTAATTAAGTTAATAATAATACATAGAATTCAAGACAAATGTAGCAATGCTGTTGCGTATATTCGCATCTTATTCAACAGTGGGCTAGGCATATGACATTCGCAATGCTTTACGTACACTGATAGGCCAAAGAAATGAATTGCTTCGCCTTACGAATGCCCTCAGGAACCTAACCTGCTAAAAATCCACGATTTGATTGTGCTCTCTTTATACATTTGTGTTTAAACCGCTGTTACTGCAATTGCATTCATGTATTTAAAGGAGAGGTAACGAGACCAAGACTTTTACTAACCTTAACGTTTATAAAAAGCCTTTTATTACCGTTTTAATCGATCAAAGGATAGCTATTTTATAACTTTTATTTTGACATTCCGACAAAGCCTGATGGTTAAAGCGCATTTCACATGGACCCGAAATCGTAGATAATAGAGAGTTTTTGCCCAGCTCGCTATTCTATACGGTAACACTTAAGTCACATGGCTGGTATTCTGCGCTTGCGTCAATGTCCCGAAGAGGAAATACCGTTAACGTGACACGTTAACTTTCCTCGAATAGCGTATCGCTTTAGGGTAGAAACACGAGTTCCGATAAACATGAGTTCCGACACTAGCGCTCCTGGTGACGAATTGTAGAACTTGGAAGTCCAATCGATTTGTATCTATTTATTCGAAATTACCGATTACAAAAATGATTTTCACGATCGGAGGGCATCTTTTTCCTATGTTTTCGTGGATGCTTTCAGAAAACATTACATTAGTAATCAAAATCATTACAGAATTTCGGCTTGAAAATTTGAATCGACAAGCGATTGAAATCTCGAAAACATATCGTAGTTGATCAAGATTTAACGAGGCTGAATTATTTATCGAACTGATTTATCGAAACTGATAACAAAGAAAGACAAAACGATGAAAAAAAAAAAAAGAATATTTTCTATTTTAATTAATTAAAAACATTCTTTCATCTATTCGATGCATTGACTAAATGATATTTATAAAAATCAATAAACCGTAAATAAACCGTAGGCATGATGACAACTGAGAAGTGTAAATTTTCACGTTATGGCAAAAACTCTCTTCATGACAGAGCCCGCTATTGTGGTTACCTTATTCGTTCACGTGACATTTGCGTTTCCCGTATACAAATCACGTTATGGCAAAAACTCTCTAATGTTTCACACGAAATGACGTTAATGTTCGGTCTGAAACGGAATCGGAAATTACTTCCTTCGGCGCGAAGTGAAGAAAACAACTGAAAATGGAAGCTCCAATTATACGTTCTCATTTTATAAATACTAACCAAAAATACATTACGTTACTAACCAAAAATCCTGAGAGTTGTACTGTACTTTTTGTACTTGGGATATCAGCTCCTCATTGAAAAGAATCCGATCGCTCGACGCCATGTTTTCAATGAATGATTCCCGCCGTTTGCTTTCGCAGAGGATCATGGTATGACAGGAAATCTCGTCACTGATTGGTTCAAAAAACCGTCGTTCGTACTATATCACAAAGACAACCATTTCATTTGGATGTGCCTGTGACAAAATTTTTCGTATAGAGGATATCGGAGAGAATTTCGTGGCCATATGAAATAGAATACGTCCGATTTTTAGATTCGCCGTCCGATTTTCGGATTCATGTGAAATGCGCTTAAGGCGACATCCTGCCTTGCGGCTGATACGTCACAACCTTGTTCGAATCCCAGCTTGGGACTTGGACCTTTCTTTCATCTTCAGTGTTTCTTTATTTTCCTTAAAGGATGGCAAAGGATAGCGGTGTCTCCTAACGGTTTCATCTAATGATAGCAGCATTCTTTGCCCATCATAAAGTGCAATCTCAATGACTTTATGTATAATTACATCATATTAATAATAACAATAATAATAATAATAATAATAACCTCACATAAGCTGTACTGGGACCGTCCCATTCACACACACAAAACCCTACACCACAACAGACCTGACATCACACTTGTTGAAAAGGTCAAAAAACATACCTATCTCATTGATATTGCAGTGCCTATCAACAAGAACATCCAGAAAACTTACGCAGACAAGATCAGTAAATACACCGACCTAACACACGAGCTCCAGAAGCAGTGGAGGCAGACCGAGGACATGTTGTACCCATCGTCCTGTCCGCCACTGGTCTGGTGTCACACACATTGCACCACAGTCTCAGCATACTAGGACTTCACAAAAACTCTTATGCACAACTCCAAAAGGCTGTGGTACTCAACACAACACGTATAGTTAGATTTTATGGACACAAGCACACATCCCTAAACCTCCTTGCACACTTCTTTACACTTGGCAATATGTGCTTTGGTCCTTGACCTGCCAGGTTGTCTTTGCTGGGGAAACGCAAGATTTGAATCTTTCAAGTAATAATAATAATTCTATTAAAAGGTGGACCTAGTGTTTATCAGTGCAGTAGTGACATCTCCGAACAGCTGTTTCTCGGTAAATTGCCGATCATCAGCGGAGAGCAGTTACTATAAAACCCCTAGGTCCAATTACGGAGGTTAGTATTAGCAAAGGTAGGGAAAAGAATGGGACCTCCAAGAATAAATTAAAAAGCAAGAAAACACATTAAAAATAAAGTAATAGGAATTCATGTGCCAGTCTCCGATGGCCTCAATGAATTTTCTATAGGCATCAAATAAGAAAAAAGCGCCTAAAAAGTGGTTAAACACATTAAAAGGTGGAGTAATAACAGTTCTATTTTCGAAAATTACTGAAATTTAATAAAGGAAAATCGAATTAAATCTTTAAACAAATAACTATTTAAAAAAAAGACTTTTGAATCAGGCATTACGATTATCACAACTATATGTCACAAAGATTTTTAGTATTTGATAATAAAGGTAACAAGAAAGAACTCAAACCCTACTTTTCTAAAAGTATTATTTCTTAAAATTTCTTTCTTTATTTCCTTTTTTAAAGTCGTGAAAGCGGCAAAAACGAAAAACTTACTTTTATATTCAACTTACTTCTTTATACATCTGCTGAATACAAATATTATTTACTTGAATTGTACAAATCGAATTAATATTAATCAGATAAAGCCTTATGCAATGGATTATCTACAAGAATTTAATATTCATTGTTTAAGGCAACGAGATAATAACAGAAACAGGACAGAAATCAATTGTTTTATTTCCAATGTTTTTCTAAGAAAATTTTTGTCGTCTTTCCGCGTTAATATCTAGACTAAGAAGCCATTTGTAAAAGATTTCAAATAGAGAAGTAAGATCATCCTTGATCCATGAATATACCTACAAGTTTCAAGAGGATCATCGAGTTCAAAAATTCGAGAGGACACATTCACGGACAACACACAGATTGAGTTGAGAGTCTCACTGTCCTAAGAAAATACTTTAAAAAGAAAGAAAAAAAGCAAGCAACGTTAATAAGGAACGTAGGCGTCAAGTTCTGTCAGTTTTAATTTAGGCATCGCTTTCTAGAATGCATTTTCATTATCTTTCTGTTTCAATGGCGCCCGGAAATCTTCTTTTTATTTTGAACTGCTTGTCTTCTTTAAGAAAATAGCGCGAGGGCGATGATCGTCGCTCAAATAAATGTGATCCCGTGACGAAGTCGATCAACGCCGCTGATAAATGCTTTCTAAACCCGAGAAAGACCGTAGCCCATTCGGTTTGCGGAAAAGGACTCTATCATTTCGTGCGGCGTCAATTCCCCGCCGTTCTCCTCCCTTAGAACTTGGGGGGAAAAGTCATCAACACCCCCAGAACGATCGTCAGCCGAAATAAAAGGAATCGGGGAGGGGAGGGGGGACTCTGGAAAGGAAGGCGGTCTTTTCCATTTCGAACGAATGGCATTTTCACTGATCATAATGGAACCCCCAGAAGAACTGTATTTTGTTTGTCAATGCACGAGGGCAGGTTAATCTTGGAAAAGGGACTATTTTAATCTTGCACCCTCGAAACCGGGATAATGAAGCGAAATCTTTCTTACATTGTAGACAAGGAAATAGATTTGATAAAAGTGTGTCAACCAATGAATCCCAGTGGCGTTGATAAAGCGATCAGTTAATCCCGTGGGGGGGTGTTTTCAATGTTTGATTACAAGCAACGATAGAAAAACTCCAGACATCTTGGTCTATGGAAACCTAAGTCGTAAAAGAAATACTAGCAGATAAAAAAATCAAAATAAAAAAAAAAATTAACAATTGTTATACTTTAAAGCAGTTGCTCTTTAACTTTATTCGTATGGGCTCAAAATGCTATCTTGCATCGCTTTCCAAAATACTGTAAGGATAATAATCTAAAAATTATTTCCAATATACAGTACAGTAGAATAGCAGGACGAGACAGATTATACATTTACTAGATTGGAACCCGTCTGCAATAGGCTCTTCGGTACTTCCCAAACGTTGTTTATGTCTTAATTTTGAAGATGCATTCATCTTATTCCATTTGGTATTGCATCAATTTTTTTTTTCTAGTCTCAGAACAAAAAAATAAAAAGTCATCTGTTAATATCGGACTGAAATAAACAGATATAAATTTTGGATACATTCGATTGACCATTAATGTAATTCTATAAATTGATTCTGATTTGTTATGTAAATAAAGATTTTTTTTTTAATTGCTATTCTCAGGAAAGTTATAATTGAATCTAAACTTTTACTCTCGAAAAATTCCGTGCATAGATTTTTCTCTTCTAATTCGCCAGATGGTGTTATCTGGATTGAAGGGGAAATATCACTGACAAACTTTAACATACTAGTATAGATCGTCCGTTGATATTTCAGATTATAAATATTAAAACGAGGTTCATGTTGTTCTTGGTATATTCTTTTTGGAGGGAAAGGACTGTCAAATCGTCATTTATATCTCTAAGTCCATGCGTGTGTGACTTCTATGGTAATTATATATCCCTTTTCATGAGATTTATCTTCTTAGTTAATGCAAAATTCTCAGTTCTCCGCTAAATGATTTCTTTCACAAATGAATAGCGATCTTATGCAGACGATTTGATAATAAAAATTCAAGCAAATGAAGACTATCATTGACACTAATTAGCTGTCACTATGTTTGGAATAACAATAAATTACTTTGAAAAAACTTCATCTACACTTCATTTTATTATCGAATTTTCGGAAGAATTTTCTATCTTCCTTCTTCAAGATTACAATGTATAGTCAGGTGATATCAAATTACAAAAGATTTCTTAGCATAGTTGTTAACAAAACTTAGCATTTTATCGTTAAAATGCTACTAACATATTATTACATTTACAATTGTTTCAAATTCAACAATTCTTAATTTTAATACAATTGTTTTATTTTACTAACAATCATTATAATAATAATAATTTTTTAAATTCATCGATTATTACGCTTTTTTTGTTCTTGTTCATATGAATTTTTACCATTTCCCTAGCTAAATTTATGAAAATATTCTCAACTTCCAAACCTTTGCTTCTATTGTAATTTAAATTTCTTGTGTTTCTGATTATTATGCTTTCCAATATTTTTCTTGATTTTGTATCTTTTTCTAACATAATTATTTTTACTTCCTCCTTGATCCAATGTCCATTTTTCCTACAATGATATGCTATGTCAGATTTTTCTTTCAGGTCATTTTTAATGCAATTAATATGTTCAAGTACCCTCTCCCGTGTTGTTCTTTTACTTTCCCCAATATAAATTTTCCCACAATTTTGGCATTCCAATTCATAGATTAATCCCATGTTATCTTTATTCTCCTTTTTATTAATTTTTTGACATAAAATATTTTTCAATTTGTTGTTGTATTCAAAAGCTATCTTGATGTCAAATTTTTTACAAATTTTCTTCAAATACCAACTGCTATTATTTAGATAAGGTACTATAATTGTTTCTTTACTTTTGTTTTTATGCATTTCTTTAATCATAAACTTATCATAATTACTTATTGCTTTATTTAGAAAACTAATGCTATAATCATTTTTCATGAAAATCGTCTTCATGTTTTCAATTCCTTTCTTAATTCTTCCGAAAATTCGATAATAAAATGAAGTGTAGCTGAAGTTTTTTCAATATGTTAAGATGTGATTTAAAGAGCAAGTATGGATTTAGAATAAATTACTTTGATTCTTTACCTTTAATTTCAAGATTTTAAGAGAAAATCTCTGATTTGTATGACATCAGTTATTTTTAAATATTTAACCTGTCGTAAGGATAAGTCTAGCTGCAGAAGTTATAATTAAAGTAATATCTGTCCAATTTTTCTAGTAACGCTAGATTTCATAAACAAATGAAATAAGGATAAGAAATTATTGATTTATCTTCGCAATATAAAAAAAAGTAAAAGAAAACTGTTAGTTAGTCGTGTATGAAGTTGTGGATTTTTTCCACAAAATTTTCATAATGCTTAGGTTTTAGTAAGCGTAATTTTATTATCAAATTAATCATCTCTGACTCTACGTACTTTTCCATCTAGACACAAGTTGGTTTACATATAATCTTTCTGGGATGTGTTTAAACTCTGCCTAGATACTAAGGGGATGTATGACTCGTTATATGTCACAATTCTGTTGAGAAAAGGATAGCTTTTATTCCAAAGAAGAAGAGAAGATCAAATCAAGTATAATTTCATTTTGTTGCCTATAAGTTCACGAGGCACCCATTGTCCAATTTTTTTTTCACTTCTCAATAGTTAGAAATGCCATGAAATACAACAGTTGCAATATATACACCAAGCTTCTCTTCGAGAAAGCAACACATATCAAAGAATCCATCAATTCGAAGTCTTTCAACCAATTCTCTCAATTCATCATCCTTAATTGTTGTTTCTAGTCTTCCTCGAGGTTTGTTTTAAAGATTATAATCTCAAACTCCAGACCTAAATTGTGCAAACCAGTGCTGTGTTATGCATTGTCTAGCACTTCCTTTACTGAAAGCATGATTACATCAATGCTTTTCTTAATAGCTATTGTTACAATACGAAACCAGTTTTTTGTCGTGTTTTATATAAATTTATTTTATCTTCTTTTATCTTCGGAGTATTTGTCACTGAAGTATATATTTCAAATTTAGTTTATTTACGTCCGAAAACATTAGTTTAATTTAAATTAAGATAATTCAAAAACATATATGTTTTAGTGATAAAGATGAAATTTAGAAAAACAAGATAAATGACATTAAGACAGAAGAAACCAAGACATTGCGTTGAGAAGTTCCACATAAACTTGTACTGTTACACCAATCATTACTGATTTCTTCAGTGGCTTCAAAATAAAGTCATTTTATCATACAATTAAACACTTGAAATTTTTTTTTGTAAAACTACCAACCAGATACTTGAATTGCATTCTTACTTCATTTTATCATTTTTACATGAATTTTTTTAAATAATTTATACTTTAAAAATTCTAAATTTATTATTACTTCCAGTATTATGATTACTAAATATTCATATTCTTAAAATGAGACCAGTACTTAGTTCCGTATATTGATGATATTTTTATATTATATTTTTTAATTCAAAATATAGGGGAACCCTTTTTTTCTCTATATATTTAAAGAACAATAATATAAAGTAAAGTTATATAAAATAGTCAAAAAAACCTTAAAGTTAATTAAACTTAAAGAAATAAACGTAAAACATTTTATTTTATAATTGGATATTACTTGACTAGAAACAGAGTGGTAAAGAAGTTTCCAGAAGCCATGCAGGAAAAACAGACTAAAAATAAATAACAAATCAAAGAAATTCTCTAAACCTTTTGCCTGCAACAATTGCTCTGTATCCAATACATTAATAAGCCAACGTCGGAATAACGTAAAAGAACATAAAGTTTTAGCAAAATTTCCTGCCAAGTGTCGTTAATATTTTTATAGCGTCCGTCGCCCGCTGTAATTCGATAGCCGAGGTGTTACTATTGGCTGTGATTGATAATATGGATCGGAGGAGTGTTAATATTCTTCAAGTCACTTCTCGTTTCATTTTACCCCCCGTTGAGAAAAGTAACCTAAAGGGAGGGATTTTTTTTTTGGTCTCCTTCCCCTTTTTTTATGCACCATTAGCATTGAATAGCTTCCGGACATGCGTAGTGGAAGGTGACAATGTCCGCCTGTATTTTGTCATGTTTTTTTTGTGTCTGTGAGTCCAGTTTGTCATTATAATGGATTAGTTCGATTATTTCTGATTGAGTAAATATAAAATTTTGTAAAATCAGACTAAGAGGGACTTGGCAGCTCGACTCTTCAGGATCTGCAATTAAAAGGGTCATTAAATATTTGAAATTAGAGCAAAAAACCTCGTTTAAATAATCCTGAATCCTGAATAGTTGCTGTAAGAACTTAAAATCTACTTACCTTAAAAGCTTGTTCAATTTCCTTTATTTTTTTTAAATAGTGACAGTGCCTACAAATGAAAAGACTCCTTATGCTTTTGACTTAATATATGGGTAATCCAAACAGGACTATTATTCGTATTTGCAAGGCTCCAGGCAACAATAAATTTAAAGGTCCATTAAAATACTTTTAAAAATTTTCATTTTTTTTAAATCAATGTTCCTTAGGCTGACCTTCTGAAATCTTTCTGTATTTTATTTATTCCTAAATTATTCAGTTTTAATTGTATATTTCAGTTTTTATACTTGTGACTGTAAAGTCAGGGCTGTTATCGGTGCAAGCCTTGAGCGAGGGCTCTGATCGCCAAATGCCTAAATACAATGGCGAACATTAATACGAGTAGTAGAAATTTCATATTTTCTAAAAAAAAAAAAATAATAAATGTATCTTTACATTTCTTACTTAAGTTGTCCAAATCTAGTTAATTTTAAATCATTTCAAGTCAGTTGCAATTAAACGGATTAATAAAGAAATAAATACAGATTAATTAATTTTGTTTACCTTCATGCGCTAATTTTTCGGCAAGACTCTATACAGAAAAAAATTTCAAATATAAAAGTGGGATCCTCTTTTATCCATAAATACACATGGCAAGTTTCAAGACGATCCATTCACAGGTTGAAAAGTTATTGGAAAGGGATTATGCGGACACGCAGGTATGTAAATTGAGTGATTTTATGAGCATCACTTTTCCTAAAAAAAAATACCAAAAAGAAAACGAAGTATTTTACAGTAATGGAAAAAGAAAAGCAAAACTCCCTAATGATATAAACTTTCAAAAGTTTTGTTAAATTACAAAAATAAATCAGAGAACTTAAAGCTTGCTTCCCTTGAAATGTCCCATTTAATATTTGTTGTTTTACAACATATTTATGATCTATATCGAGCTGTACGTACAGAAAAATAATATTTATGTATTAGTAATATTCAACAATATTTATAATGACCAAGTTCTTTTATGTGTGTGAATATCTTTTCTTGAAATCACAATAAAAGTAGACTACACACATGGCTAATATTAAAAAGTTATAATACCTTAAAATACGCAGACTAGTTTCGAACTGCTACAAATTTAGTTCTTTCTCTAAGCTAACATCCTCCCGCACGCAGTCCATTTTAGCATTGAGAAGGAACTGCAGTTGTTGCAGTTCGAAACTAGGTCTGCGTTTTTTTATCTATTATAACTTTTTAGTATTAGCCTTGTGTGTAGTCTACTTTTATTGTAATATTCATAATGACTTGAGGGAGAATGTTTGCAAATCTTTTGAGATGTTTCAGCTGAGTTAGGCGGGATCTCGAAACACAGAGATCTGTCCTGGAATGCTTGAAAAAATTGGAATAATGCTTCTAATCTACATGTTAATATTCACTAATATTTTTAATTCCTTTGTATAAGATATGTATATCCCATCCAAAACATTTCATGTAAAATAAGTTGCCAAGACTCACATGCTCATAACGCTTTCACTGTTAAAAAGATATGAGATCTCATGTAGAGCCAAGCCCCTAACTCTACAAGGCCTAACTCTACAAGCCCCAACTCTAAAAACCCTCTATCTAGGTCAAAAAGTATGGCTTGGCCGTTTCGTGGCTGTCACACAAACAATCCCATGGAGTTATGTGAAGGATATGGAGTATGCTAAGGCATACTTTTGGACTAAGATAGTAGGGTTTTTAGAGTTAGGCCTTGTTGAGTGAGGGGCTTGACTCTACATGAGATCTGATAACTTTTTAACAGAGAAAGCGTTATGAGCATATTGGCAACATATTTTACATGAAATGTTTTGGGTGGGATGAAATAGTTCCATGGAACTACAACTGTAAAAGTATCAAAAATACTTGATATTGAAATAATGTTTAAAATTATATGGCGTAATGGAGATTTGAATGGAGCGATATAGATCGAACACTTTGATTCAGGTCTACTGCATCAACAATACTAGGAATTTGTTTTCTTAATATAGGGTGTTAATTCAGATATTATGGTGGTCAAAGGATAGCAAAAGAATACTGCCGTACGGCCAGTATGCTGGTACCCGGGTTCGAATCCCGGTCGTGGCATGGATGTTTCTTTCTTCTTCTGTTTCTCCTTCTGTTCGTTCCTGCGGATATCACTTGATGCTGCCTCCTATGGCATACCCTAGGCAACGATTCTTCGGTTAAAGGCATCGTATCTCGCCCCTTGTTGTTGGCCTAAAGAAAGATGATTAGTCTACAAGTCCTGGCATTCGTAAAAAAAAAAAAAAAAAAAAAACTTTTAAGGATCTAACTTTTAAGGACATTTGAAATCTTTTCCAAATGGATCTTTGTCAAGAAACTAGTAAGAGAAATTCCCATAGAAAAGCATTGGAATCTGAATAATGGATTCGATCTGCTTTTAAATTATTCGATAAACTCAAAAAAATCTGACAAAAACCTGAAATGATAAGAAATTTGTAAAATAATAATTTGTATTTAAAATATTTATTATTAGTCCAACAGTTAATTTTTAAAAAAGTAATTTAATCTCACACAATTTAAAAAAAACACAATTTTTATTTTTTTGAAATTTAACTGTTGCACTAATAATAAATATTTTAAATACAAATCATTATTTTACAAATTTTTTATCATTCAGGATTTGTCAAGTTTTTTTGAGTTGAAAATACCGAGTAATACCTCGTAAACACCCAAAAAATTGACTGTTTTTGAATTTTAATTTAATTAAATTTTGAATATTTTGAAAATTAAAAACAAGCAAATATAAATCCCAAATGCTTTACAAGTTCATATTTAAATTTTTAGAATTTTAAGTGCATTGAGAAAAGAAATATATATAAAAGGAATAAAAGATTTGCAGTCGCCTGCAGTTGATTCAGGCAGGACCTTAAGTTTTGTGTTCTTCTTGTTACGTGCCACATACATTTCTCTGTGATTTTTTTACATGGTGACAGGTGTAACGGATAAATTTACAAAAACACGAAATTGTGTCATTTTGTTGTTTGCACTGAATTGTCAAGAAAGTTCAGTCTGAATTATTTATTCTACGTCTTTCTCAATTTAGGTTTGACGTAAGACAAGAGAGAGAAGTTGGTCTTTTGAACACGGACAGGGAAAGAACCATTATACTCCATGGTTTCCAATTGTGCGGGATTGAATTCGCTTGTATCCTTTCACTGAATAAGTATTTGTCACCGGATCATTAAAGATTTAAAGGTAGCTTTGTCTGTCTCTGGCGAATAAGGGATGTTAACGACAGTTACGCGTGCCAAGCAGGACACCGAGACGGAAGTGCGCCCATGCATGCGTTTCGCTGCATTTTGTCCATTGAAATCTTTCTATTCAGGCAAGCAAATGTAGAATAAAACAATCTGAAATTTGGCCATTTATTTTTTTGGCCTGACGATGATAGAAATTGAAGGACTATGATACACAACTTCCCAAACTTTTCGTTCAAACCACGAAGATTTGTAATTTTTAGTCATTGTGAAAATATATTTGTACTTTTCATTATTGTGTAAGAAATATGTAGTGAGATTTGTTTTATTTAAGAACTGGGAGACAGGAACGTTGCCCAGTGCATAGAAGACAAAGAAATAACAAATCAACAGGTCATCTGTTTATCTTTCATGATAGCGCCGCTGGTTGCCGAAATCGAAAATAAATACTTTAGATTTTCATTCTTCTTGTATGTAATGCTTGCTGATTTTTTGGCCACAGATCCAGTAAATAAGATCGAATCAGAACTTGGCTCAACCGATTCCAGTCTCAAATTTTGCCAAAATTTTGGTTTTGATAGCATCAAAGAAGCAACAATGCATAAGGAACAAACAGTGCTAAAACAACAACAAAAAATACAACAACAAAACATTGGACGGATTTTCTGAAAATTCGATATTATCTTTATTTATGGTTCAACTTAAAATAATTTTTGGATCCCGATTATTTTGTTTTCCAAACCCACTATCCTCTCAAATCCATTCAAAATTGAACCAGCCATCGCTGAACGCGCAGTCTCCACTAAGCTATGGATAATTTA
>JAFIDM010004315.1:58252894-58284931 GCA_023159025.1 Thereuonema tuberculata | reverse complement strand
TATCTATCTATCTATCTATCTATCTATCTATCTATCTATCTATCTATAATCTATACACATATAATAATCGAATAAACCTATATATTATTATTATTATTATTTTTCCTTTGAGGCACCACGGCTCTTTCCGACGATCATTCACTCATATCAGCCTCAGTACGGAGACCCTGTTATTTACCGGTGACTTCTCCTGGCTGATGATCGCCAAAAAACATGAAACAGCTGTTCCAGGATGTAACTTGGTAAATAATTTAGTCTCGCCCATTGTTGTTTAATAAATAAATAAATTCTTATAGCTTTAGCCTAAATCGGATTAATTTTAACAATATCAAACCACGAGCTAATTATTGCACGACCTAAAACGATTAACTCCGATTGTTTTTCAGACAATGAAGTGTGAATAGAACTGGAATAGAAATCCATTGTTTAGATTCCAATGTTTTTCTTGTTTTCTCGCGCTGATTTTTCGACAAAGAGCCATTTGGAAAACATTTCAAACATAAGTGTTATCATTTAATGTTTAACCAAAATGTTTCCAAGGTTTAGAGGGCTGGTTTGAATATACAACAGCAAAAGTATTACACAAGAAGAGCTACCTATTGTTTCAATATTTACTTCAAGTTACAATTGTTACGGTTCAGAACAAATTTTTAACAAACTCCACCGTCAACATCAATACACTTTTGCTACTCGAGCTCACGTGAATGCGGTGTGTTGCTCGTCTGAGTGTGTCTTAACATTCCTTTCTTTTGGCACATCCATAAATACTCAAATACCTCTACCTCGGAAACCCTTCGAAAAAGTTCACATAAACTTTTATTATTAGAATGACCCACACTGTGACGTCCCAGAATATTGATCTTCACTTTTAGGGACAACCTGTATTATTTAAATCTTTTTGAATATATTATTGTCAATATTTTAAAATAAAACAATTGTATATTTTGCTAGATTCCTATTAATATCGTTTGTATTAATTTAATTCAGGCAAATTTACCTAATATCAACTTTTTTTAAAATAGTATTTACATTTATTAATATTAATCAAATAATAATTTTTTTTATTATTATTTAGTTCTTATTTTAATACACCTAATTAATGCTTATTGAGTGTTCTAAAAAGATTTCTTTTTTGCCATTTTTTTTATTACGTATTTTGGTTTTATTTTGTAAGTTAGAAAATATTAACAAATTTTTGTTTCTATTGACCTTCGAATCGAGATCAGCTGATGATCACCAAATACCATAAAACAGCTGTCCTAAGTAATCAAGACATCTTTTATTGTAAGCAATTTATTGATGTAAGTTTCATTAAAATTAATAATAACTGAAAAAAAATGATAGTTCAATGTAATAGGCTACTATATTATAAAGAAAACGTGAATACTAATACAAGCAAGAAAAACATACATGGTAAAATACAGCATTTACTAAGCATGTCCGCCATCAGTGGGCAATTGACGGAACCTTTCACAATAAGTAAATTACTAGGTGGAGACACCATTTTTTTTACGTGTTTTAGTGTCAGCTGTAAGAGTTTTGGAAAAAACAACAACAAAAAGCAGAAATAAGTCATCATAGACTGCAATAATTTTATTGATTGATTGAAATAATAAATACGACGTCACTTTTGGTTTTAATTCGTATAGATTTGTATACATTCGATTTGTATCTGTTAGTTTGTATACTTGTTTCAGGTTTATGTACAGATAGACAAGACAGCTAGATGACATGTCATATTTAAAATTTGTTCACATCAAAGTTGCAAACCAAAATTATGATAAAAAAAATGAAAGTAAATCTCTGTATAAGTATTAGTTAAAGAAGACTTGATGTGTAACAATGACTTAAAACAATTAAAGCAATAACAAAATTATTAATTGTGTTAATTTTGAGATTGTGTTTTATATGATGTTAGAAGAGTAACTTTAATGATGTTATTGTCTTATTTGCTTTTAAGAGATGAAAAATTGGTATTAAAACGAAAGCAGATATTTTCTTTTCCCCTCCATTTTCTTCCATTGTACGTGAGCTATGAGCTATAGCTCCTAATTGTGACTATTGTGAGGAATGATAAGTGTGTTGTCATACTGGCAAATGCATTCTGTTCCTCTTATTGTTGTGTCCAGAACCGCATTCATCCGACTGTTCGGCGCCAGGAAATTATTGCTTTATTTGATTGAAATCTTCTTGTTAATGAAGAATTGGTTACGATCTATTTGCAGGCAAAGTTTTGATTGATTTTTAACTTAGATAACTGTTTTATGTCATCTGATTCTTGAGTTTTAGTATTTATTCCTTCAAAATATGGCTGTAGTTAATTTAATAATTAAAACATTGCTTCATGTAAATATATTTTAGTTTGTTTTAAAGACATTAAATTAATTAAACAAAGATTAAATTCAAAGATAATCAAAGGAAAGAATAAAGAAATTAGATTCATTAACAAAAAATCTTTTTTGTTTGAATTCTTAAGTTTTTTAAATCAGTAGAAATCAGTATATACCTTTTTTTTTTGTTACTTTTTTTAAATGTATTGTATATAAATAAAATCTTTTACGTCTACTGAGAACCATTATTAGCATAAAGATGATTTACACCTGTTTTAAGATGATACACAATTTTTAATAAATAAAAGTAAAACACAACTAGTTTCGCTCCCGAGAGAGGGCCTTTTCAAATGTAATCAAAAGTATATTATATATAATTTATAATCATATCATTTAAGTAAATATAATCGAAGCAGCACAGCTTGAATGTATGGGGGGGGGGGGGGGGCTAAATCCCATCGTTCAACATCAAAGAGTCTTCGTAATTTCGGGGTAAGGGAAGGACAGCGTTCCTTGTAATATTATCCAACCCTAACAAAGCGGTGATTTAAAGATCATCAGCTCTTTTATTCCGAATTCACGTCAATGCAACATAGAATATTTGACGGAAATACACTTTCTAGAACTTGAGGAAAAGATTATGGAAAATAAAAATATTATAGTGGCCTCAGAAAAAGAAAGACTTCCAAAATTGGTAAAAAAACAACTTGATCATTTAAGTTATTACTCATTGCTGCTGTAATATGGCGGCGTGGATATGAAGAAACTTTACATTGAAAGGCCTGAAGTTGTAATTCATCCACATATATATAGTTGAAGGCAAATTAGATAACGTTGGGAAAGGTTAATGCTTACACAAGCAAAGAAAAACATGACATAGCGATGGCTAGCGGTCACGCGAGAAATAGGAACTGGCTCTATGCTATTGTTCCGTTCTCATTTAGAATAACAAAAAATTTAAATAAAAATCATAATAATACTAATAATAATATGGCTGCGGGTTGGAGGTGACGGGTTCGATTCCCGGCCTCGGCGGAGGACGGGAATTTTTCCACGCTTCTTTCTCCTCCAAACGGGCCCTAGGGTCTACCCAGCCCTCTATAGAATGGGTACCGGGTTTCTTTCCCGGGAGTTAAAGGCGGGCGAGCGACGGGCCGACCCCCCGTCCTCAACTTTGTCCCGTAGGTTCTGAACACTGAATCCTACCCTCCAGCTGCATTGCGCGGTCCTCTGGGCCTGATCGCAACTTTAACTTTAACTAATAATAATAACAACAATATTAAAAAAGATAAATTTAAGATGAAAAGATTAAAAAAAAACAAACAAACGAGAACTTCTTATTTTCTATTTTAATTTGTAGAATGTGGAAAGAAGTTACGATGCTTTGCAATAGATATCGCTGAGAATTCCTGGAAGCCGTAATCGATCTCCAGTTAGCTCCGCCGCTAGTTCCTCTTTTCTTGCGGCAATTATAGTTCAAGTTACCTTTTTTGAGTAAATGTACTGTTGTTTTTAAGTTTGAGCTATTTCAATCGAGCTAGTATATTTATTTATTGATTTACTTATTTATTTACAGTAACTATTTGTCAGTTCAAATTACAAGAGTTAAATTCAAAGGTAGGGTAGTTATCCAATACAAGGTAGTACCGGTACCGTATAAGTTTGTTCTAAAATTTGTAAAACTCTTATCGGAGAGAAAGTAGAGGTAGATCAAAAAAGTTCTCAAATACAATTTTTAAGTGTAAATACGTATATCTTTCTACGATAGCTCAACCACTATATGTCCTAGAACGTTGAAATTTGTGACAACCCTAAAGTTATCTTTCAAAGAAACTGTTCCTTTACATACACGTCTAACGTAAGTAGTTAGGAACCAAAACTTCTAATAATATGTTGAGGTTTAAGAACACAAATCACGATAATTAAAAAAAATAAAATAAGCTTATTTTTTTTTTACTTTTCAAAGATGAGTAGTAGACAAACATTCCTAAATGTGATCTTCGTACTTATTTGTGTAGAAATTGGTTCTATAGCATCAAAACCTAGAAGTACACAGTTCCTTAAAGCACTGCAATCTCGATAAAGAAATTCTATAGAAATGCTGAAAGATTAGATTACAGTAAACCTCTCAAATCCGGCCTAATGTGGCGCCCAGTACGCCGGATTACAGAAAAGCCGGACTACCGAGAGTGTTCTTAAAATAACTCAATAGCTCAATTGAATTATTGTTTGTGAATAATTCTCAATAATTATTGTTTGTGAAGACATAATGTCAGGTTTAATTAATTTAACTCCATTTTCATAATTTTGCACTGAAATGTTTATGAAAAACAATACAAATGTGCTTTTTCCGACACCAAGCTCTAATGATATTTGTTTTGCAGATTCTCCTGCATCTAATCTCCTTAACTCATTAAGTTTCTGTTCGATAGTGACAAAGTTTTTCTTTCTTTTTTCACTCATAATGAATATGCGCGGATAGGGAAACAAAATAGGGAAACGAATTTAGTTATTAAAAAAAAAAAATTTTGCTCAGGACCAGACCGGATTACCGAGGGCCGGATTTGAGAGGTTTTACTGTATGTTCTTTGCTACAACTATTGTTGCATCTTTAATTTCGGGTATTTGAAAGTTAATATGGCAACTACATTTTGGGATTATTTCTAAACAGTAAAGTAGCAGAAACTTGAAGATTCTAAAAAAAATAATAATAATAATAAAATAAAATTAAATAAATAGAAATTAACAAGTTCGAAAGAACATAAAGCCTATTTTTAAAGCCTATTTGTTTTAAGTCGTGAAAATGACAAAAAAAAAACCCCGAAATGATTACATTTATTTTCAATTCATAGTATCTACTGAATATAAGCAGTGGAAATTTTCTAACTTTTGAAAAGAAAATGAATGAAATCCTCATTTTTTTACCTTGATTTCCATAAATTGGATTAATTTGAATCGTATCCACGCCTAAAAGGATTAATCTCTATTACTTAAGACAATTAGATATTCATAGAAATAGATTAGAAATTCCAATGCTTTAGATTCCGATGCTTTTCTATGGAAATGTCTGTTGCCTTCTTGCTTTGATTTCTCGACCAATAACCACTTGCCAAAAATTTCAAATTATACATATTAGGTTGTCGCTAGTCCTCGAATCTATACACCAAGTTTCAAGCAGTTCTGACGTTATTAGAAGGACACACACAGATACTGATTGATTTGATGAGTCTAACTTTCGTATTGATGAACGTTTGCTGCGTACAGCAGGTTCGCTCCAAAATAGCCTCACAAATGAAACGACATTCTTAGTAAAGAATTGATCGAACTATTTTAGACCGGAGGGTTGCGAATGTCAGGTGTGACATCCATCAAAGCGTTCTCTTGCCTCCCTATTCTATGTCCTCAAGGGTCCAGAAGTTTCTGGAAACCCCGACTAAAGTCCCATCGCCGGTGCTTGAACAGGGACAGTGAATGGGTGACAGAAGCACTGGCTATTCAATACGAACTCCATAAATAATGGCTGCCCAGCAGCTCTTAAGGGCTAAGCACAGCAGCTTGTGTAGGAGCTTGTTTGCAGAGACCGTTGTCACTTTGAATGACCTTCTCCCCCGATCATTATTTATGTTGTTGTCCCTGACAAGATAAGGTTAGCGTTCCTGGTCAACGATAGTTAGTTCATTACGACTTAACAACGGCTAGTTAAGAATAGCCCCATTTTTTTTACTTTTTTTTTAGTGCGTGTTGTCACTCCTTGCCCTTTGTTAAATGTTAAAGATTCTTAAAACATTAAACATTTTTTTTTTTATTATATATATCTGTTGTTTTTGGAATTATATTTTAATATTCAAGGGTCCGTTGTAAATAAGTTTATTTTTAAAATTACAAAATTTGTTAATGTTAAAATCAAGGATTTGTGAAGAAATAGCAGTGTATTGTGAACAATAAAAGCATGCGAGGTTGTGTCTCAACAATTGATCTCCTTCGTGTTATGAAAAGAATGATAGAAAATGGTGGATGTGATGTTTTTCTAAGGATTTTTATGTAAGGGAATAACTTGAAGACTAGTTAAGTACAAATGAAACAGAAAATAAAGAAAACCTCAAACCACGGCTGAATCTATAATCTATGAATAATAGAACTTGTGGAATATATGGAGATTTTATGCAGGGAAAAAAGAAATTATTCATTAAGATTAGGGAAGTGACCTGGATAAGAGAAAGTCACTTCAAGTTATCAGTGAAAACGAATATCAATAAGGAAATTCTAGTAAGTAACTGTTATGAATAATTATATTATACTTTCATACATAATAAATACGGAGAACATTACATTAATTATGTATTAGAAAAAAATAATAAATAGTATAAATATTTTATTTAAAAAACAAATAAAAAGAGTGATTAATAATAAGTGCTCAAAGAAAAACAAAATACGTAAAAGGATTCGCCCAGTATCTGATAGTCAGTGATCCCAACTGTCTGGATTCCCGGAATCGAAATTCCAAAAAACAGATCAGTGATTCCTTTTTCTTGTGCGTGTATTTTTTTATTGTAATGTATATCATTTCCCTTAAACTTGTCGTTAAATGTATTCTTTTTATAATTTAATCCTTCACAGGCTAAATTGTTATTAGCGGGGATTAAGTTTCTGCCCTTTTTTTATTCTTATTTTTTTTTACTGTTGTTTTTTATTATGAAGGGCAATTTTGTTGTTGAGTTTTGTTTCCTGTATATGTTTCTTAGGATCACTGACTGTAAGATACTGGGCGAATCCAGTTGATGAAGGGTAGGAACCGTGAAACAGCTGTTCTGGAACCCTGGTAACAAATTCCAAAAAAACAGATCAGTGATTTCTTTTTCTTGTGCATGTACATCTTTAATTGTTATGTATATGTAATTGTAATGTATATGCCAATCAGTTATTTAAGGATTTCAAAGTTTATTAAGAACTATTCTATGAATTAAAATAAATACGTACGTTTATTATTGTAGTTACTGAAATTGGTTATAATCTTACACAATTTTAAAAAGACAAAGAAAACTAAAAAAACAAAACAAGCAAAGGTTTAAGGAAACTGGGTTCAAGTTCTTTTAGGGATTTCTTGTTTTTCAATGTTTTTACTCTACTTCCAAGACAAGTAGGCTTATTGAATGAGACTGTCTTTGTTAACTTTTAACAACCCTTAACAACTTTTGAATCTCTGGATAGATCTTCTTGAAACTTGATAAGAATTCTTAAAGGTAAGAGATGATCTCATTTACATATCTGAAATCTTCTGCAAATGGATCCTTGCACGAGGAGGTGACAGTAATTTCCATAAAATTTACTAAAACCGTAACGTTGAAGATTCTTAAACTACGAATAGTAATCGGCTTTTAATCCCTCATAATACCTGCTTTAATATAATTAAAATGTAAACGAATTTAACAAGACTAGACGGCTACCCGTGCTTTGCTCCAGAACTCTCACCTACTGAACGGAAAAAAGCATGTTATTTATTCACAAAAACGAATTCCATTAAATAAACTAAAATTTTGAAACTTAAAACTAAAACTAAAAATAAAGTTTAAATTATAAAAAAATGCATGCAATAGAATATTAAAATCCATTTGTAACTGTCGGAAATATACATGCAAATTCCGTTGCTCGATCACGCAACAATGCTTCTGTTGCCAGAAAAGCACGTGCGAATTGTTGAGAAATTCAATTATGTGTGAGTTTACGCACGCACACGGGCGCACAAGTGTTTTAATAATAGAAATTTAAAAAAATAAAATAATTAAATCCATAATTACATCACACTAAGCATAAAACTCAGAACAGCTCAGTGAATCTTACTTATGTGCGTGTATGTTTTTTATTGTGATGTTATGATTTTCACACGTTAAATTTGTTGTTATTTTTATTATAAATCCGTAATTAATTACTTAATTGAGGAATTTAATATTTTTTTTTCAGAGAATGATTCATCAGGTGCTGTAATTAAAACAAAAATCCGAGTGTGGTTGTGCATATTACTTTTACTATTTAAAAAAAAAAAAAGTTGGATTAAAGTTTTTTCAAACTTATTGTCTGCTTTTATTTTTAATAAGTTAGTTTTTATTTGCTCTCTTCAATTCCTCAAGGAGCCAATAATATCTCATTGTGGTGGTAAATATTGTTCTCGGAGTGACATAGGATCAGCTTGTAACTAACTGACTTACGAGTCGCACCTCAGGGTCGAGCAGCAGCAGCATTTGCCTTACCTCTACCCCACACGCTCTTATCTCGGGCCCACTGAGAGGCTGATAGGGTCGGCTTCTGGTGGGAGTAGGTTTCTTTTTTTCTTCTTTTCAATCTGTGAGTTCTCTTAGCGCGAACGAATGACCACCGTCAGCCCGTTCTTACTCCTATCATTGACCCGCCATGATTTACACCATCGATACGACGCCAACCCTGAATTAAGAAGCCCGAGTCCGTTGTTCGCTATCCGACCGCTGATCTATTGACTCGAGTAGAAAGCAGACCTGGCCGATAAGCAGCGCGCAATCCCTTCGGGAGACGAGAGCGGAAATTAAAGCAACGGAAATTATGAGTCCATTAATTAGAAAAGAAATGAAGAGTTTTCGTTCTATTTTTTTCCTCAAGAGAGATCAAATTCCGATAAATAAATAAAGCTGTAAAACGAAACGATTGTCGCCAAATCGCAAAATAACAGGAAATTAAAATGCTTAACTTACTTCTCATATTTTCAAAGTTACATGCTCTACTATAATTTTTGCTTTTTATCGAAATAAAGTAAAGTAATCTGATCTTTATGATTTTTGTGCTGCAAAATTTTGAATTTGCTCCAATAAAGGCAGGCAGGAAATTGGTTAATTGGGTTTTATGACGCACTAACAACTACGCCTACACTGCGCCAGGAAAGATCGAACAACGAAATGAGCCGTTGATTTTGAAAATGGGGCAAATCCATATTAAGTTATTGTTGGATAATTAATGGTTAGGGTTTGAACAAACAATATCATTAATAACAATGGGTGAGACCAAATTATTTACAAGTGACATCCTGTAACAGCTGTTTCACGCTCGTTGGCGATCATCAGCACCCGATGTATTGTTCATACCAGTCTCAGTACGGAGACTTTGTTATTTACTGTGACTTCTCCTGGCTGATGATCGCCAACGAGCGTGAAACAGCTGTTCCAGGATGTCACTTGTAAATAATTTGGTCTCACCTATTGTTATTATTAATAATTCAAATGTGCAGTTTGAATTTTTATGCTTTAAAAAAAATTTATTGAGGCCTGCGCACTGCTGGCACATGAATTTTCTCACTAATTTTTCATTGGTAAATTTTTCATTGTGTATTTTTTCCTTTGAGGAATCACTGCGCTTCCGATGTATTAATTAATATCATTGATCAAAGTAAATTCCTTGTAAAAAATTTACACTATTATTTACAGATAAGATTGTGAATTAATAAAAAACAGAAATTTTAAGTTAATTTCTAATAAAAATTAGCTGTAACTTTTTTTTTTTAACAAAATGGACTTGCCCCACTTTCAAAATCAATGGCTCAAATGTCCTATTAAAAGAACGGAATAATAAATTCAAATACAATTATAAGGGTCAGAATATACAGCAATGAAAGAGAAAAGATGGTTAATGAATAAAAAGTGAGGACAAAAACTTACTACTTACCAAAGCGTTTTAATGCAGATAAAGGTGAACTCTTTTATAAGCTTATGCACGGCTGTTGTGCGCGAAGTTTACGGAAATTGATCATAAACTTAATATCGCAATTTACAACTTTCGAACCACTCAATTGATCTTCTTGAATCTTACAGACTACTATCAAAAAAATAAGTAAATATTACAATAAAAAATTAATTATTATAATAATGTCCTTCCTAAAATATGAATACTATGTATCAAGAGAGGTTATTTTTTATTTACTTTTTCTTTTTCAGTTACTGAAAAAAAAAATTCAAAAAATAGATCTGACCAGATTTTAATTTAAGTACTCTTCATTAATAAATATATATATATAAATAAAAACAATCTACAGATGGAGAATCAACTGACTGACTGCCATTTGTTTTAAATAGTTCTGCCTTCTCCCGCTATTGAAGAGAGGCGCCACAATTAGCTTTCGCAATAATCAGACAATGGGATTTAAACTTCACTTTTAATTCGGCACTTGTAAACATCTGTTGATACTCGAAGCAATATTCAACTGAAGTGATTCCAAAACCCAATTGCTTTTGGTAGTTCTCGATTCTTCTGCCAGAGATGCATCGCACCCAAAATACGGTCAACAGGCTTTTACACGGCATTTAACAATAATGCAGTTAAATCCATCAGTATTTTTAAGAAAGATATATGATTAATTAACCGTCATCTGTGAGAATAAAACTTCGGACTTTACCTAATCTAATCTATGCATTATTATTTACTCTGCATAAAATCTTAGTACTATCATTCTGGAACAATCATGGTGCCATATGTATTTAGGTAAAAATGCATTTAATTTTCAGAATCCATTGGTATGAACATTTCCCTATTGAAACTTATTTACATGTTAATAAAAAAAAAAAAAAAAGTAACAAATTATTATTTAATAAATTGCTGAAAGTTTTAATTTCTGAAAACTTTTAAAATTAAGCTGTAAATCAACAATTTCAATTGGGTACCATGTTAGAAGTTGCTATTACTATCCTGTCATTGTTGATCGTTGATGAAGGTATTACAGAAGATATATCTGTAGTCTTTGCTTTTATATCGATATCCGATAAAAAAACATTCCATCGTCCTTGATGCGCATTTATGCTACTTAAAATTATTAAATTTAAATTCCTTCTTTCTATCCTGAAGATAAGTTAAAAATTGTGGTATGAAGAAATGCAGGTTTGTTTACTTTTAAAAAAAGTTACTACTTTTTTGTTTGTTTGTTTTTCGTTGTCAATTTTGTGTCAAAAATAATAATAATAATAAAAAAAAACTTTTATTCTTTTTTTTTTTCACAAAAATATTATTTAATTTTATTTTATTATTAGTCTGTTATTAATCACGGATAAATCTTTAAGTTTATTCAGTTTTTTTGTATTTTTTTTTTTTTCTAAGCAAGAATTTGAAAAGGCCAATTCAGGACTGTGGATCCACACACTACAGATTTTCGCAAGCCAATTGTAGTTTCTTGTCTTGCTTTCTATATTCAAAACAGTCTAAAGTAATGATAATTTATAGGATTTTAATTGAAAAGCAACGGCTGAATCTACCTGATGAATACCAGCATTACTGTCATATATAATATACATTCACATGCAGGAATCCTTGATATTCGCACTTCGTGATCGCGGATTCGCGCGAGATGGAGTGTAGTCCACTTTTTGCCATTCCACAAGCACCTCGTGGGTATCCGCCTCATGTGTATTAGACAAAAATTTTTCTAGATCATGCAGCATCGCAGACGAAGTTCATCAAGAAAAGGCTATTTCCGTGTTCTTGCGACTTTCGTTGTATATCTTTTAATCCCCATTTTTGCTGCTTTTGATTAATTTTGTAATTAATAATGTATCCAAGCGTAATGAAGTATTTGTTGACAAGGTGCCTAACAGCAAGAAGTTAAAAGCACGAGCATTAAACTTATCGGCATTTGCCCTTGATGAAACCCGCTTCATATGAACAGGAGGATAGAACACGGTCGGACCTGTCTGAGGTGAATCCAACCAATTAGAGTGAAGGATTGAAACACGTCACTGGTGACTTCATTGATACTTCGTTGTTTTTGCTCCGCTGATAGTTCTCAAGTCAACTGCACTGAAACCATCATAAACAACAAGACCATCACTCGAAAGTATATTTATGTTGAAGTATATTAATTCTGTTCAAAAGAAAGCCTTTTGAAGAAAATTTCGAAAGATATTGAATGATATTCTACTGTTTCAACTCTATGAATCACAATCAGAGAAAAGATTTATAAAGTTTTGAATTTTATATTGAATTATTATACATAAAAATTCACATTCACAAAATTAAGAGGAATTTAGCAGGATGTATCCTGAGGTATTTCGTTTTTGAATTTCTTCCAATTGTCAGGAATAGCCGTGCTCGGCGGCGGTCTGCCGTTGTGGCCAGTGCGCCAGTACCTGGGTTCGAGTCCGGGCAGTGGTATGTCTGTTTCAATTTCCTTTCCTGTGTTGTAAGCCTCTTCTTCACTTTCTCTTCGGTCTATCGTCATTCCTTAATGGCGTCCTGGGGGCAGGCAACGGGAAACCACCCCCAGTATCTTTCCTCAGGTGTTTCGGGGAGTTCCATGTGACCTCCATAGAACTGGACCTGTCTCCGGACAGAATACTATGGATGGATGGATGTCAGGAATATTTCTTCAATTCTTTACTAGCTAGCGATCGCGGTCCCAGAATTCCTTGCTAACAACAGCTAAAACTGGGAAATTTTGAAGAAAATCTTTTTTTAAAATAATCTCTGTTATATTTTGAGTACATTTTATTTCCTTTCGAAAGATAACCTCAATACTGTGATAATAATTTTGTAATTGGTCTCCGATCAGCTGAGCGCTACGAACGGGCATGATGTCACGACCGATGTGTTCCATTGCTTCACTAATTAATTGTCAGGGTTTGTAGGGACTAATTTTGTCGGATGGAAATAGAACATTCACAATCGACCAGTTCTGGCCGACAGAAAGTCATTTTGTCGTTGCAACCAAAGTTGATGCAACAAGTGTGAATGAATAGTGACAATGTGAGTCAATGAGTATTGATATTGATATTGTAGTACATAATATACTATTATAAAGAAGACTATAAAAATCATTTATAAAATGCACAATGTAATATCTTTCTTTTTTTTTTTTAAAGGAATGTTTCCCGAAATGATGAGTTTATTATGTTCGACACAGCAAAAGAGCATGGTGAACAGGATCCCGCCGGAACTAGTCCTCTTTTTCCCATAGGATCAATGATTCCATATTTGCAAATTTTCGGGTGTAGGGGATTTCAAAGAACCTAATACGAGGTATGTAAAATATCAATCAAATCAAACCAAATACGAATCAAAGCGAGCAATTTTGTAAATTTTATCTTGGAAAAGGGCCTAAGGGTTTTGATAAAATAAGGTGAATCTACCGTTTTCGGGTGGGAGAAAGCGATTTAGCTAGGTCTCGACTTCAGGAAAACTCATTTAGAGGGTAATTGATTGACCTGGTACAAGGTGATTGTCTACAGTGTTCTTACTTTATTTTATTTTTATTTTATTCTGAAAAAAATTCGTGTTCTGTGCGTTTTTACGAATAATAAAAAATAACAATTTTATTTTTATCTGTAATAAAATAATAATTTTACTTAATAATAATTTTTAAAACTTTTTTCTTTCAACATCGTATGTATTCACTGCGGAGCTATCCATTTCCTCGAAAGGGGGTTAAATAACCAGGTGATTGTCTACAATGTTCTTACTTTATTTTCGTTTTATTATATATTATGTACTATATCTAAAATAAAGTATACAGTCAATCTGCGAATATCGAGGATTGACTGTGTGTATATATATTCACTTCCGGCTCTGTTTTATTATTTTTTTTATTTATTTATTTAATTTGGTGGGAGGGAGCGGGACAACTCTTTTTAGACAAAAACATTGCCGACCCTAAACCAAGAAATATTTCGAATACTCTGAATTTTATCCAATACAAAATCTATGCATTTCAGTTCTTTTGATGCCAAGTGCTGACGGCAGATGGCGCTTCATCGAAAAACAGAAATCACAATACAAACAATAGATTTTGATTTTATTACAAAATGTTTATTCAAAAAAATAAATACTAATTCACTTAAAATATTTTACAGAAAATAACTTGAATTTGATTAAAAGAAAACAACTAATTTCATAACATTCTTATTTGGCACCAATTATTACAACTTAAAAGTTACTAAAAACAAGATAAAAACAATAAAAAAAAAACATTAAAAGAATGTCAACTGTGGCTGAAAAATATAAGGATATAAAAGTGACTCTTAGTTTTTCGATAATTTACAGTACGGCTCTTAAAATATGATACATCATGCGGAGTAATCAAGTCGGTGAGCATTGCAATAGGAAAATATAAAATATTTTAACTTAAATACAATATTTGTTTATTCTTCTCACTTTCCTATACTCATAAATCATAAAATTTTATCATCTCGTCATTAAGAGTTTGTACAAATCCAAAGTTTCTTGAAAAAATTGAAAGACTTGGTTTTGGATTTCGTTATAGCGAAGAACGTTACAACGAAAGACTTTTAAAAATATATATGTATATGTATTAATATAAAACTTTTCTACAGTTTAGTAGAAAATTACGGAATTACGATCCTCGCTCTTACGACCGAACTCGTTTATGCGACCACGGTACGACTGAGATACGCCGAATTGATTGCCAGCATTGGATTCAATATTATATTTCTCCCTTCCTCTCCCCTCCCCATTGCAGATCAATGGCTCCCAGACTTCTAAGCTTACGGACAGGCGTAAAATCTCAAAAATAAATTTGGGGGCTTGCAAAGGGTAGCCAATATTTTTTTTATGAAGTAAATTTTTCACAGCTTTATTAAATAGCTTTAAAAAACTGAATAAAATTAAGTTTTATATAGGCTAAATTTACATTACAATTATTTTTCTCTTTCACTGCGGACCGGTTAAAGCTTTGTCACGGGCAGCTACCGGTCCCCGAACCGGCGTTTGGAAAACCGTGTCTGGGAACATGATTTTTTTTCTTAAAAATTTATCTAAGGTTTAAAGATTTTAAAGGAAATCAATTAAGTAATTTCTTTATTATTCACTTTTTATATGTATTTAGAATTGTAAATAATGTATATATATTTACATAAATAATTCAAATTAAACATAAAATTGATTTTGCTTACTTATTTATACTACATACTACTTTAAAAACAACATATGTACTTTTTATATTTTAAGATTAATTTGAATATACATGTTGGCGCCCGTAAAACCGTCTCCAAGATAATAATACAATACAAAAGAAATGCCTATTGGGACCGGTTTTATGTGCGCCACCCTATATATTCAAATTAATCTTTAAATTTTATTGTACTTAATTATGTTTCCTCCTGTATTATGCTTTTTAATTAATTTTCCTCATTAGCGGCCGTAAGGTTACAGCTTGCCTGTAAAACATAGGGAACCACTCTTGTTTTTATGCTTGCTGGATGTCACACATTGTAGTGGCCAAACGGTTAGAGATATTAGAATGAAACCTTCACCATTGTGTTCAGCATCAAAAAGTAGTTGACCACGTCCAAAAAAAATCAGACCTCTAGGATCATTCCCTGACCGGATGTTGTGGGGGGGGGGGTCCAAAAGTGGTCGCTTCCGTCAAAGAGGAAACTGCAATAGACATCCCCCCAATATCGACCCTTCTGAACACATTTTGTTTATAAAATTGTGCATATTACGGGGCCGCTTTGCTTTTGATATTGTCTAAAGCATTAATTTATCTTGTTTTATAATTTCACTTTATTTTTTTTAAAGTAATAATAATAATAATTTACGTAATATTTTTATCCTATGTTCGGATGACAGTTGTCCAGGAATTAGGTCGTAAGTGCGAGTTCTACTGAAACTGCGATTTCAAATTTTTTTGAACTATTTAATTTTAAATCCCTCAACCCCAAATTAATAATGCATCCCGCAAAAAAAAAAAAAAAATTAAAAATAATGATCCAATTTTTACATCATTCACACAAAATTCACATTTTTTTAAGTTAAAAAAAATGACTATACTGTACAACTGTTAGTTCTTTATAAAAAGACAATTATTTACTTATTATTTTACGTCATCTGACAGTAAAAGTCCTTTACAGTAAATCAATTGTTATTATTATTAATAAATTAGTACACCTTAAAACAAAAAATATTAAATCTACTCTAATTGTACCAGTTTCCTTGAGGTATTTCAGAAATTTTTACACAAATATTTAATACATTTATGTATATAATGTTTTAAGAATTTTATTATTACTGTTGTGAAAAAAAATTCGGTTCTGTATTACTCGTAATCTTTTAATCCACATTGTCCACATTTGAGGAATACGAAGATTTCTTAATTTTTTTTTAAAAAAAATTCAAAAAAACATTTGAAGTCTTATAAGAAGCGTAAAGTCTAAGGAAACATATGTACACATAGTATTTCACATGAAAATGTTTTGTTTCTTAGGCCGCTTTCAGTCTTATGGCACGGAAAGTTCACATTGAATCGAGTTCAAACTGAATCAAATACAAATTGAATCGAATTCAAAATAAATTCAAATTGAATCGAGTTCAAACTGAATCGAGTTCAAAATGAATCAATTCAAACTGAATCGAGTTCAAAGTGAATCAAATTCAAACTGAATCGAGTTCAACTAAAGTGAGTTCAAACTGAAATGGACGAATTTGATACTAAAATGATTTGAATTTATAGCCAGCCGAAATTTATACCTGTCATCAGGTAGAATCGGACGTTGAATGGGCGGAAAAATTCGCGCAGGCGCTGTACGGTTGCATTGCTGATGCGGGGGTGTAGGCGACCCTTGGTCTTGCCGAGGCAGTGGGGATACAAGCCCCGGCGGGGTCTACGTACGCACGGGAACCCCTTGGTCTGGTTGAACACGAAGTGCGACCTGTTGACATACGGGGGCAGGCCGAGGAAGCGCTCGACCTTGGCGATCTCCTCGGCCGGATGCGACACGAGCCGCTCACCACTGACGAAGTGCAGCTGCCGCAGGGGAAAGTACCGCAGCCACCGCTCCAGGTGGCGGCAGTAGACGCCGATGCGCACGGCGCTCCAGCCCGTGTCCACCAGCCCCGTCGTCTCGTTGAGGAAGATGAGTTTGTCGAAGGGGCGCACGCCCGGCCGCTTGCTAGCCGTCTGCGCATAGTCCGAGATGGCCCGGGTCACCGGGTCGCGCACCACGACAAGCAGCTTCACCTCCCGAGACATGTTGTAGATGCGGCGGGGAGCGTCCTTGGTGACAAAGTAGCTGGGCGTCTTCTCCATCGTGAGCTGACCAGGAAGTGTGGGAGGCATCTGATTCCTAAGGAAATAAATCCAGAGAATTAATTAAATTAAACGACACTTCACAATTAATTAGAAAACGCAATTTATTTACATGCTTTATATTCCGTCACACACGGAAATTAATAACCAGATAATATCAGACCTACAAAAAGAAAGGGTCGTTATAAAGAAGGTCAATGTAAATCGATAATTATTATAATTATAATAGATCTGAGCTTAGCTGCTTAGTTTAGCTATCGTAAAACAAATATTAAGACTTTACAATCAATAAAGATAGAGAATTACAAGTAATAATAAAAAAATTTACGTGTGTTGAAAATCACAGTAAATAAAAAATCAAATTGCAAATTAAAAGTTAAAATTAAAAGTTTATAATGTTTATAAAAAGCATGTAATATAGCATTATAAAGTAAAACAATGTTTTACTCTAACTTATTTTTAAATATAAAGAATTAATATTTCTAGTATACACCTAATAAAAATAACTATTTCCTGAAAAAAAAAATAGTTCCTTATATAAAGATCAAGTATACAAATGACTTAATATGGAGTTTTGTATAGGATGGGAAGGGTAAACAGTGACAATTGTGGGATAGATTAAAGATACGATTAACAAAATAGCTAAGGTAATTTTATATATAATACCATTTCTGTAAATAACAAAATATCAGGAAATAAATTAAGAGCGTTTTTTGTTTTTGTTTTTTTTTTGCCGGTATTTTCCCTAGGCCTATGAGAAGTGATTTCTAAAATTAACTTTTATTAGGTTTTCTCAGAATGATGACGCAATTCTTCTAAATATACCGAAAAAAAGACAAGACAGGAGAGTAGTTTTATATTGAGTGAACATAAAACTTTTTTTTTAGTCACTATATCAACAGAATTTACAAGCCATATTTTCCTGCCCCCACACACAAAAAACATATACGTACCTAAAGAAAAAAAAAGAAAAAAATACAGGAAAATTAAGTATACAAAAAAGGAAGGCAACTAAAAGTTTGCGTGACTAACATTTAGATCTTATAACCAGAGAAGAGCGGGATGTTCAAAATAAAAAAAAAACTTTTGAAATTTATTAGGGCGAAGGTGTTCTCATAAACAACAAGAAGTTCGAAAGAACATAAAGCCTACTTTCCGTAAAATGCTATTCCTTAATTTTTTTTTTTTTTTTTTTAAGCTTTAAAACGACAGAAAGAAAAAAAAAACTTAAGTTTATACTTAAACAGTAGAAATTTTTCATTTTTTCCCTTTATTTACTGAAATTTTATCAAGTTGTTTAGTTACAGCAGTCTCAAACCTCGTGCAAAGACTTTGTTATTCATTGTTTAAGATAATGAGATATTAATAGAAATAGGATAGAAATCCATTGTTTAGATTCCAATGATTTTCTATGGGAATTTTTGACATATTCATGCGGTAGTTTCTCGACAAAAACCTGTTTGGAAAAGATCTCAATTACAAAGATTAGATTGTCTCGATTCCTCAAATATTCATATCAGGTTTCAAGAAGACCTACCTAGTAGCTTAAAGTTATTAGGGGAAGAGGAAATATACTCACATACTTAAACTGACTGCTATGCTTGCCGGCACATAAGACGCACCAATTTTTCAGGATCTTTCAGGGTAATTTTTTGAAATAATGAAAACAGGTATTTTATTGAAATAATATGAAAACGGAAAGAATGTAGAAATGCACAAATTCGTTTGTTTTTACGCCTTTCAGCCATCATCGATGCAATCTGGGACAGCTGTTTCTTCTTATTAGGACTCCTCAGCCAGATTTAGCCTCGATGATCAAGCTCAGAACGCGTGAAAGCCTATGGATCCTTCTCCCGCACTCGGAGGTGGACCCCCCACAAAAGCAAACGACGATAGAAAAATTGCTATAACTAATACGGCATAATTATCTTAGCCCGCTAAGTGCTCCGTTTTTCATTTACATTTGATGCACGTTAAACCTTCTTACATATTGAAATAATACTGAAACAATTTCAGTGAATAAAACAATTTCAGAGAATGTTGATGTAAAACAATTCTTCCTCAAGTCCTGCCCATTTTACCATTTTGTTATGGAGATTATTGGACTCTTTTCAAGTCGTGTTCTTGTTTTCTGCAAGTTCGTATCATTTTTTTCATTGGCTGAGACCCAAAATATGGTACTTCTCCTCTGTTGCAATTTTTCTAAGTATATACAATGATGCTAAGTGTGAAAGCAGTGTTATAACAATGTCATATTCCTAAGGGTTAACAATAAAAATAATTTTAAATACTAGAATACCACTAATTCCACTGCACTTGAAAAAACTGTTGGACGCGTGACTTGTCGATTGTAGAGCATCGATTATCCGATTATCAATCCACCGAAACATCGGTTAACCGAAAGCGTTTCAATAGACAAAAATTAAAAAAAAAAAATTTAATTTTAAAAAAATATTTTTTTTTTGGAACTAATTCCCATCTTCAGACATATCACTCGGATAGAAGTGCAACGAAGTCACAGTTCGGATTTAAAATAAGGTAATTTATTATCTAAAATGTGACTTGAACCATAATTATCAATGTTTAAAATAAAATGTAAGGTTTTGTGGTTAATACGTATCACTGTTTCTGTGTTTCATATTGCTCCTATTACACTGGTATAATTTTTCGTAAATGATCGGCTATCCGAAATATCAATTATCCGAACACTCTCCGTGCAGTATTGCTTCGGATAATCGATGCTCTACTGTATTGTCGTTGTAGGACTGCGCAAGCGCAAGCTGTAGAGTGCCGTGCGCTGTGTTTTAAATGAAACCGGATGCATTAAGTTCCATTTCACTATACGGAACGTATCAGTTGCCTTCTTTAGTTACCTACATTTTAAATTTATTGTGTATTTCACTCGAAATCACGTGTGATAAAAGGGCGAGAATATAAGCATTAAAAAAATAGATTTTAATTGATCAAAATTTTAATTGAAATTTCAATCTTTGGCCTATAAGACCACCTAAGCTTTAAATTATTAGGAAAAAAAAAAGCGTATCTTTTACACCGGCAAATACAGTAATTTGATAAGTCTACTTCCCAATTGAAAATAGGTTAAAAATCAGCATCAAATATCCAAGGATAAAATTTTAAAATATATGTGAAATTTACAAATTCCTCTTAAACCTTTTTTTTTTTTTTTTCAATTTCCTTTAATGCATTTGTATACTAACTATTGATTACACGATAAAAATTACTCAGGGGAAAAGTATAAAAGTATTTGCTGTTTCCTCTAAAGTAGTTGTCTATTTTTACTTACATTTCTTTTAGTAATATGATAAAGCATTAGGAATGAATTATTTTCAACTGATGTTTTGAAAACTGTTTTTGCAGTATAAATTTAGGACGAAAGAGGTTACATAAAAAATAAGACCTATATCTTTTCATCCCTTCTTCCTTTTTATTCTACTTCTGAAGACAATAATTTGTTATTCGTAGCCTATGTTCTATCATAATTAAGGGTTGAAATTGGCTGACAGCTGTCAGGTCAAAAAATACCACAACACAATTGTGGCAGTATCACTTCTCCTTCGAGACGCTGATTTTTTTTCTTCTTTTTTTTCTTAATGATCCACTTGTAATATTGCATCCTTGGAGCGTGAGTCACGTGATAAAGTGACTGACAGTTGCGTCGAAAAAATAGAACATGAACTGCAATCAGATTTATAATTCGCTGCAATCAGATTCGCTAGAGTTCGGTCGTAGTTCATCAGAAAACAGTCCTTATCGAAGTCCTCAACTAAATGCTTATTACTATTTATTAAATCAAATCAAATATCAAATAATATAAAGCAAGCAATTCTTGCAAATTTTATCTTGAAAACGGGCCTAAGGATTTTGAAGAAAAGGGTGAAATTATCGTTTTCGGGTGCTAGAAAACGATTTAGGTAGGTCTCGACTTCGGCAAAACTTATTTAGGGGGTAAATGATCGACCTGGACATGAGTACCAGCTTATTACTTAGTGTTCTTACTTTATTTTCGCTTTATTTATTTTTGATAAATTTATGTTCTGTTTTTTTTTTATGTGTAATAAAATAATAACTTTTACTTTTTACTTCTTAATGAAATTATTATTAAGTAAAATTATTATTAAATAAATAAAGGAAAAGAAAAACAGCACCTTAACAAAAGAAAAAGAAATTGCCTTTCTGATTCGGTTAGGGTGAGGCAGGGTTCGGCAGATGAGTCCGTTGCAGGACGAAATGGCCGTTCCCAACCCCTCCCCATAATCTAAAGTCAAAAAGGCAATTTCTTCTTCTTTTGTTCAGGTGCTGTTTTTCTTTTCCTTTATTTATTTACTATTTTCACAGCACGTTAAATTTATTTTTCATATAATTATTATTTTTAAAGCTTTTTCCTTTCAACGTCGCGTGTATTCACTGCGGAGCTGTCCATTTCCCTGAAAGGGGGTTAAGTAACCAAGTGATTGTCTACAGTGTTCTTGCTTTATTTTCGTTTTATTTTCTTCCAGATAATTTTAATAATTTTAGAGTATGTTCAGCTTTTCTTGCTGGTTCGTCAATTATGTGGTTAGGGTTTTTATTTTATTCTTTTTTTTTGGTGGGGGGGGGGGAGTTAGAGACCAAATAATAACGCTCCTACTTCAAGATAAGAACATAAATAAAAAAAAAAATATCGCTTCAAAATTTAACGAAATCATCTAGTTATTTAACACAGGGATTTGGAGGAAATTTTTGAGAATGAGAAAGACGAGGATGAGGATGAGAAAAAAAAAAAAAGTACCAGTATTTTAGGTTAGCCTACAACTAAGCCACGTAACAAATTTGATGAAAATCTGTCCAGCCGTTTTAACGTGACTAGCATAATTCCATTCGTACTTTTTTTTATCTTATCAGTAAGACTGCGCATGCTCAGTCAATAACTTATCATTGTGAATTAGATATCAAAGTAACATTTGTAACATCATTTTATTTGTATCAATTTGCAAAACATCATTTCTTTTTTTTAAATAACTGCTCACTTATAAAGCGATATCTAATATTAATTTAAATGTAAGATACAAACTGATGTATATATATATTAATATATTCAATTATATTTGTCCTTGACTATCTTCTGACTCAATGGCAAAACGTTGTACCTCTGACACGTTAACTTGACGCTAACTGTACGTATAAAGAATTCTACGGTACGATACCTATTACTACTGTTTGAAAAGTTTCATTAACTTTTATGGGTTAAGAAAAATCCTTTCGTTATTTCGTTGCGTTACGCGTAACGTTTTCCAGCACTCTCGTATCGAATGTCTTTATTTTAAAATGTTTTTCTACTCCAAATGAATAAGATCGAAAAAGTAATTAAAGTATTATAATAAGCTTTTAATAAAAATAGACTTACTCCGAAAATCTCACGGCTTTATTTCCTTGTTAAAATTATATTAATGAAAAAAAATGAAAACATGACCTCGATTGCAGCTCTATTATTACTAGTATGTTTTCAGAGGGAGTTAGTTGGAATGTCTTGACGATCGGTTGTTGTATCGGGAATGGACCATTCGCCTACACTTTGTTTGCTTTGGAAATTGATTTCCATGCAGTCGTCTGCTGCTTCGCTTTAGGGCTACACAGCTGCTCGAGGGTTATCACACAAAAGCCACTTGAAAGCTACCCAAGAGATTGGTACAATAACACTTGTTTGTCAACTTCAAAACACACAATACTGTTCAGAATTGCCGTTTATTACTCTGCTAATCAGCTAACGTCTCAATAGCTAAATGCGCTGGTTAGCGTTTATTTAAAATATATACTACGATCTCCACGAACCAAAATAACAAAACAAAAAAAACAAAAAAAGAAACACGATGTAGTTGGCGTGAAACTTTAGGCTACCCAAAACGGTAAAAGCACTCAAAGAAGTTGTTAAAAAACTTATTCGAAAAATAGCTGCTATGTTGATTGTTGTGGTCCGTTTTTAACCAAACTTAACCTGGATTTTCCTTGTAATAACGTTTACTAACCTCTAGAATTTCAGGTTTCTAGTATATATAGTTTTGAAGTTATCAATGATCACAGACGGCAGCACATAACATTTTTAACTTAAAACTCTTTTTAAAACTTGCGTATTTACTGCATCTTTTCCCCCTAACCGATGTTTCAATTGTTTGGGGTTTTGCCAACTGTCCCGTATTAGAACGAACCATATTTTTTTACCAAAAATGTAAGTTTCGTTTCTTGAGTCTCGTAAGTCGATTGTTCCGTACAGTCATGAATTTAAGGAAGAATGAATAGAAAAGGAAAAGAATAATAAAAATGACGAATTTTTAAATCCTAAATTTTATTTTTGATAATAAAAATATGTTAAAGCAATTTAATTATTTTTGATTTTAAAATACAAATCATCATTACAACTTAAAAAAAAAAAAACTATCGTAATCAAAATTTAATTAGTGAAAAGTTTCAAGAATTCTTCTTAGGACAGTCAGTTGATGTTAAAATGTTTGATTTTTTAATAGAGGCTCATATCTTAAGTCCTGTGTTTTTTAGATGGCGCTACTAAGCCTTATTAGACTTAGCGAATCCGCTGTAAGTCTTAGGTCAAATATACCATCTTGACGTGGCTAGTTACTATGAAGATACAAAGAAGATACTAGAAAGAATAGCATAAATGAATTTTATATATTAAACGGCGAATCAAAAATAACACATTTTAAAAAATTATCATTCATTAAATTAAAAATATATGGATTTAAAGTTAAAATACTTAAGACAAACAGTACCGAACAGTTGTGCGGAGTGTGATATCCTTTTTCTTTTAAATTTTCCTTCCTGTCTGTTTTTTTTTTCTCTTTTTTTCTTTGTTTATTGTTTGTTGTTTGTCTTGGAGACCAAACATCTGCTTTGTAGATACTGGTCTCCTTGTCCTTTTATATCTTAAAGTTTCGACGAACAGTTTCGACGAATGAACCGCTACGTCATCATCAGCTTTTCTCAATATATAATAACTACCACTGTCACGCGTTAATTTTTTTTTTAAATAAATGAATTTTAATTGTAGTATATTTATTACTTTTACATAAATAGAAGTGAGTTTCAGTGAATGCTAGAGGCAAAAGTATATATAAAACTCTTAAAATGTATATAAAACTTTCATAAACTATGAAATAAATTAATTCTTATTCTTTATCTGCTCTGAGAACACATGGAATTTTAGCAGAACAACGTGGATATTTGGTTACACAACAGAAGCCTCTAGAACAAGATCGAAGCTTCCCTTGGTGGAGATCGTGTCGACGTGGCGTGGAAGGTCTATAAGAGACTTTCCACTATTGCGCGTAACCGCGAATGGGTGCGAAGAGAGCGCGGATGTGACGATATGAAGGTGATAAGCGAATCTGCGGGATTGGAGTCAGCGGATACCGAGAATTTGCTGTTATTAAATGAAATGTTTTATCTGAATAAGGATAAAATATTTACTTTTTAGAACCCCGTACACAAAAATATGCGAAGATAGTAATTACATTCATTCTGCCATCTGTACAGCATAAACTCAGACAGACATTAATCAGATTCACGGGGGAAAATTAAGAGTTCTGGTCTGCTGTCGTAGGAAGGGACCGAAAATAAAAAGTCTAGGATGTCGCTATGGTTTCTTGTTCAATAGGAAATCAATTTTTTTTGCCTTGTTTTACTTTATTAATTAGGATTGTGGAGTTTGCAAAAAATATATTTATAATTACTACTAAAGTTTGACGAAAATCTAGTAATTGTAAATTAATATCTTATAGTTTTCTTTACCCCTATTGTGTGAATTTCTAAATTTAATTTAGAGATCTTCAGAGTCTAAGAGTAATGTGTTAGAACGCTCCCCAAAATTTTCTGTGTTATTTCTATATTTTGGTTTTTGTGGTTTGATTGAAGAGAAAGAGACATGAAATAATAAGGAATTAAAATAAAATAAAGTTGTCATACCAACTTTCGGATAAATGCATGATAAGATCCAAATATTTGTACCAAAATACTATCATTGTAAATTTTAAACTTTTCTCGGTAATTTGTGCATATTTATTGCGATAATGGCGCTATTCGAAGATTCCTGTGTTGTAATTTCGGCTCATAAAGATTCTACTTCTGTAAAAATACAACAGGAAGACTAAATTTGATAATGTTTGTCGACCATTACAACCTAAAATTTCCAATAAGTATTTTTGAGTTGCAGTGATTAGTGAAGTTCAACAGTAAAATGTCTTTGTGTTTCTTTGCACTTATCTCTTGGTCTGGTATACTCGAAAATCAATATGAAGTTTGCACAAACATCCACACAAAAATATTCAGATACAAAAAAAAAATACAGATCGTCTACTATTTATGAAGAGTAAGTTTCAAAATGATCTATTCACTATATAGTTCAAAAGTTGTTAGGGGAGAAGCAGACCCATATGCACAAGCACATATGCTAACTTTGAGGCTTACTTTCTTAAAGTTGCCTAAAAATAAGGTAAAATTAAAATAAAAGGCCAACACACTTGACTAGTTCTTAAAAAACATTTAAACACATTCAAAATACATGCAGAACACTCGTCAATGCCTCGCCGTTGAGGCGAAACCGGTCTTGTCATGCATGTATTTTTAACGTGTTTAAATGTTTTTTAAGAATAGTCAAGTGTGTTGGCCTCTTATTTTAATTTTACATTATATAACGAACGTTAAATCTCTCTTAAAATTTGCCTAAAAATAAATTGAACATGAATTTATTTACGTTGAAATGTAAGCTAAAATCTATTAAAAAAATAAGTTATATACCCGTTGGTTTGTTTTTTTCAAGAAGGTGTTCCTTATAATTAAGTAAAACGAAAATTTTTAAGGTGAAAAAATTGTTGTGATATCCCCATTTATGTCACAGCCGCACCAATAACTACTTTTCCTTCGATCGCCCGATCAAATGATAAGAACATGTTTTCGTAGCCATAGACGACAGCGAAAATCCAGATTCATCATCGTATAATGAGTAGCTGCCCGGCTTGAAATTGGGGAAAGAGGGGATAGGGGGAGGGGAAAAAAAAAATAAGCCCGAATCTCAAAAGGGAAACCTCTACTGATACGCAATAATGGCGGAATCATTTCGGCGGAAAGATTATCCCGATCTGTTCGCCTGATAGCCCCGACCGTCCGCGCTTTGTGGCGAGCAGCCCCCTTGTGTGCCACAGGAAGGGCGCGAGGGAGCGATTCGGAACAGCCCTCGCTTGAGATAAGCTTATCCGCTACGCTCTTTTCTTCCAGTCGGCAATGGATCCGTAATCACCTTAATTTCGCCACTAACATCTGTTCGTCTCGTCGGTCGCAGCCGCGCGCAGCCTCCACCCTCGCTCCCTGCAGGGTGCCAGCGCATCTTGCCGTGATACGCACTACAGCCGCACTCGCATTATCAGTTCGTCGATGACCATTGTCGTTGGTATGTTGTTGAGAAACTGCCCCAAACAGAGCAGGCCTTGCTTTGTAAAAGGGCTTTTGTGTGCAGCACTCTCCTATTAATAGGATTTAGGTATTCAGGAGTTGATTTGACTATAAAACAGAGCTTCTCAACCTGTTATAAGAAAATTCAGAAAGCGTAAATGTCCTAATCTAGACTTAAGTTCTGGCCATCAATTAATCTGGGCAAATAGAATTTTTGACTACATTCTGTTTCGTTCTCAGAATGAAAGTTAAGAAAGTATTAATTCCGTATTATTTTTAATTTACTGTTACCTAGGAAAATGAAGTTTATCAGATCACTTAGTCTGTTTGTGTACATATCCATCTATTAACTTTTGAACCGCTGGATTGATCTTCTTGAAACTTACTATGCATATTTCGGAATTAGAGAAGTTCTAACTTTTATGTTTGAAATCTTTTCCAAATGAGTCCTTGCTGAGAAATTAGAGCAAGAAAGCCATGAAAAATCTCCTTAGAAAAAGCATTGAAAACAACGGATTTCTATCCTATTTCTTTAATACTTTATTGTTTTAACACCCGTTTAGCTAATTCATTAATTAGCGCGCAGTTTCTTTTGATTAACGTTTATCCGGTTTTTGTCAACTGAAGTGAGTAATGTGGATTTACTTATTTATTTATTTTTTAATAAAATATAAATGGTGTTGTTTTTATTTTCAGCAAAAATTAGAAAATAAACGTACGCTTTTCGTTTTTATCGTTTTTTTTGACTCAAAAAAAATAAATAAAATAAAAAAATAAAAGATATTTTTAGATTCAAATTGTAAGGAAAGTGAATGTGTAAATTAGCGTATTTCCGGATTTTAGGAATAGCATTTGTTGTGCAACCACATTTCAGCAAATATCAAGTGGACATGAAGCAAGAAAGTTTGAGAAGCACTGGTCTAAAGAACCTTTTGAAATAGAATTAAGGAAGGTAAGAAATTTTGGGAAATTTTATTGATAAGAGAAAATCCGAATTTCCGGCTCGCGGATAATCTGAGCCTTCAGTGATCATTTTGTAACTGACAAAGCGTATTATCATTGACTAATAATAATAATAATAATAACAGTAATTGCTTAGTTACTTTCTTCAGGAAAAGGACGTCGATAAACCAGCAGGAAATTCTGTATACGCGTCTTCCGTAATAAGCCTTGCTCTTAAATAAGGTGATCCATTGTTTAAGACATAAACAGACATCCATTTGTTTCGTTTCTAACTATTTTCTGTTACCGAAACTTTTGTCGTCTTCTCGCGCTAACTTCAAAAACTCACACGAAAAAAGTTTAAAATGGTCTCTTGTCTTCAAATGTGCATACCAAGTTTCAAGAAGATCCATCCCCAGATTTAAAAGTTCCTCTAATGACACACACAAACATACACACACACAGACTGATTGATTTGATAAGCCTCTCTTTTCTAGGGAAGCAGGGTAATAAAAATGTATACGTTGATTAGTGACCTGGAATATAATTGGCACTGGTATCAGGTGAAAAGGTAAATAATCTAAAACAAATAAAAGATTTAAAAATAATAGTTGCTGTCCGAAACAGAAAAATCCAGAATTATTATACATCTCCCAAGAATATGAAACCAACAAACTGATCATAAATATCTAAATATTGTTCAAATACCGAACCATCTTATCAGTATGTAGAAAGATTCATGGTTTCACCTCTCGTTGTGTTGGAAATATAAATTTTAAATTCGGAGTCCAATTCCCTAATTTTAAATGCTGTACTTATAGAAAGAGATCATAGAAATATATCTCTTTTAATATGAATAAATACCCAATTAATTAAGGCAATATATCGAAATATATTGATTGAACTTTATATATTGATTGAACTTTAGTGGTCAAATTAGTTATTTTGATTTGTAAGAAGCTAAATATTAAATAGAATTAATTATATTATTAAATAGAATTAATAATGTTGTTGTTTTAAATATATAAATTAATTCATGTACAATACAACTCTACTAAAATTAATAATATTTGAGTAATTAATATAATTATATTATATAATTAATTATAATTATAAGTAATTAAGCTTATTAATTTATTTGAATAATTGATACAATTAATATATTATTAAGCTACCGTAATATAATAAATTTAATAATATTCAAATACCAGGTAATTAAAATGATAATTTTAAAATAATTTAAAATTTAAATAAAAAATTAAAATATTTATTTAAAATAAATAAAGCACTTACACCATTATAAGTGAATAAAATAAAATAAAATAAAAATAAATAAATAAAATAAAATAAAAGTGAATATTGATCTCATTTTGAGTATTGATGACTTTTATACATTAATGCCAAATATTATTGTTAATCCAAATATTTTTATTGATCCATTAACTGTTAATATTTTATTAATCCAAATATTTTTATTAATCCATTAACTATTAATATTTTATTAATCCAAAATAATATTCTTATGACAATTAGAATAATTTTACGAGAATTATTAAAGTGACATTCTGTAACAATTACATCAAATTACAGCGAATAAATAAACAAAATAATTATTAATATAATTACAAAGCTACATGTTTCGTATTTAATAGTTTTAAATTATTAATAATTAAAAAAAATACGGTTGTTATCTACTTTTTCCATTCACAGTTCGATTTTTTCTTAATAATTATTGAAAAGTAATTATAAAAAAATTGAATTTTAAAATCATGCATAATTATTACTGTAATTTATCCTTTTTTAAATTAGTTCCTTTTTTCTTTTTTTTTCCACGTTTTCTGTCTTCCCCTTCTGTTGAGGTCTGGACAGGATGTTTGGTAAAAGAACCCTTATTACGCTAATGCTTAAATTTCGTCCTCATTACGGTCCGTCTGTTCCGTGAACATGATCAGATGACGGCCTGTTATTGATCGCAGACTGAACCAAAGCAAAGAATATTGAAAAAAATGGAATTACTAAATCATAGCCTGTGTCTATCAAATTTTGTTGCGATCATTCTATTTTCCTTTTTTATGATATTTTCTATTTGTATTTATATGTACATTGTTTATTTCCTTAAATTTTAGTTTATCTTTTCTTTTTAGAGATACTGTAACTGAATACATTCCCGTTGTTTCTTTCCTACAAAATAAAATAGATAAAATAATTCTTGATAAAAATTCTTGATCTCTTAGATATTTAATTCATGCATATTCTAAATTTTTTGTTAATTATTTTAACTTCTGATTTTAATTTCATTTGTTTTTGAGTGTTATTTTTTTTTTGAGGTTACCTTTCTAGGAAAGTAAAGCTCAGAAATCATGGTGTATATATGTGTTTGTGTCTGTTTGTCTGTCTGAGTACTCCCTCCCTAATAACTTATTAGATAAAAGCTTAACGCGTGTTCAAAATTTGCATTTAGTAGAATAAGAAATCACCAAACACACCAAAATTTGTTAAAAATGTTTATGTAATAAAAAATATTTAAAAAATTCAATACAGAGGTCGAGAGCTTTCGGAATAACTTGAATAACTTGAAGAATAACTTGAGAACCGCTGGATGAATCTTCTTCAAATTTGGCATGCATATTTAAGGACAAAAATCAATCTAACTTTGAATTTTTTTCTGTGTGGGTCCTTGTTGAGAAATTAGCGCGTTAAGGTGACAAAAATTTCCATGGAGGAGGATTAGAAACGAACAATGCTATCTAAAAGCTATCGTAGCAATCAATCCGTTACCGTTCTAACAATACAGCAACTTGCGTGTGCTTTGTAATCGGATTTAGACAACTTAAATACATAATATCGATTTAATTTCGTTTTTTAGAAAATGAAGAATTTGTACCGTTTGTATTATATAGATATTATAACTTAGAAATAAAAACCTAAATTTCAAGAAATAGCATTGTAACGAAAGTAGGATTTAAGTTCTTCCAGGAATATTTTACATATTTAATCATGCTGTTATTTTTGCTAGTAATTTGGAATTTTATGAATGTACTTATTACAATCTCCATACTATTATTTTTCTTAAATACATTCTGTCTGCTGTTCTGCTATTCTGTTTAGAGTGAAAGTTACCTTTGGGGAATTGATGTTAAACCTAAACTTTTAAATTCTACTTCATAAGGCTTTGAAATTCGTCTTTTATTTGTCTGTCTGAAATCCCTGTCTTATTATCTACAAAGTGGACCCAAAAGGGCCCTTCACTGGAGTCCCCAATCCTATTTCATTTAAATAAAGTGTCCTCGCCAACCAAATTGGGTCCAATGGGGGAAGTGCGCATGATCAGTGGATGGTGAGAGGATTATCCGATCAGTGACGAAGATGAGATTAGGATCACGGAAAGAGGGTGGTGCTATTGTTGAGTGGGTGACCATTCCTCAGTTCGCGTCACCCTTGGGTCTGTGAAGTGCACAGTCTAGGATTGTGGCTAAGGCCTCTCACCCACTCCATCTGTTAAAGACCCGCAAATTACGGATTCCACCTTGATTACATTGTCTATGAGAAATACAGAGCAAAAAAAAAAAAGTTGATATTGTTACTGAGGGGTACAGTTTTGTATGTTGCTTTGTTATCAAAAAAGAAAGTATTCCTGAAACAACATAACATCAACTTTCCTTAATTATTCTTATTTTTATGTCTTTGTTTTAAAACTATGTTAAACAATTTTTCTTGTTCTACAAGATGTTAACAAAAGACAAAAATTAGGAATAAAAGTAATAAGTGCTGATGATGACCTTCCATTGAGTAGATCGAAACCGTCTGTATTTTTATTCTTAATTTTCGGTATATATATATATATATATATATAGATATATATATATATAAATAAAACTTTGAGAGAAATTTTCAAAATTAAAAATTACGCCGTCCATTGCTATTCAACATGCATTTTTATTGACACGAAAAATCGTTCATTGATTCAGAAGTTATTAGGAGAGGAACGCACCCACATACGCAGACGTAATGATTTTATAAACCTGAACTTTTCTTAAGAAAGAAAGCTATAACTTTTCGAAGTATCCGAAAAAAAATTATTTTTTTTTCTCAATTCATTGACACATCTTGCAAGAACTTTAGAAATTCTTCACTAAATCTATTTGTTCAGATTTCAGCTATAAATTAACTTCATTTTTGAAAAATTAAAAATAAGAAAGTGAGGTTCATCAAATCAGTCTGTGTGTGTGTGTGTGTGTGTGTGTGTGTGTGTGTGTGTGTGTGTGT
>JAFIDM010004315.1:58224332-58252884 GCA_023159025.1 Thereuonema tuberculata | reverse complement strand
TGTGTGTGTGTGTGTGTGTGTGTGTGTGTGTGTGTGTGTGTGTGTGTCTCCTCTGCCTATCCCCCTTTTTAACTGTTGATTTGATGGATCTTCTTGAAACATGGTATGCATATTCGAGAACTAGGGACCTTTTACATTTGAAATCTTTTCCAAATTGATGCACGTGCGAAATATTAGCACGAGGAGGCGACAAAAATTGCCGTTGGAATCTAAACAATGTATTTCTGTCCTATTTCTGTTAATATCTCATTCCTTTGTTGGTCTTTTGTATCTGAGGAAGAGAGCCGTTTACTTCGGGCATCTCGAAACATGTCATTTTATTAAATAGTTTTTATATGTATTGTGCGTTATTGATCATTTTATTATTGTTACTTCCCGCACGTTAATATCTCATTATCATATCAAAACAATGATTTTGAATCCATTGCTCGAGTTTTGATTCGAATAAAATTAATCCTATTTAATCAATTTCAGCAAATAATTAAGATTTAATTCACTTTTTTTCAGAAAATACAAAATTTGTACTTATTTGTAGTCAATAGATATTAAAATTAGAATATAAATGTAGACTTTTTATTTTTATTGTTTTTATGACTTTAAATAAGAAAATTAAAGATGTTTTAAGAAATAATACCTTAAGGAAAGTAAACTTTCAGTTAAATAAAAAATTAACGTGCTGTGATTGTAACATAAAAATGAAAAATGAAAAAGCAAGAATAAGAAACAGCACCTGAATAAATAAATTGCCTTTCTGAATCAATTATCGGAAGGAATTGGGAACGGCCGTTTCGTCCTTCTAGGGACTCATCAGCCCAATCCGCCTTTCCGGATCTGCTTTGAAACAATTATAAATTCGGTAAGAATTCAAGAATAATAAGCAATTACATTACCTTTATATTTCTTTTCATATTTCACTGTTGTATTATAATTACAAACTCTGAATAATGCTTGAAAATAGGTGGGAGTTGTTTTTCTGCAATGCAGGCGTTAAAACAATTTTCTTTTAAACAAAAACTAATTTTGCAGATTATTAACGTGCGGGAAATAACAAAAATAATGCGACCAAAACCACACAATACATAGGCTATAAAAAAATATTTAATAAAAGGACATGTTTTGAGAAGCCCATAGTAAACGGCTGTCTTCCTCAGATGAAAGAACAATGTTGTTCTTTAGTCTAAGGAAGAGAGCCGTTTACTTCGGACTTCTCGAAACATGTCATTTTATTAAATATTTTTTTATAGTCTATGTATTGTGCGGTTTTGGTCGCATTATTAAAAACTAATTATATTTAAATCTTTATTAGATTCAGTGTCAGAATACGGATTGGAGTCGCTGGATCTTCGTAAATTATTTTTTTCAAATATTTGATACTATATATATTAAATTCAAAAAGTAGATCAAAAAAAGAAAAGCAAAATATTAGGAAAAAATTCAAGATCTTAACTATTAAAGAAAAATTTATCTATAAAACACTATTAAAAAATATTTTTGAAATAAAAAGGGCTAAAAATAACTAAAAAGAAGATTAATAACTAGAAAAAATTGGCTAAGAATCATTAATATTAACAAGCTAATAATAACTTTGGTCAAAGATTAGAAAGTGAAATCAATTAAATTGGAGAAATTATGAAACTGACAAACTGGAAAATATTAAAAATCAATTAGTATCAGATGTAGATGAAGAAAAAATAAATTTATATATTTTTAACTTAATTTATCTAATTTATCCATATTAATATTTCAGTGCCTATACCATAGGTGTATATTTATGTATGTTTATATTTATATCTAATAGGTCTGATTAACGTTTAAGAAAAAAAACAAACAACTTAAATGGAAATCTCCCATTGGCGAACTTTGGTCTCTATCGACGAACGTATCCTAAACCTATCTCTCTCCCGTTTTTTCCTCGTGCATGCACTGAAGAACATTAGGCCTTGGTCTAGGAAACATTGTCTGCTCAATTTTCATAATTACATTTATATGTCTCTGTCTATGAAATTTATTAGATGTTTTCATCCCCCATGGTATTCGTTCAACATTTTATTTAGCGATCAGAGATCTTTTATTTAAGGTTTTCTTACAATAATTTGTTTTCCTATGCTAAATATTGACTATGATTTTCTTTTAATACTGAATTTTTTTCTTATATAGTGAAAAATCGACGAACAAATTTGAATGTGACCCATTTCGAACGTATCTTCCTAAACGTACAGGCTTCAATGTAGTCAGTGTTGCAATAGCTTACTGTGTACATTTTTTAGCAGATGCTAACGATAATTATTATAAGTTTTTTCCCACTGTTTCTTTTCATTTCTACTCGTAATAAATGTGAAGAACACAACTCAGTAATAAAGCAATTAGCAGTGTAATTAGGAATTACAAATAAGACAATGAGGTTCAGCAAATCAACCAGTCTGTGTGTATGTATTGACCATCTTGGTCACTGATGGATCTTCTTGAAACTTGGTAAGCATATTTGAGGACAAGGACGTTATAACATTTAAATTCGATATATTTTCAATGTGTCCTTGCCGATACAGTAGCACGAGAAGGCGTCAGAAATTCCCATACAAAAGTAATGAAATCTAAATAAATGGATTTCTATTAATAGTTCATTGTTTAAAACAATGAATATTAGATGTTTTAGCTAATCTATTGCAAGTGATCTGATACGATTAAAATTAATCAACTGAAGTAATTAATAATAATTAATTATTATTTTTTAATCAAAAATACAAAAGTTGTACTCAGCAATTAGAATTTTTGAAAATAAATAGAAGCTTCTACTTATTTAAATTTTAATTAAATTTAAATCTATTTATTTCTATTTTATTTATTTACAAAATTTAAATATGAAGCTTTTCATTTTTATACAAAGAAAAATAAATATAAAGGAATTTTAATAACATCATAAGGGAAGTGAGCTTTAATTTCTTTAAAACTTCTTGTTTATATTGTTTGTTTTTAATATTATAAGTGCTCTTTCTCCTATGCTGTCACGTCAACTAAATCTTTTGTTTTGTCTGTTTTTATTTTTTAATTTAAGTAGTATTAATTTCATGATTTTATTTTAACTTATTTTAATTTTTTTGGTTAGTTTATTGTTATATTCTAATTTTAGAAATCTGAAAAGAAATAGTAATATGCTATTACAAATATTGATAAGACAATGTAATTTGAAATTTCGTATTTTTCTGTATAAGTTTTTATTTTCTAAACATTTCCTACAAATTACATTAATTTTTTTTTTCTAATTATGAGTATTATATAAGTGTAGTCGTACATAAAAAAGTTCCGTGAATAATACGCATTAAGAAATGTAATTCTTGATTTAATTCACAATATGGTATTATTATTATTAACATCAGCGCCGAAGTGGTTAGTTCAGAATTTCGCCGCTAGATGAGGCCACAACCCTGATGGCCGAAATGAATGAACAACTCAACGCGGAAGTCGAACGAAAAAGTTCTTTTTCGACACATACGGACTTTTTAATTATTAGTCTTTATTTATCCTATGCTTATTTTTATAAATATATAACTATAGAAATTCAATTAAAAAACAAAACAAATAACTAGAAAATCTAGAATCACTATTGTAGAACAAAAATAATAACCAAACGGCATTTAGGCTACATTTGTTTAAACTTTGCTAAAATTTAAAATTAGGTTTAAATAAAAAAAAAAAAAATGGAAATCTTTGATGGTTTACTATAAGTTTTTGAAGACAAAAGAGGAGCATTTGAACTTTTCGAAGCTTCTTGTATTTCGCATATTTATGGATTTCCTATAAATTAAATTATTTTTTTTTTTTTCTAATCACGAATAGTGATAAAAATATAAACCAATGTATGAAAAAGTAAACTAATATAAGGTTTTTAAGAAAATCGTTTTTGAATCATTCTTGTAATGTAAATGTAACAGTACAATCGAACTGCAGTATCCAGCTGAACTGGATTTAATTAATTTTATATATAAAAATCTTTTTGTTTATGTTTACAAAAATATTGTCGTTAGGAGCCTTTGTATATTTGATGCTTTATTCTCTTACAAATTTTCATAAATATTCTCCAAATTGCACAAAGTGATAATTTAAAATTTTATTAGAAATAGTCAAAATAATTAATTAACGCTAATTAAACGTAAATGCAGAGAACGAATTTCAGTATAACGAACAAATATAAGCTATCCAACTAGAAAGAGGCAGGTGCACACAAACTTTGAAAGATTTGAAAAAAAAAAAGAAAAGAAAATATAATAACTAAATAAAGACGGAAACAAACTCTATAGAGACAGTCTCAGACGTCAGTCGAGCTTTGTTAGCTGGCTACCAATATAACATTCTGTTAGATCACAGTTAGAATGAATTTTACTTAACACTCATTGTTTGGGATCTTATTGTTTGGATCTGACAACGTCCATAGAAATCAGAGAGGACTGTAGCTACACAGTTAGTAAAAAAAAAAAAAAAACTTATGAAAAACATGAGAAAAGTTAAATAAAAAAAAATAGTGGTTTTTTACTTTAATAAAGATTTCGAATTGGAACTATTTTTTAGGTGTTACACAATGTATTGGTTCCATGCAAATTCTTGGGGAACGAAGTATATTCGGAAAGGATAAAGGCTTTTGAAGTATATATAAAGTTACATACTTATTAAATAAAAACTAAAAATTGTTATGAAAACAGTCGTACATGGCCTGTAAATTTTTCGTTAACTGCTTGCGAATCAATAACTTCAAAACATCTCTATTCATTTTGGGAGCTGAAATTGAAGAAGAATTTTAATAGTTTTTCATTCCTGTAAGAGAGAACGTATCAGAAAAGAAAGAAAAAGGAAATGGATAATTTTTTTTAAGATTAAAGGTTATGAAGTGATGGAATTTAAGATAAGATAGTTCTAAATATTTCAAGGATTTAAGATAATTCCAAATAAGTTAAAAGAAAACAAAAAGTTGGGTATACTTTTTATGCTTCGAATACTAGACAGTATTATTTATTTCTTTACCACATTTCCGGATAAATGCGGAAGTATGATTAAGCTTTTTGCTGTAATACTGTAAATTACTATAATTTTTAATATTAAAAACTTTCCAACTTTGATATCTATTAAATCATTTTATTTTACTTCAGCATTTATTTTTTAAAAGTATATATATCCTTTTTACCATATTTTACTTAATAAAAATAATTTATTTATCCATTTACTTAACTAGTTTCTCGTATTTTATTTATTTAACTCTAATTATTCTTAATACGATTGTATAGTAAATAGTTTTATATATACGTAAATCTTGAAACATTTTTTAACCAATTTACCTTAAAAATTTATATTTAATTTAGAAAATTTGTAAGTAAACAATTAGTTTTAAAAAATTATGTATAATTTCCTTTAAGATTCGTTACGTTCCCATTTTTTTTCTCAAATTAAATATAAAAATTTGTAATTTTTGAATTTAAGAAATTATTAAAAATATTTCTTCACATCAAAATAATAATTTCGTTTTAATTAATAATACAAATTTAATTAAATTCTTGATTTGTTAAATTTATACTTCATTGATTATAATTTGTTTTTTTGCTTGACCTTTGAACTTTAAATCTTTCGAAACGAATAATTAAAGTTTTTTAATAAAAAAAGTAAAAAAATCATTAAAAAATTAAAAAAAAAACCAACAACTTACATCTAAAATTCTCTTATTAAAAGTTGAATATTATTTTTATTTCGTTCTCAATTCTTAAGGGGCTTATTTAGCCGCTGATTATTCTTCGAGTTTTCAATTTTTGGTTTCTTTGTATAAGTAAAGCATCCAAGGGGTTACTGTATTATTTTCAATGAGTGTTTTCATAAAACATATTTTTATTTTGTAATATTTTATTTAAATTTTGTAAGCTAATGTATTTAACTTATGTGATAAAATTATTGGATATTATCTTAAAAATAACTTAACACGGTGCCATTTCTTTTATTTTCTCCATAGTTCAAGGAGAAAATCACTTTACACAAAAGAAATTATATTTCAAAATTGAATCAAAAAAATCTTAATTTTGTTACATTTTATTTTTCATTAAAAAAAAAAATGAAAGAAATAATATTGGTATTATTAATAAAAATAGTTGCTTGATACTAGGATGAGATTTATTTTGAAACGTTGATTTGATATTTTATCATTCTTTCTTTACTTGTTTTTTTTTTTTTTTTTAATTTTTCTTATTAAATTCGGTTATTTATTTATTGAAAATGATATTTTAATGACTGTAATGTTATTAAGCGTACGAAAACAATTAGAAATTGCTTGGCGTTGAATTTTACGCAGTAAAAACTGATTGGCTGATTCATTTTGGTACTTATACCAAGTTTCATGAAAATCGATGTAGTGGGAGTTGCGTTATTGCAAGGCAGAACAAAATGATTGGTAATAAATAACATACCCGTCAAGAAAAACGCCCTTAAAAAGAAAAAAAAAAAATGTTGGAAATTTGTAGTTAAGCCGAAGTGATAATCTTTTTATATTTAATTAATAAATAATTATAGTCATAATTACATTATTTGAAAATTTCGATAAGTAATTAGTTAATTCATTAAAAGGGTGAGACCGTGTTCACAAGTAACATCCCTAAACAGCTGTTTCTCGCTAAATTGGCGATCATCAATTGGGAGTAGTTATGTGTTTACATATATGTGTTCATATATTTTAGGCGCTTATTTCTTTCTTTACAATGCGCATCGAAAATTCTTAGAGGCTGCCGGAGGGCAGCACAAGAATTTCTTTTACTTTATTTTTAATGTGTATTTTGCTTTTTTAGTTTAGTTTTCTGGAAGTGCCATTTCCATTCCTGCTTCTAATTAGTTAATTGACTCACAAAATGAAGTAAATCTGACTATGAAAGATTCAAAGTTCGTAGATAAACATTACTGAGTAACTATTTATTCGATATATCGTCAGAAACTAAATATTTAATAACATGCTTTTCCGTGATTTGAAAAAATTGAAAAAATGATCTGAAAATTTGCAAATAAAGATTGTACTTATAAAGATTGTACTTAAAAAGATTGTACTTAGTGCAAATTTAGATTGTACTAATGTATGTTGAAATGGTTTAGTAATTAATTTGATATAATTATATTATATCAAAACTTTTTTCACCAACTAATAAAAGGCAATTTCCATTAAAATTTATGCAAAATAATAAATACTTATATTTAAAAAATAGATTATCAGAAAAGTAAATATAATTACGATTATATTGTTTCATTATCTACTAGTATCGTTATTATTGTCAAACATAATTATCGTTGTTTAATGATACATACAAAAAAAATTACATAGTAATTAGGCTAAGATTACAAAATTAATTACATTGGTTTTTTTTAAAAAATAATCATTAAATTTTATATCTACATATGTATTGTTATGCAGAAAAAAAATTAAATATCGGATACTTAAATTTATTCAGTATATAATAAACTGCAGCATTCTTAAAGGCACATAGTTAAATATTATTTCTATAAATCTACTTATGTACATTATATGTAAATATAACAATTATTAATAATTTCAACAGTCATACTGCGTTTGATAGGGATTTCTAACAAGACTGAATTTGTTTTTTTATTTGTTTTTAATTTAAGTAATTAAAAAAAATCATGTATTTTCAGACATACATGTTAGAAATGAAAACATGTTATTGAATTTTAGCATAAAAAAAAAAAAAATTAAGTTCATAAAATAATAAGAATGTATGCGAACATTTGTCATATCGCTCACTTCCAAGAAAGTTTTATTATAAATATCTAATTAATAAAAAATGTTTAATAATGCGAAAGGTTAAGCCGAACGTTATTAAAATAAACCTAATAAATTTAACTTCGTGAATAACCGGGGACCTTTTTTTTTCGATTAATATTTCATTTCTACAACAAAACTAATAATTATTACTGTTTTAAGTAATGTATAATATTTATTATACATCTATCTGAAAGATTATTTTCTAAATGAAAATACTGTAAAAATAAAATTACTTAAACTGTATAAAACTAGTCCATTTTCAACTTTAAATTATAATTTAATAAAATTATAATGACTTATCAAATAAAATAAAAAAATGAATAATGCAGCATTTTCTTAATTATCATCTACAGTTATCTTAATAATAAACTTCTAGAAATTTCTTCCCCTTATTGTAATCTAAATATACACATTTCTGAACCTGGAATATTTAATATAAAGTTTATATTTTAGAAATGTACTATTAAATGATAACTTTTTGAAAAACCCTTATTTTATTGTTACTTGGAACTTACAGTAAAAACCATAACTAAATATCACGAAATCTAAATCTAATATCGACGTAGTTTCTATTGTCGTGCTTAATATTTCTTGAAAGTATGAATGAAACAGGACTTACAAAATTTATGTTAAAAATTAGATTAAAACTAATTTATTATTAGGAAATTCTTTTTATTAAGTCACAAGCTAATATTTTGTTTTTCCTTAACAATGTAACTCGTTAAGTTTTTATTTAGTACAGACATGTTTCTTTTATATGACATAGTTTTTGTTGTATAGTTCTTTGTGTGATATGAATTGACTGACATTTTTATTTAATATATTTTTGTTTGGAACTTACACTCCTTAATTATTACGTAATTTGTTTTACATAATAGCTGATAAAATTATAAAGAGTGTCGTCGAGACTTACCTGTACCATTCTAATCCTCTGTCGTAATGTCTATCGAAGAAATGTGTTTCTGGTCCGACGGCCTTAACGTCCGGATGCAGCCGGATGAACTCTAGCAGAGCCCGGGTGCCTCCCTTCTTCACGCCGATGATGAGCGCCTGCGGGAGACGGCGCGTCGCGTTGCTTCTCCTCGCGGCGGCTGTCGTCGTATCAGCGGAACCGCCGAGCACGTGTCGACGGCTGCGGCGGAGGGCTTCGGGTGACCGCAGAGACGAGGCCATCGAGGCCGCGCCTTTCTTCGGCGACTCTCCGACCAAGTCCGCCGCGTTGACGGAGTCGATAGGGCCGCCGCTCCGGAAGCCGAGAATGAGCAGGAACCCGTACGTGGTGACGGCCACGGCGAGCAAGTGGCCTTTGCAGCGGGCACGGACCGGCATCGTCGCCGGCGCCAACCATTACCTCACCGCTGCGTGGTAGTTCACCGGCGGAACGACTCATGATCCATCGCGCCTTCGGTGAATATTCCAGAATCGATCAGACAAACGAAAACAACAACTAATAAGAGCTTTTTAGTATAACAAAAGTCATTTTCCACTTTGTCCAAGTGACTCTCAAAGTTCTTAACACAGTTAATCACGAGCTCCTTCACTACCATGTAACGTTTTTCTTCTTATCAGTTTTAAAAGTTAGTCCTATCTTTGCGCTTTACGTTTATTGAACAGTGTTACGAGCATTGTCCAGAGTTCAGCTAATAAGTGTTTGTAGATTTCTTTGACGATTTTTTTTTCGTGTCCTGTTTCCGTCCGTCTCTTCTTCAAGTCTTCCCGCCAGAGCAAGAGGTCACACTGTCGGCGAACAACCAATCTATGCGCTGTCGAGCTGTCGGTCGCATGTTATAGCGTTTGCTGGATTCGAGTAGGAGGACAGCGGTGACTCCGCTTCCCGGCTCCTTTCCCACCCGTCTGAACCTCATCCTCCCCCGACATTTCCAATTCCCCGATACTTGGGGCTCGCGATTGGTCGATGGGAGCACCCACGTGGCTTTTCGGCTTCGAGTTCCGCTGTCACTCGCCAGGTGGAGCCACTGCCAATGGTTCCGCGAACGAAAGAGAAAGACTTCTACTCTCAGTTTTCCCCCTCCCTCACATTAACAAGAAGCACCTTTTTTTTTCTTTTTTCGGGTCCTCTTTTGCGATTTGCCGCCAGTATCGAATACAATAGTGAAATACAATGCTTCTACTCTCCCACTGAACTTGGGAAGAGAGCTATCCAGTGACGTGTGGAGGAATTGTAGATCTCAAGACAAAAACAAAAGAGCGCGCCACAAGAACTTCAAGGAGCACCGAATCTAACCCCTTTGGATAAACGTGAGAACCAAAGCCAAACCCAGTTTTCTTACAGCGCCACACGTGGGGGGCGGGGGGCGGAAAGGATGTTCGATCATTTGTTAAAGTCAGTGGTCTCAAACTTGGACGCTACAAGTAGTTCTCGAAGAGTCTTTGTGCGGCCCGACTTACAACATATTTTAGCAGTTCTTTAATTCTACTTCAACAATTCCTTTTTGTTTCAAAGTATAGCTCAGCTCTAAAATTGTTGTTCCAATCAAAAAAATCCAACTAAGATTTTAAGAGAAGGAAAAAAAAATCATTTCTGCTGAATTTTTCAAAACAGCTTAAGGTACAAGTCCTCAATCGCAAATCCGAAATTCTGAATGCCGATTTTAAAGCTCTAAAAATCTATAGTTTTTTGCGCGGTCTGAGTGATATCAATCCCGATTAATATCTCATGCGGCAGAAGGTGTAGTTATGTGCGATCGTCAGTGGACTCAGTTGTGTTATGAGCGCTGTTACTGTGCAGAAGTGCGTCTGCTGCTCTCGGATAATTTTACTCTTTCGGAATATTCATAAAATTAATTCAAGTTTTTTTTTAATATTTTCCGTATAAACTAACCACCTGTACTAGAATATTTAACCCCACTGTTTGATCTTAGTTATTGTTAACGGGAGCGATGATGCCACAGATCCCGCTCGAGTATAATCGTGATGTGTAGAATATAAGATAATTTGATGTTTAACGTGTGTAAAAAGAACACGTTATTAATGTAAGCATCAATAAAACAGGTAATAAGAGAAACTATTTTAAATATGTATATATAAAAAATATATTAAAAAAGGTGTAATAACATTTTGAATAGTTTCGTCAGGCGGTGTAATGCCGTGACATCGTCAGCATAGATAAAGTTTACAAAAACACACAGTTCGTAAATAAGAAAATAATATTATTTCTTTTTATAAGAACTCTGTGTTTTTGTAAACTTTATCTATACTGACGATGTCATGGCATGAAACCTTTTTTAATATTTATATTTATATATATATATATATATAGATAGATAGATATCTGAGTGTCTGTGTGTGTGTGTTGTTTCTCTTATTACCTGTTTTATAGAATATAAGCTCCGATGAAGGGGAGCTACACGGATAGCCGCCCGGGGCGTTTGGCTTAATAGGGCCCAAATTCGAAATTGTTCAAAAAATAAAAAAAAAAATCAAATTAAATATCAAGTAAGCTTATCTAGTTAATGAAAAAAACTAGAATTTTTGGGGGCTGTTATTATTAAAGGGCGCCGATGACATCTTTTGGCACAAAAATTTCTTTTTCCAGTTCTGAGTAGGCAGTATCCTTTTAACAAAATACCATTTGAATTCCGAAAATTTCCGAAAACTAAAACCCTTTTGAGCCCGAGGATTTTGGATGTAGGATTGTGAACTTATAGTTACTTGTCTATCATTGATCCAACTATAAATCTGAATTTAAAAGTTAAAGCCCGAGAAAAATCGGCAACATTAAAATTTTGACTAAATAACTTGGTTGTTCAGGACTTTCTTTTGAATTGGAATCTGAAATCTTTCGGAAGTAAATTGTACGACAAAATAAATTTAAAAAGACATTTCTCGCAAGGGATGTGCGTGACCTCGAACGCTGAGAACCGCACGAAAATGTGCTTAGAATATAAATCGCTCGCCCCAAAACAGTGGTATGAGTCATTCCCATGCAAAACTCAGCTGTTGTCTGCTAGCGCACTTTGAAGACTGAATAGCTGTGCAACACTATCAGATCAGTAGGAAAAGTTTGTTGATCAGATAGCGTAATTATTTTAAGCAGAGGGAAATATAGCAATGTAGTCACGACATTGAAATATGTGTGTTTTTTTGGTCCTATTGCATCGATATTTTGTTTCTTTGCGTTACCAAAGTTCCTCTCTAGGACCTTCAATAGGTGATCATTCAAATGTCTCTCGTGATAAGACGTGTAGACGTTTTTCATGAGAATGACTCACTGTTTTGGCATGAGCGATTTATATTCTAAGTATATTTTCGTGCGGTTCTCAGCGTTCGAGGTCATGCATTTCCCTTGCCAGTAATTTAAAACTTAAGAATTACTTTTAATCATTGCAGAATTAAAATTATAATCTTGATAAAATGGTTTGATTGTAAGTGATGCCGTACAGTGGAATTATTAGGGTTATGTGTTTGTGTGTGTATAATGTCTTCCACAGCCCAAATCTCTGGTCGGAGTCCTGTATGTCATATCTTTTTGGATTCCCTAAGATCTGGAAATTTAGGGGAAAGTCCGACTTCCCCCTTTTTTAAGCGGTTATTGACCGAGTCAGCAAAATAGTGGAAATTGCCAAAACATGGGTCTATCTATGCTGAATCAACTAATCTGAAAAGGAATATGATAAGTGGCCATATTGGGTCAATATGGCCATTTGCTCAAAATCGTCCGAATGGAGCAAATTGTACTGGATCACTGGTTTTATTCAAAACTGTGAATTTATTGTATTTTAAAATAGCAGTTTATTATATTTCCCAATTTATTTTTTTATTCTTTTTAGTTTTAAAAAACGAAACCATCCTGAGAGAACAAGAATCTAATTACCTGAAAATTTTATCAATTCTATTTTTTTATAATCCTTTCAAGTAGGAACGCTCTATCCAGGTAAGTCTCTATAAATTTGTAAATTACCAATCTCTCCGAATTGAATTTGCATTATCTTAAATCCGGTTACTTGTAACAAAATCAAAGCACTCACAAATTTAAAAGGATTGCGCAGCGTGGTTGCATATCCCCAAAAACAAGATGGAAAAAAAAATTATATCGAGATTTGCTGTTTTGTTTCCCGTGGTTTTATTAGTTTTCACTGGAAAATTTCTCCTCACAATTCATCACGTGAGAAAGGATAGTCTCTCGTCCATAAATTATCCAATACCAAGTTTCAAGAAGATCCATTCACCTATTTAGAAGTTTCTATGAACTACTTTTGTTGAGAACTAAGCTGTTTTTTCTTATCATAAATTCTAAAAGTAGAATTGTGGGATTAGTTTTGCAGAGATTTTAAGAAAGTTGTAACAGCTCGCACAAAATAATGTTAGGACAATTTTTGTTCCAATTTCTCAAAAAAAAAAAAAAAGTAGTTTTTGAAAGAATTTCAAGTCTCCTTTCGTTAATTTTTTTTTTCTTTTTGTTTCGATTTCAAAAGTAAAACTTAGATCCTGAAATAGGCGTACCAATTTTCAAGAAGATCCATTTAATGGTTTCTGATTTTATTAGGTAAGAGAGGGAAACGCATACCAATAGACTGAATGACTTTTTTTGATCACTTACTTAGAGGTTAACTAAATGATCGCAAATGAATGGCCTGGACTGAGAATAAGTCCTAAGAATATTATAAAATTTATTAAAATTCACTTTTTTTCTATAATTTTTTGTTATCTTCATGTGCTAATTTCTCCCGGGTAACCCGGGAATTCACACTGGTAACTTTTCATATTCAAAAGATAGAATATCGCTTGTCTTCATAGAATATCGCTTGTCGAGGGTTTAGAGAATTTACATTGAGAGGTTCAAGGGCCGATCTACACGAGCATTGCTAACGTCGTGTTACTTTAGTCCCCAGACATTCTTATAGGGGTAAAATAAAGGAAAGTGCACCCTCGAGGACTCAGCTTCACCAATGCTCGTGTAGACCGACTTAGCATCACTGATACCTACGAAGGTGTTGAAAACGCTCGTGTAGAAAGCATCTTTCATTTTCCATTGAAATTCATGGGATTTTGCTCGGATCTGTAAGAACAAACAATGCTAATGCCGCGTTTTCAACGCTCGTGTAGACCAGGCCCAAAAGGGATTGTAGTAAGGAGATTATACAAACACACACATAGTGATTTTATGAATCTCAATTTCCCAAACAAATGTAAAAACAGCATTTTATTTTAATAAGTTACTTATTTATTAATACTTTACCATATAAATTAAAAAAAGGAGTTTCTAAAATAATTTGAAGTCTATCTTCATTAAAATATTTATATTCTTTACCTTTTTTTTTATCATTAAATTGAAAACGAATACATAACCAAATCTTCATTTTTTTTAATTATAAACAGTAGTTTTTTTTTTTATTTTATTTTATTTTCTCAAATAAATAAATAAATAAATATATCTGTAAATATGGCGTTTCCTGAATCCAACGAATTCTAATCATATTACAATAATATCACACTGACAGTAGAGGGATTAATAAACGGATTAAGGCTTCAATAACATCCATTGTTTTAGTTCTAAGGGATTTTTCTGTAGGATATTTTTTATCATCTTCTCGCGCTAATTTATCGACAAGAATCCACACAAAAAAATATCCACGAAAAATTGAAATGTGGAAGTTAGATCATCTCTCGACTTTTGATGTCGATGCCGAGTTTCAGGAAGATTCCTGCAGTAGTTCCAAAGTTATTAGAGAGCACTAACACACATTGATTTCCTAGGAAGTAAGCTAATAAATAAATACAATTCGTGTAGGTCGTGTAGATGGGATCAAGGTGCGGTCCATGAAATTTATAATTAATTGTAGTTTTCGGGGAGGATCTTCGGTTTCAGGGGAAGGCCGCGGTGCGTGACACAGCCCGAGTCGGAATGTAAGAGTGATGGAGACGATGGTACGAGGCGCAGCGAATGGTTCATTACAAGTGCGACTGTGAAGGGGGGGAAGAAGCCAATGTTTGCCGACACCGGCTCCCGGGATCGACAGGGACTTCGGGGAAAAACGTTCGCCTCGGCAGAAACCGTTACAAATGTGTGTGTGTGCTTTTCCGAAAAATAAACGAACAGAAAAGGGAAAGAAAAAAAAGTAAAGTCTTGTGGCTCCATTGCGTTCTTCCACGGTTAGCCAAGTGTTAAGAGTGTTGTGCTGTCGCCGATAGCACGTGAAGTATGCCTAATTTCACAGTTTCTGAGGCGAACCTTAATAGGCTTAGCTCTCGGTCTTAAGAGTGGCAGTTTTTATACCTCTACAAAAAGTAGCTCTCAAAATTACAGCTTTAATTTTACTCTATCAAAAAAAAAAAGTTTTTAAAAGAACTTGAAACCTACTTTCACAAACCTTAACTCTTTTTTTTTTTAATAAATTGAAAAAAGGAGTTCTGAAATAACTTGAGTGTTTCCTGAAGATATATTATTTTTTTTATTAAATCATGAAAAATAATACCAAACGACCTTTCTCCGTATATTTTTTAAATTATAGTATACTATTATTGTGTTCTGCTGAACACAAACAGCAAAAATTTTCTATTTTCTGAAAAAAAAAAAAAAAATGCGTGAATCCGCTGTATTGAGCTGTTTAAATCGGATTTATTTTAATTATATTGTAAAGCGTGAAGCTTATTATAAAAAGAGATTAAAATAGATTAATATGCCTTGTGTAAGACATCACAGAAATCTAATGTTTAGATTCCAATGCATTTCTACGGGAATTTTTATCAAATTTCTCGTGCTAATTTCTCGATAACGACCATTCGGAAAACATTTTAAACACAAAAGTTAAATTGTCTCCTTAAATAGGACAGCTTCAAGAAGATGAACATTCAGCTGTTCAGAAGTTATTAGGGAGGATTACACATATACATAAAGACAGACTGACTGGTTCTTCTCAAGAAGCCTAGGAAATTGCAATTTTTTATTTGTCTTGTATTGGATAGATCAGTGTCGTACCCGGGGAAGACTGGGGGGGGGGGGATGAGGCTGAACCCCCCCCCCCCTTCCAACCAAAAAAATAAAGAAAGAAAAAGACAAGACAAAAAAGAAAGAAACAACGAAAAACCGAGAAGAAACTTTTATTAAAGCGCTGATGTGTTTTAAACGCTTTTAAATAATTTAAATAAATTGTTTCAGTGATCATTTTTCAAAATAATAAGATACAGACACATCAGTGCTTTAATGAAGGTTTTTCTTCTCATTCTTTCTTTCTTATCTTTTTCTTTTTTCTGCATCTCTTTATTTTGGAAAGTGATCATTGAAATAATTTATTATTTATTTTAAATAGGCCTACATCTGAATGGACTTCTTGCGATATTCTTAGCTCCGCAATCCTCACCTTAATCCTTTGTGCACCACTGTGACACGTAATAGATAGAAGAAAGTCACTTTTTATTCCGAAATCTGGAGGAACAACAACATTAACATCAAAATCTTAAGAACCCTGATTTAATGACAGCTTCACTTACACGTGGGGATCCGGAAGTTCTGGAAGATTCTGGAAGAATACGTATAATTGTCTCGTATTCCTACAGAAATTTTATTTACAGGCAACTTTTGTGAAACGTGTTTCTTTCTTTGGAACGAGACTTTTAAATCACTGCCAGGACATCTGTAATAATCGTGTCACTGTTGAACTAATCTGTATCATTATGGGTTGGGTTTTCGGAGCGGGATATGAGACACCGCCATGTTTTTACGTAACTGAGCGTTACGTAAACAGGTTAAGTAGAGGGCGGTGGAATATTAAGAGTTCTTTTCCCTGGAATGATGTGATTACATTACCATGATTGGTGGAGACGGGGGTGTATCGATGGAAAGCAAGTTTTTTAGCAAGGGGGCGCCACCGTACGGTTAATTGAACCTCTCTGGGTAAAATTTAAATATTTTTTTTTCTAACTCTGTTCTGATTATGGATGTAGGAGAGAAACGAGGAAATGAAATTTTCCCGCCATTTCCGATTACCCAAAGTGAGTCAAACACAAGAACAGCCTAAATTGATCGGTAAATAAGCTTAGGAGTAATCAGTTTTAAGTTAATAAAACAATGTCTTGTGGGTCATTGTGTTTGTTTCCCAATAATTTTTGAACCAATGATTGGTCCTTCTTGACCCTTGCTATATAAATCAATATTTCATATGTACACCAAGATTAACTGACGAGGGATGATTTTTTTTGTAATATATCTTTATGATCTTTACAAAAAATTTATTCGCATAGTGAAATGAAAAAAAATCCACCCACCCCATACACGCAAACAAAAGCATGGTAAGTTAAACAATCAACTCACTAGAAATGCATTTCTATTGAAGTTGTAGGAATAGGGTTTGGTTAAAATACTTACATGCGTCTCAGATTTCTATATAGAATTTATTAGGTGGCTAACCATCACATTGACGTATATTTTCTTTCTGTTAGGTCGTCTAGGCTAATTAGAATTCATTGTTATGTTCAAACATTATAAACAAAGCATATGCCAATGTCATTGTCTTAGACTTAAGCTAAGTATTTGAAGCGACTTAAGTGACTTAATTTTATTGAATCCCTTTCTAGCAAATGGAAAATTTGAATCTACATTGTTTTCAGTATTATTAAATTTACAATTTACACCATGAATATGAATATTACAGATAAATAAATAAATAAATAAATAAATAAATCTGACTAAAAAAAAAACAACAAGCCCTCGTTTTACACATTTCTGAAATTAATATAATCTAATATTCATATTATCTAATATTCAAGTAAATAATATTCACGAAATTATTAAGTAAAAGAAGTTTGTATCAGCGCGGATCTGAATCTAAATACGTTTTTATTAAATATATATATATATATATATATATATATATATATGTATCTTGAATTGCGCTCGTTGTGTCTGTTAGTTTTAATCCAATTAAAAGTAAGTTAAAGTTAAAGTTGCGATCAGGCCCAGAGGACCGCGCAATGCAGCTGGAGGGTAGGCTCCAGTGTTCAGAACCTACGGGACAAAGTTGAGGACGGGGGGTCGGCCCGTCGCTCGCCCGCCTTTAACTCCCGGGAAAGAAACCCGGTACCCATTCTATAGAGGGCTGGGTAGACCCTAGGGCCCGTTTGGAGGAGAAAGAAGCGTGGAAAAATTCCCGGCCTCCGCCGAGGCCGGGAATTGAACCCGCCACCTCCAACCCGCAACCAAGCGCCCTTTCCCACTCGGCTATCGGGCCCACAATCCAATTAAAACAAGTAAGAAATTTTCCTAGGTGTTGTCAATCCATTACGTAACTACTACCTACTTAGTTTTTGATTTTTTATACACTGTTGTTTCGTAATATTTACGATTACATGATTTTCTTATTATTTTACTTTTCTTAATATGAAGCACCTTAGGTTAACATGGCCATTTTTTTATCCATGGCCTTTTGAATTGCCACTTAATTTATCTACCTTAAGCTTCTTGTGTTCCCTATATCAAAACATCTTAATGTTTCGAAAATAAGTAAATATTTGTGCACGATCATTATTTGTAGACAACTTAAAATTGACATTACATTCAAAGAGCTGGTATTACTGTTTTTGTAAGTTTTTTTTTTTTTAATATTTTTTTTATTATTATTATTAATTTATTTCGTTTTGAGTCTATTGTCTAAGCGAGGCTCATCTGATCACTCAGTCTGTGTGTATGTGTCCTCTCTTAACTTTTAAATCGCTGGATGAATCTTCTTGAAACTTGATATAAATATTTAAGCAACCTAAAGACGATCAAACTTTCGTATCCCAAATGTTTTCCAAAAATGGGTCCTTGGCGAGAAATTAGAATGAGAAGTTCCCATAGAAAAGCATTGGAATCTAAACAATGGATTTTTATCCTGCGTTTGTTAATATGCCATTGTCTTAAATAATGAATATTAAACCCTTTAGCTAATCCATTAACTTGCGCATATGATTAAAGTGACTCCGATTTATAGACAACTTAAGTCACAAAAACGGATTAAATTAATTTCTTTAGAAAATGAAAAAACTGTAAAAGTGTTCGCATTTGGCACCATTTTTTAATTTAAAGATAAATGTACGCTTTTAATTGTTATCATTTTCAAGACAAAAAAAAGAAATGTCACATTAAGGAAAGTAGGGTTAAGTTCTTTCGAACTTTGTCATTAGATAATATCAATTATTTTGCTCTTTAAACGGAAACAAACAAAAAACCTGTTTTCATTTTAAATATTGCATCTTACATTTTTTGTTGTGTTTCTAAATGTCGTGAAAAAAAGTAAAAAAAAAAAAACCATTAAAATTCTCTTGTATATTAATATCTTCAAATTTTTCATTATGGATAAATAATTCATTAAATTATGGTTAATGCACAAACTATATATCGTCCAAAAATATGTACGCGAAGATTCAGGAAGATCCATTTAATGGATCAAAGTTATTTTTATAATTAATGAATTATAAATACAAATACTGAGATAGATTGATTGATTTTTTTTTAGTCTTTTTCCATAATAAAAAAGGCTACAGATAAATAAAATTGTAGTTAAACTGAGGATGCAACAGTTTACAACAACAGAACTAATAAGTAACGAAACTAAGAAATGTTCGTTCGTGGAAAATTCCCCCTTAAGGGTTGTACCTTAGTTAAAGAGGAGAATTTTTTCCACTCAGTGACTTCGATGAATGAGAAAGTGAATGCTATAGGAGAGGGTGGGTTGAGGGGGACAAGTGTTAAGGCCTCTTGTACTGTCATGAGTGGGTCAGCAACCGAATCGAATCGCAGCGCCCTCAGTGAAGAGCTTTCGGAAATTAATCTACATTCCCACAGGGGGACAGGGTTCAGTTGGCAAAGTTCCGTTTTCCTGTAACTGAGTCGAGGAGGAAAGATAACCTTTTATTATTATTTTTTTTTTTATGAACAAACTTTTTTGTAAATGCTTAATTTCAAATTCATTTGAGAAAAACTGTTTCTTCTCAAACTGTTTCTTTTTAGGCTTCTGATAGGAAGCCTACTAATCCCGCTTTGTCCGTCCGTCTATAGACAAGTATCATTAAAATCTCATTAAATTATCATTAAGCACAACAATCACAACAATCGCAGCAATTGCGCCTTTTGCATTCGCAACAATCACATTTATATTAATAAGGAAATTAAAGCAATAATTCAACATAAATTACGTATCAGAACCGTTGCGAAGCATTCTGATTGGTTTACTAATTGCATTCCTATCTTGTTTGTTTTATGTTCACCAACCATTATTAAATTTGAAATTTTTGGTTTAGAAAATGTAGTTTTATATCATCTCTTATCCTTCAATATACATACTAGGTTTCAAAAAGATCCTTTCAGCTGTGGAAAACGTTTCAGAAGACAAACACACAGACAAAACGATTTAATGAACCTTTCTTTCCTGGAAAAGTGTACTAATAAATAAGCTAGTAAATTAAGCTTTTTTCAGTAAATGCTAGCAAAAAGCAAGGATTTGAGTAGACTGGGGCGTTTGAAAACTGTAACAGATTTCAAATTTAAACTTAATCTAATTGAACAAATAAATTACGACATTAAGAAAAGTTACTTCAACATTTGCGAATCCCAATACACAAAAACACATTTAAATCACAGGTACATGAACTTCAGTTCTCATATTTTCTTCTTCATGTTTTCAACACATTAACGTAAGTGAAGTTTTTAAATGTACGATACTTCAAATCTGCTAAATGTATGATACTTCAAATGCTAAACCTTCAAGTGTTTTAACACGTGACAGTGCAACGTAGGTCAGACCAAAGGTTGTTGTGTACATGCTATTTGTACGAAGCGTAGTGAGCATGCGCAGTTTAAAAATGGGCGTTTTGCCCTCTTAGAATTCATGTAAGTATTGAAATTGTGATCTGCACATTTGCGTGCAATTTTGCAAGTGTGTGGAAAATTTCATCTTCCTATCTATTGTAGTTTTTGAGTAAAAGGAATCACAAACTTCAAATGTCGATTTCGGTGTGAGTGGAGAAAGGACGTCTCTTCGCTCTCCAATAATAATGTGTTTTGTAATAAAAATTGTCATGATGATGACAGAATTTAAAACATCCTTTTAGCGTATTCTTCTAGGAATGTGAGGCTCATCAAATCAGCCAGTCTGTGTATGTGTGTTACATGTTTCCTAATGACTTTTGATCGCTGAATGGATCTTCTTACAACTTAGTATGCATATTTAAGAAAAAGAGACCAATCTAACTTTTATATATGAAATCTATTCCAGGTAGATCTTGGTCAAGAAATTAGCTCGAGGAAAAGCAACAACAAAATACATATAATAATAATAATAATAATAATAATAATAATAATAACAGTCTCAGCACACTAGGACTTCACAAAAACACTTATGCACAACTGCAGAAGGCTGTGGTACTCAACACTACACGCATAGTTAGGAAATTTATGGACACAAGCACACATCCCTAATCATTCTTGCACACATCTTTACACTTGGCAGTATGTGCTTTGGTCCTTGACCCGCCATATTGTTTTTGCTGGGGAAACCCAAGGTTTGAAACATACAAACACAATAATAATAATTATATTTTTTTTTTTTTATTTCTTAGTTATTTTAAATTACATTTCAGTCCCGTTAGGAATATAAATTCCTATCAACAGGTGCTGTATTTATTTTAATACATAATAATTATATTAAAAAAATTACAATTAAATAAATTTTATAAAAATTACAAAATCAACTTATCCTCAAACAATTCGAAACAAAAAATATCAACAGATTAGCACAACATAAAATTAACAAATTATTAATTAATATTTAAAATTGTACAAAAAGCCCAGCACAGACTAAACAAACAAATTGCCTTTTTCTGATTCACTTATCGGGGGGGATCAGGTGACAGCTGTTTCGCCATTCTACTGGCTCTTCAGACCTGACCTGCCTCCCCCGACAAAGAATCAGAAAATAATAATAATAATAATAGTCAAATATCCTTAGAAAACCATTAGAATTTATAGCGATATTTTAAATAATGAATGTTAAAATCCTTTTAGCTAATCCATTAATTTTCGCATTAATTTCCGCATGATTAAAATTAATCCAATTTAGACAAGTTAAGTAATTTAAATTTTAATTAATTTTTTTCAGAAAATAGAAACTTTGTTCGGTTTTTATTCGGTTTATTTATTTATTTATTTATTTATTTATTTATTTACTTTTTTGACATTTACTAATTTTTAAAGAGAAAAAAACTAAACAAAGAAAAATAGTAAGAAATTGCAATGAATAACATTGAAAAGAAAATAGACTTCACGTTCTTTTAGGAACTCCTTGTTAATATTTCTGTGAGGCTAAAATTCGAAATATTCTTCATCGGCAGTTTTTAATTAAATGAAGGATAAAAATACTATTGGGTGTGTTGCAATGAAATGCATACGGTAATTAAAACTTTCTTCTGTCATGCAACGCTGAAGGAAAAATTTAATCTGTTTTTGACTACACAGAATTAATTTAAGATTTCCGATGTTCTTAGTAAATTGTGATATGCACATTTGCGTGCAATTTTACATGTGTATGGAAACTTTCATCTTCCTATCTATTGTAGTTTTTGAGTGAAAGGAATCACAAACTTCAGGCAAATTGAATATTTAATTTACAAAACACATAGACTATTCCTTTATATTGCTTTTTACGTCTTAAAAAAAATAAACATAGTGAAGTATTTTTCATTTCTTTAAGGAATATCGTGTTTCTTGTTTATACAGCAATTACTGTTTGACTGTTATTTATATAATAAAAATATATTTTACCATAAAATATTATATTTTACCAGAGATACCGTAACTGGGTATATTCCCGTTATTATCTTTCCTACCAAATAAATAAATAAATAAGTGCATTGTGGCACAAATTTATATTCATATTTTACTTATAACAAATTATTCGATTCCATCTCCTCTCCAAAGCAAAATTTTATTATTATTTATTTTTTCGAAAGGGAGAAAATAAGATGACCCAGGGCTTCATAAATGTAGTCCGCTATGACTAGGATACCAGAAACTGTTTTTATTCAGCAAATATTGACTGTTTAATTGTGCTTCCACTCAAAATGATGCAACGTTCACTGAACAGTCGGTAGATGGCGCAAATCATATTCTCCACAATATAATTCATTTTTTTTAAATTGAAAGCAATGTCTTCATCTGCTCCCGCTACTTAGCCCAACCTCAAGACGAATTCAATTGCATTACTTAAGTTGTGTCATCTCGAGCTAATTAGCATAAAGATAATTAATGTTTAATCCAATGTATTATTAATAAAAATAGGATAGAAATCCATTGTTTCAACTCCAGTGCTGTTCTATGGGAGTTTTTGTCTCTGCATCTCACTAATTTCCCGATAAGAATCTATTTGGAAATGATTTGAAATAGAAAAGTTGGATTGTCCCCAGTTCTCGAATTTGCATTCCAAATGTCAAGAAGGTTTACGCAGCTGTTCAAAAGTGGAGATGATTAGGGAAAGGAGAGCGGAGGAGAGGCAACAGAACAAGAAAGAAAAAGGCTTAGTTGTATTCAGAAATAGGAATATTTAATATTTTTGCCCATATATCTCATAAAAATACAGTGGAACCTCGCTATTCGTACGCAATCCTTTCCAGGAGGCAGTTCGAATGGCGAATCATTTTTTCACATAAGATATAATGTAAATTGGATTAATCCGTTCCAGACCCACAGATGAATGCTTATATAAACCTTTGTAATAATATATTAAGCCTAAAATATATAAAACTATGAAAACAATAAATATATAGACCTCTAATATTATTATTTCTTTTTTTTTTCAGTGTAGACGATATGGTTGATTTCGCCATGCCCTACTGAGTTGCCAGGTCAGAGACACAAGTTCCACTTTCAAACTTCGCAACGAGTTCTTTTTTCAATTCAATTGTCGTTCTCACTGCTTTCCTTTTAGGCTTAGCTGAATCAGTAATCTTTTTTAGACCCATGGCTGCACTATTTTTAATAAAAATAACAATAAAATATCACAAAGTTTCACGAAGCGTGCGTGGATGATGCGTAGCGTACGGAAGCTAGCACGATACTGAACTGAAGCGACCGCGTGGCGCGGCCAGTACAGAGGTCACGCTGTCCGAATCGCGAGCAAGCGTACGAATGGCGAGTTCAATTTTACTTGAAAAAGTTGTACGAATAACGAGTTGTACGAATAGAGAGGCGGACGAATGGCGGGGTTCCACTGTAATAAGAATTCATGTTTCTCTTTAAGATTACAAAAATACGATTCAGTTTTGATTAAATTAGCAAATTTTTCCATTAGAATTGTACAAATATTTTGAATATTAATGTAAATTAATACAACAATGCTTATAAAATGAGATTATAAGCATGAGCCAATACTGGACATTAACCTCGAGCCACTACGCTTACATTTCATTGTTGTACATTAAGACAAATTATTATTATTATTATTATTATTATTATTTTTGTTAATTGTATTTCTAGTTCTTTTTTTAATTTTTTTAAGAGAAAATGTGACCTAATTTCTCTTAAAAATTATCTTGCACTTGCAAATTTCTATGCTAAGGTACAATCGATTTTATTCTTGTAAGTTTTTTGGGACGAAAAAAGGCTGAAAAAAGACTTCTTCAGGTGATTTTTTCGTTTATGAATAGACAAGGAAAAAGAAATTAATTATTATTTCATTATAAAACAATTACTATAAACTTTAAAAAATCAAATATCAAATATAATATAAAGCTACAAATTGGCTTAAATTTCTTAGAATCAATATATATTTTAGAAAATGAAGTAGAATTTTATAATTCAGCTGCAAATAATGCATTAAAGTCTTTCCAGAATCATGTCTCTTTCAGTTATGAATTTACGTAACATTAAAATGAGAATTTAACATTAAATGTTCTTTCTAGAACGTTCGTCTTCAAACCACTTTAATTCAGCTCCAATTTTCGAAATGATTAGGTTAATTTTTCATTTTTCCAAGGCCCCTTTCAGCGCTCTGAATCTCATGCAAATTTTGTGCAGCGAATGCGTTACCTGTGCTTTCCGAGGAAAACCTCGCTCTATTTGTTGTTCTTCTAATTCCGCGTTAATAAAACGGAATAATTTATGAACCACTGCTTGATGGTACGTTTAAATAACTCCATTTATTTGTTTTGGCCGCTCGGGAAAGCAATTAAAAATGCGCCGGGTTAATTTTGCTGCCGAAATCGGGTAACGATGGGTTTTCCATCGTAGCTTCTAGATGTTTGCGATAAGTTCTGAAGAACTGCTTACTTATTCATGAGGTAGGGGAAGGTAAAAAAAAAGGGGGGGGGGGGGCCTTTCCCTGAAATATAATATATTAGAAGGTCTGTTTGTCGAGAAGGTCTGTTTGTATTTCTCTGAAAACTGCTTTGAAATCAGCAAAGCTTTTTCTGCATTTTTAGTTCGTGATTTTTAAACTTTTATTAAATAAACTCTGTTATCGATTGAATGAAAAAGCTACCGATCTCATCTCTAAATAAACTAAATTTGAATAAAAGCTAAGTTAAAAGCTTCGTAAAAACTTTCCAATAAATCAAACATGTATTTTTCCAAGAAGTATCCGGTATTCCCGTATTTCGTTTCAAAAGATAATACTTCATGTGTCCTTTGCTTCCAAATCATCTGTAGGTGTCTTCTCTAGTCTACTCTCGAATTCTAACTCTTATCCCCTTTTCTAAGTATCTACCGATTCTATTGGTCTCATTCCCCATCTTCCAATGATTTATAGATGATCCCTTAATACCTTGCATTTATAATAATAATTTTTTAATTTTCACTTAAAAATTTATGTACACTGTCTGGCCACTTTATTAAGTACATCTACCTAGTAGCGTGTTGGGCCTCCTTTTGCCCTCAAAACAGCAGGAATTCGTCGAGGCATGGATTCCACAAGATGCTGAAAACGTTGTTGAGTTATTGTGTACATGCAGACATGAGTGTGTCACGCAGTTCCTGAAGATTTGATGGAGGTGTAGACCTGGAGCGAACAGTCTGTTCCAGCTCATCCCACAAATTTTCAAGTTTCGGCTGTGATCCGGGAATCGAGCGGGTCATGCAGCAAGGAAAAGTCATCGTCATGTTCCTCAAACCATCCCGTAGTGATGCGGGATTTGTGCACCGGTGCATTATCCTGCTAGAAGTAGCCATCTGTATGAGGATAAACTGTTAACATGTACGGTTACACTTCGTCAGCTACGATGTTTAGGTACGCCCTAGCATCTTGACTTGCCTCCAGAGGTACCAATGGAACCAACGTATGCCAGGAAAACATCCCGCACACATTGACACTGCCCCACCGGCTTGAAGAGTTGTTGTGAGACACGACGGGTCCAGAAATTCATGCGCACAGCAGAGATGTACCAATAAAGAGGCCGGACAGTGTATATATATATATAGAGAGAGAGAGAAAGGTAAGTCAGTTCAGTCGGGAAGCTTGTCTCTTGCCCTGCACTTTTAAAGCCTCCTGCTTCAAACAAAGTAACTTTAAAAAAAAAAAAAACAGAAACTTACAGAAAGTACATACTACAGCATTTTAGTTACAGTAACAATAACTTAAAAGAAAAATTATAAAACTCTGGAATTTAGAATTTAGGAATTCCAACGTATTCTAATAAGGATTCGAAAAGTTTATTTGTCCTGGCACTGCAAACGTCAAGGACGGCTCTGTTGCGAGTCCCATCCCCTGTAATTTCCAAAAGTAATGGAAAAACCTGATAAGCTGTGAATATTTATGCTTTCATGCCATGACCTAGCAATAAGTATACAACTACTTAACAAATTACATGATTTCTTTAAGATACAGTAACATAAATAACTTTATATTCTAAGCATTTCTTGAATCAAATATGGATATGATGACGTCATTACCGGAATTGTTATAAAAGGTAAACTATGTAAGCTTTTGCCTACAGTCCGCCCAGATTTCTGTAGACCATCAACAGCTCGTTAACAGCAACATTCATGACAGATCAAAATAACAATGAATTTTAATTATCACCATTCGTTGTTGCGGTGACATAAAAGAAAGAAAACATGCATCAGTTTTCAATATTACTACCTAACAAAGGATCATAGAAATAAGAGATGATCTACAGGATCCTGGATATTTATTAAACTTATCAAATAAAGGGGCCTTCCATTACCAAAAAAAAAGGAGGCTTTTTCTCAATGCCATATATCTCCACAAACTTTTAAAATGTAAATGAATTTCTACAAGTAACGGCATTGGTTTGACTTGACAGGAACCATCGTTTGTACGCGAAGGTACCATGGCATTGAGAAGAAACATGTTGAAATTACGAAAATAGACGATAGGCTTTGATGCATTGCTGTTTCTATAATTTAATGCAGCTTTCCACTCGTTCTATGGGAGATTGTAAACAAACCAAATGGACTATGGGAGACCCGACTTTTGATAAATTATCATTCGAAATAAATCATTAAAACAGAAAATATTTCTGTAAAATAAAAGTGATGTACTTATTTCCTGAAAATTACCAAAGAAAGCCGAAATCTCAGTAACTTCCGGAGTTGAAATCGGCGATTGAAATGTAACAAACGATAGTTATAATAGAGCATCTCGTACAACGGACTTCCTATATATTACAGGAACTCCATTTAATCTTACAGTATAGCATAAACTTATTTTATATTTAATATCTTTCACTTATGCCTGCTGAAAACAATAAAAGAAACAAAAGTTTACTGGATGTACCTTCACAGAACTTGCTTTCAACTGTTTTCAAATGTTTCTGTCTACATTTTGGTTCGCGCATCTTCAGTGTTGGAGAAAATCTTCCCACTAGCCCCAAGGTTTAATTTGACAATAAATTAACAGAACACCTTTCTTTTTTTTTATTTCACTTTTAGTTTTTTGTTCAAAGTGCTATTTATCCATGGCTTTCAACAGGTCCGAAGCCCCATATATCATTGACTGTAACAAGAAACGGAAATGAATCGCAATAACTTACAATTCCATAAAATCAGCACCAAATGAAAGATCTCGTGTGATCATATCTCAGCGTAAAACGTGTAAACTGGCAACACCGTGTAATTATCAAAGTGTGTATACTTTGATCTGCCATTTCTCATGATCAGAATCGCCACTAATTGAAGGGTAGCTGGTGTCAAGCCATTAAGAAGTTCAGGGCTGTTTCACACACAAGTAAAGTAAGACAACGCCTTCAGATGTCGCTGTTAATTTTCGTGAAATCTGACAAATCGAGTGTTTATTGTTTTCAAAACTACAGTCGTGGGAAAAGTGAAAGAACTTTTAACTTTTATTCAGAAATTATTAATGTATGAAATGAAGATCCTGTGCCATCTAAAAATTTTGCTTATTTTAAACAATTGCTTTTAGGCTCAAGCACTACTTACAGATTCTAATTTAAGACCAATCGACTTACAAAAATTCGCCCTTACGACCAAAATTTTCAAAACATCAAAAAACTCGAACAGTTTTAAAAATTGAGTGTTTCCAATTTCTTCGAATATTTTTTGTGAAATATCAAACAATAACGATTTAATTATTATGTTTTGGTAAATAAATTTTAATATTAACAAATTTCAATGAGAGGCAAAAATATTAGCGAATCATAATCCTTAAATATATATATATATTTTACGTCAATACCTTAGCAACACTTAGGCCCCTGGTTGAGGCCCGTCTTGCCTAAGAAAATGCCAGTGATTAAACGTGATTACACTGTGTAACTATTTTTTAAAAGAGTAAAATTTGTTATATATATACA
>JAFIDM010004315.1:58195580-58217699 GCA_023159025.1 Thereuonema tuberculata | reverse complement strand
CCCCCCCCCCCCCCCCTACAACTGAACGGAAGGTCGGATCGGCATTTGGACTTCACCATCGGGTTCAGAGGCCCAAACACCTTTGGAATGGGGTATTTATTTCTAATTTATTCGGAAAAATGCGGACTGTGCCTCAAACCATTACAGAGATATTATTAATCATCATCATCTTCTCTATCACAAAATAAAAATAAAATTAAAAATACATTTATTTACAATGGAATTTTCGTAGAGACATCTTTACTTCTCTTCTTCTTCAGCTACAATAATTCATGATAAATATGGGAAGTGAGTACGTGATAGTTATAACATTCCATTGTAGACAATCTCGATGTAATAATAAGGTAAGAATAGATGAGATGAATTGTTAAAATGATAGTTACTACAATGGAATGTTATAACTATCACGTTTTCACTTCCCATATTTGTTATGAATTATTGTTGCTGAAGAAGAAGAGAAGTAAAGATGTCTCTTCGAAAATTACATTGTAAATAAATGTATTTTTAATTTTATTTTTAATTTTACATTTATTTTGTGATAGAGAAGATGATGATGATTAATAATATATCTAGAAGGAGTGAGATAAAGAAGAAATACGGTATATACTTTTACAGAGATGTTCGAATAAAAATTTTAGATTATGTAGTAGACACTAAACTAAAGCATATCGAAATTTCAAGTCGATCGAGTCAGTAATTGTCCAGGAAAAAAAAATCCCCAAACTTCACCTTCTTGCGATGAGCAGTCGGCTGTCGCTGAGCGGCGACTGGTGTAAGTTAAAAGTGATATTTAGGTTTTAATGGGTCGCCCTTAATTTTATACTTTAGCATAAACTTTTTTTTCCTTGCTTAAAATTTTAAAATGTAATCGTTTTAGTCGTGTATATACATAACATCGAATGTCTGTTTGTCGCGTGTTCATTCCCACACCATTAACCTATCAATATAGAAAAGCGAACCACATTTGTTTTATTTGTTTTTTTCTCAATAACTCGAGTAGAAGTTGAAGTCGAAATATAGGGATAAAACTTTGAATTTACTCGGACATCATCGTTTACTTGTCAACTTCTTTCTCGTTCTTGTTTCAAGAAGAAACAAAGCAAAATAAGAAAGAAAGAAAAAGAAAAACAACTTTTAAAAAGAGTTAGTTGTGAAATAAAAATTGTATTATTATGGCTTTAGATACAAAAGAATTATTCATACGTTAAATGTATTTGCTATTGCTAGAAAGCTTTTACAATATATTCATATCATTTGAATTTAAGCATTCGTACGTATAATGTAAAAACGATTCAATGTACTGTGAAAGAATAGTTTTATTCTCTATAGTTTCCCTCTTTTCTATAACCGAAAAATCGTTTCTGTTTGACTTGTCTGCCGTTGTAAACTGCTCACGACTATATTATCTGCTGGTCAGCTGCGATGGGCCCCAGTGGGAGGTGCACGTGCCGGGTCCCCGAGGTGAGCGGTCATCGGCACGTGTCCGTTCATCGTCGTAACTGTAACCAGATGAGGTTAGAGTGGACGCACAAAGGCCTCCTTTGATGATGGCCGTCACTTCCGGAAGAAGAGCGGAAGTAGCAAAGTGCAGAGAAAATGGAGGGCAAGTGCTAGAGCTCCATAATGGAACGAGGGCAAAACAGGAGAGAGGGTCTTTTTTCCCTTTGTTTGATATAAAGTGCTTTTCTCCTGTCTGTTTTCTTTTTGGAATGAGGGAGGAAATTCTGTTTTTGACAACTCTTCAGGTCATAGACTTCCAAATGCTGAAATCTTGTAAAAAAATTAAAATCTATAACATTCGAAAAACTCCTTGAAAACTTGCAAGAAACTCTCAAGAAACTTCAGCAAAATTTAGACCAACTTAATAATATCTAATGTCCAAAATAAAATATATAAAATATAATATGCATCTCGCTCCCCAATAACTTTTGAACCACTGCATGAAGATCGATGAAACAGATCTAAGAATACAGAAATAATTCCATTTTTTTCTTCTTCTTTATTTAAAACTTATTCCTTTTGAGTTCTAATCGAGAAATTAGTGGGAACAAAAGTTCCCACGGGAAAAGTATTAGAAAAATAGATTTTTCTATCGGTATCTTAAACAATGAATATTCATCCTCTTAAGGTATGCGCCAGCTATACTGCGATTAAATTTAATTGGATTCAGATAGCTTAATGCGGAATTAATTATTATTGTTATTATTTTAAGACAATGAAAAAAAGCCCTCTAGTGTTGGTATTAAGCTGATTTAACTTTAAAATAATAATAATAAAAAAAAAAAACCGGAAACTTTCATTTGTATTATTTTGCGACTTTAATTTTTTTTTTAACCAAAAAACCCAAAAGGCAATATTTTGAGGAAAATAGTTTTCAAGTTCCTTCAGTAACTTCTTGACAAACAAGTCTATTTTTTTCTGCTTTAATATCTAGCATTTCGCATTTCACACTTGAATAAGTTTTAAGGAGAGACGTCAAATGAGGAATGCCAAAGATTCACAAAATTGGATCTTCAATGGGTTAGATGGAAAGCCGTATAATGGCTACTTTACACGATCTCGAAAATTGCCTCAAATGCGCTCGAAAACTTGCCGTTTGCCGGTTGCAGCTGGACTGAAAAGCGATCGTTTTACATTTGTGAGCGGCAAATCACGTTTTGTTCTCGTTTAGAACGCGATTTACAATATTCGTCAGCGAAGCGAAAAAGAAGTTGATTTCGCAGCTATGTTTTGCTATTAATTCTGATCTCATTTCACAGCAGAGATCAAGAAAAAGGAAAAAAAATATCCCGGAGGAAGAGAATCTGGTGAATGAAGCCACATATTGAAACCACGAGCAAAGAATATCCAGATTTCAGCGCGAACACTGTTGTAGTTTTTAAATAAATTTTCTCGCCGCCAAGAGCTCTGGTGTCGACTTGCTTCTAATATTTGCCTGAATTTGGGACTAACATGTATAGCAACTGGAGATTTTCGCGCCACTTGCGCTTTTCAGGCAAGTTTTCAGGAATTTGTAAAGCAGGCACAAGATAATTAGCAGTCCTGAATAATGTCTCTTACAATACATGTTTTCCAGACATGATTTTCATATTTACTGGACAGCCAAATGTTACGGAATAAAAACAGTTCAGTAAGCCACATACTTTAGTACTGTCCAGTCCATAAAAGAGAAGTGAAAGTATGATATGATAATCCAGACGGCGGGAAAAAATGCTAATGAATCACAGCAGACAGTCACCTGGTGACCGATTTTTGAAGCTATGTGCAGTTTTACTAGACCTTTAAGCAGCATTTTAGTAAAACACTTTTCGTAAATCCACACGTAAAACAGTAGCCATTTTTACATACATAGTTTGGGTTCTGACACAGTTTTTAGGAATTTTTATCATCCTCACGTCTTGATTGCTTACACAAAACGACCCAAACAAAAAAAAAAAAAATTAATATGAAACTCAGATCGTCTTTTGTCCTTAAAGGTTTAGGCAAGAACATCTAACGGTTTAGAAGTATCAAGGAACTCAACGCAAAAGCAGACTGAGTGATTTTTTGAGCTTAAATATTCTAGAAAAGTAGATTAAAAATCAATAATGCTTTATGACCACACAAGAAACACATATTTTGTAGCATAAATATACATTTACAAATAAATTATATTTTTAATTACATAACATTCTTTAATAGTCATTAATAAAAAATATTTTAATAAAAAAAGAAAGTGAAAAACAGTAACTTATTAATAAATAGTTTAGAAAATTAATACAGAATTAAAAACGTCAAAAATTTTTTGTGAAATAATATTTCTATAATTGTGATATTAATGGTACTGAATTACGTATATTAAAATACAAATCAAATGGCTTCTTTGAAAAGGTGCTTCACATCAAGGTAATATAACAAAACATTTTTTTTTTTTCAATTTATTAAAAAAAAAATTGAACACAAAAATGAGAGAAGCCCTCTGTATCTGACAAGTTATTTATTCTTTGAAAGGTGAAAGTTAGTCTGCGTTTTTCGTTCCCCTCCATACTTTTTTTTTTTTTTTTAATCATTTTTTTCTTTATCTTAATCTTCTTTAGTTCAACTCTCTTCTCTCTTTATAGATTAAGGGTGGGGTTGTAGGGTTGGTATCTCCACAATTTAGATTTAACTGAAGGTCTTTTTATTTAGGCTTTATTTGACTGTGATTTTTATCCCTGTTCAAATAATAACTTCTCCATTAATTTATTACAGCTTGATTTCTCTAATTTAGCACAACTGAACCTTTGTGATAGAATTTTAAACATTTTTTGTTTTTTGTTTTTTTGTTTTTTTTAGCTAAAAAAATTCATTGAGACCGGCTGACTGCTGGCACATTAATTTTCTCTCTAATATTTCATTAGTGAGTTTTTTATTGTTTATTTTAGCTTTTGAGACAACACTGAGAATCAGATTATTTTTTTTTGAGTCACGAAAAAAATAAATGTTTAAATTAATAAAATGCCAATACACAATGTCGAGATAAAATTCTGGTTTACAAAAAGTTAAAATACTTAGATGGAGGTTGCCCCCCCCCCCATCAACATTGGAAAGCTCCATGCTAATCTCAGGCACGGTAAAAAAAAAAAAAATATAACATGAAAAGAATAAAAGCAGAAATTCGTATTTAAATATTATTATCGTTATCAACTATCTTCAAATTTTCAAATTGCGGAGAATATTGAAAAGAATCTCAATGGATTATTTAAAAGAAATAGACGTTAACAATGGATTTCTATCCTATTTCTATTAACGTCTAATTAAGACAAACAATGAATATTAAACCCTTTTAGCTAATCCACTGTGCGTGGATTTGATACTATTAAAATTAATGCTATTTACTTTACTTTACTTCCTTTACTTTAAATGCGACTTTTAATAGCTTTTTTTTTTTTATTTTTTATTTTTTTTCATGATTTAGAATATTTGATATATTTGGTAGATGGTAAAATCGGAAAATATTTTAAATGTAGACTTTTCGGTTTTATCGTTTTCTCGACTTGACTTAAAAGAAAAAAATAGAAAGAAATTTTAAGAAATAAGCTTTTAAAGAAAGTAAGCTTTATGTTCTTTCACGCTTCTTCTTTTCTTAATGACCTAATGGTTTTTTTCCCTCGTGTATTTCCTGAATACTTTTGTATTTGCAATCGTCTCATCATTAATTTCAGCTCATTCCGTGAGTAAGTCTTTGACTATTTTGGTAACGTGAGATTAATGTTTCTTCGAGTTATTTGTGTCTATTTTTAGACGTGAGCAATTCGACACTGTCACGGTATGTGCAAGGGAAGATGCGAGAGATCCATCAACACTTGGGAAGAACCCAGTCGAAATATTAGGACCCGGGGTTTGCTACCGCCACTTGGACTCGACTTCCCACAAAGCCCTTTCCATGGACAGAGAAAGCCCCCGCGCTATACTCATAAATTGCCTACGTAAACAATAGGGGTTTTTAAGCAATGGGTGGTGGGTGAATTGAGGGGGAAAAAGTCCGTCGATTAGTTGGGGGAGGGGGTATTTCACACAGCTTCAGGAACAAAGTATACACCCTCTTGTATCTGTTTATTATCCATTCTTTTTTCCTTCACATTTTTTCTTCCTTTTCTTTTACTCCTGCAAATACACTACCGTTCCAAGTCCACTTTGGTGCGGGAGGGGAGGAGAGGAAAAAAAAAGGAAAGATGTGGGCGATTACAGGCTGTGCGTCTGGCTTCTATTGACTTGTCAGAACCACCTTGGCGTTCTTCTACTGCCACCAAAAAAGCTTTTGAACACTGCTTAAGATCCGCCCGCCAACATTTACACATTACACGCTTCCTAAATGGAAGGAACAAAATTTAGTACTAAAGGAATCACATTAATACTTACTTGGGAAACACGATCTTCCAGAACAGTCAAACAAAATCTCTATCTTAAGCAAGAAATTTCTCTTCATCAGCAGAAAGTTTGATTTTATGAAATTTTTTTTACAAATTGAGTTTAGTAGTCGGAGTTTAAATGGTCGTATAATAGGAACCTTTAAATACGAATATTACACAAACAGTTTGTACTTCATCTTTTTAAAGGATTTGGGCTGTATTTGGTGTAATTAAACATATAAATACGTATTTACTATTCTTTGTGAATACTTTTTTTTTGTTTTGTTTGGATGAAGCCTTTTCTTCTTTGGTTGGATGGTATACAATAAACTTGGTATAATAATACATATCATTAGTGGCGCACCTATGGGGGGCTGCTAAAGATCCCCCCCCCCCCCCACCCAAAAATAAAGAAAGAAAAAGACAAGGAAAAAAAAAGAAATTCATCACACATTCAATAAACTAACTTTGTATTTCGTTTCTAAGATATCTAATTTCAAACAAATTACATATCACACAACATATTATAAATTCCAAAATTTCTTAAGCTTTCTAATTCATAGTACTTCCATTAGACTTTGCAGATTTTTAAATATTTGTAATTTCAAAACAAATTATTTAGTATTCTGTTATTGGTGCGAACATCAAGAAATCTAAACAATAAAATTTAATAATCTGTTATTGGAAAGCTAATTAGGAGTCCATATTGTGAACAGATAGCTTTGCGGCTGTCGCTTGATTCACAAAAATCATATTTTTCCCCATTTCTACAAGGGTTCTAATAATTTAACATTCATTTTCTATCCGATTGTTCATTTGCGTTGTACAAGGGGAAACACATTTTTCTACTTAGACATGAAGTGACCGCAGATCGGAAATCGTATATTTCCCCATCACCTCTACAAGTCATACGAGTCCCAATAAGATATCACTCACGTCTGTACGACTTATAGTTTGGACTGCACAGATGGACGGACGAATGTTTACACTTTACGGGATCGTTAAAAATAATAAAAAATAAATTTTAAAATAAAGGAAATAAAAGAAACCCGCAACATTTGTTGAAAGTAGGCTTCCAGTTCTCGTATGAACTTCTTATCTTTAAACAGGCATTCCTAATAACGTTCTTAGAATATTCAAGTAGGTCGTTCTTTGAAGGATTTGTATGACAAAGTAAGGTGGACGGCGTTATCTTAAAGAATTAAAATTAATAATAATAATAAAAAGACTAGACAACTTTTATAGTCGTCACTTTCATTTTGTTGAGTCCTTTACGACTTAGGATGGGGATTATCTTCGTCTTAGCAAAAGCTATTCGACATTGCAGTAGACATTTGATGAAATTATATCCGGAGAAAATCAAACACTTCTTGTGCAATAATTACACTCGACTAATTTGCTGAAACCTTCTAAGCATCCGAGTTATTGATTTTTAACTTATAAATTTTCACACTTAGAAAGCCCCACCTTTCCATAAATTCCCCTATGGGTGTGTAATGTACGGTGGCGTCACTGTCGCGAGCGATGCGGACATTTCTCCGAAACCCATACTATGTAATCTTTTTATAAAATATGAATTTGTGATGGAATTGACGATAAGAAGATGGCGGACAATGGACGTAAAACAAAATTTACAGCTCTTTGCGACTGTTGTCTCAGCCCAGATCGCCAGAGGGGCAACGGGGGGGAGGGGGGAGGACTGAAGAGTAGTGTGGGTCTCACGGAGCGGCGCTCTCATTATCACGGCTGGAAAAGTCGAAGGAAATGTCTGATTCTGTGTTGTTGCAGGCAATGGGTCCATTCATCAACCTCTCACCTCCTGGGGGGAGAAATGGTGCCAACCCTTCCCACCCTGGGAGATCAGGATAAAGTAATTGACTCCAGCCATTCTCAGATCTCAATTGCTTTAGAAGTCGTTGGACATCATTAGGTCATATTGATATTCCAATGTAATGTCTTATCATTCGAAATAGGCCTATTTTAATGAAGCCACATTACTTCATTTCATACCTCATTAGATAATAACTCAAAAAGATTTTTTTTTTTTTTTTAGATATCAGTGATTATGGTAATCCATCATTTTTCGTTGGTCAGGGGGAGTAGCCAATAAAAAAAGAAGTTCCTGAAAGAGCTTAATGACTACTTTCCTTGAAATGTTATTTAGTACTTTATTTATTTTATTTATGGAAGTCATAAAAACGACACAAACGGAAACTTCATTTTTATATTAAACTTTTAATATCTGCCAACAACAAGTTTTTCTTTTCTGCAAAAAAAAAAAAGAAATCCGTATGTCTCTTGAATTGTCTGAAGCCTGATTAACTTCTTACTCATATCAAATCATCCCCTAATTAATGGATAAGCTGAAAGAATCAATACTCATTGTTTTAAGATATCGTTAGAAGGTTCTAATGCTGGGAATTTTTGTGACCTTCTCTCGCTAATTTCTCGATCCCCTTGGGAAAGGTTTTTAAATATAAAAGTTAGGCGTCCGTCGAACATGCATACCAAGATTCAAGTAGATCCATCTAACGTTCAAAAGCTGTTAGGAAAAACACACATGCAGACTTGACTGACTTTCCTAGTAAAAAGATTAAAAATAGGCTGTTATCCTTTCACCAATATTTTTTTGGTAATTCCTCGGTCATTACTAGATGGTTACATAAAGTCAATGGACAGCATCCTTAATAAAGACTGAACATCTTATCATAAGATAACGGTTCAAGATGTAACTCAGGAATGGGAAGAGAACGATTGAATTACCGCTGATAAAGACCTTACAACGAAACATAGTCGTGACATTAATAAATTAGGTGCTAACATAAAAGAGAAATCAACAATCTCTGATCTTATTCTGTCTGACGAAAGATAAACTTAAGGACTGGGATGCTTTTGAGCTAATGATCTTAAGGAAAAATTTTCGTTGAAATGATTTAAATGAGTTAATTGTAATTTTCCTTTTTTTTTTTTGTAACGAAAATTACAATAATAGAAAAAGCATTCAAAAGGAATGTAAATGTTTTTGGAATGGCTAATGTAAACTATATTTAATCGGAAAGAATATGGAACCTCCGAGAATTAAACTAAAAACAAAATATACACATTAAAAATAAAATCTTTTAATTGTTCTAATGTGAGTAGCCATCGACTTGCGTCCAGGTTACTTTCCTGCACTGGAGATGCTAGTGAAAATGGGAATATCTCGATGATTATACGGTAGAAGAAAAATATACAGTACAGCGTAAGATACAATAATATCACACGTATTTAAGAAAAGAAAGCCTATACATACATTGCACTGCCTAACATGCAAAAAATATTCAGTTAAATAATAACAATACATTGTAATAATAGTTTTAAGGCTATGAATACTTATCAAAACTGGTACGATGTGAAGGCTGAGAGTCCCTAATGTAAGTAATTACTATAGCGACTGTATCTTATACTGTATATTTTCAATAAAATCAATTAAAATTGAAATAAATTGAATTCAATTGAATAACTGAGCGCTAGAAAAAAATTTAAAAAACTTTAAAATTAAAAACTTTTTAAACTTTTTTTATTTTTTTAAGTAAGATATAATATGTAAGATACATATATATGTCCTGTGCTCTTATATGGTTGTCAGAGCAATTGATTTCGTTTAGAACGAATATTGTGCGAGAACCTACGGATTTCTGAAGTAAGTACTATCGGACGATACTTGATAGGACCTAAGTCGAGATATATTTGTGTACATAAATTTCAGATATAGGTTTACACGTGATGTTCTGTTTTAATAACTACTTTATTAACATCTAATAACTCCCAACCTCCAAACGACAACATTTCGTATGCCTAATCGGCCATACTTTTTCAAGCCTTTTTTCTTTAACATCACGGGAGGAGGGAGCCATCCCCCTCCTTCACAAAATCAAAATAAATTACAAAACAGATAAAAGCGTGAATCAAAAACAAATAATAAACAGAAACGTGAATCATACGCATAATAAAGAAAAGGAAAAAGTATGGCCGATTAGACATACGAAATATTGTCATTTGGAGGTTGTGAGTTATTAGATATTAATAAAGTAGTTATTAAAACGTTAATTTAGAAGAATTTGTGATGTGCTGTTCTCGTTTACTTTCTTATTTTCTAATGAAATTCCAGCACGTTAAATTCAGGTTTTTTTTTTTTTTTTTTTTTTTTTTTGAGATGTAGGTTTGTTTGTTCAACTGATCAAAAACCTTTTAATAAAAGATTTGATCCATTTATCGTATTTTCCGAAGGAAGATAAGCTGAAGGAAATCTTTTATTTTGTATATATAAAAATACTATATTGATTAAAAAGAAGACATCTTTTTATCAATTTAGTAATAGAATACGTAATAACTTGTAATAAGTCAGTATATTAGCTATGATAACAAAACATTCTTCAAAAGTTGAAATTATAGAAGTGGCGATCTCTCGAATTTAATTTTTTAAAAATGATTTGAATTTATGGTTTAAATAGTTTTATCAACTAAACACAATGCACGCCCCGAGAAGATTTCGTATCTATTATAAGAATAATATATAGATATTTGTTATATAATTAAGCTATCTAGAGATATCATGTTTATTGTAAGATTATCTATAAATTAGTTAATAAAGGCAGTTTCATTTTTAATTGTATTGCTTTTAATATAAAAGTTAAGGTTTTTGAAGCTTCTGATGCTAATATAAATATTTTTTGATGCTCTAAGGAAAACAGCTTCCACGTTATTAAAACAGCCTTGAAATACGGGCGTACAAAGGGAAAAGGATCGAGGGGACTACTCCCCCCCCCCCCAACTCCAAAAAAAAAAAAAAATTCCCACTTTTTTTCTTTTTTTTTTTTTGGGTTTTTTTTCTGCTTCCCCCCCCCCCCCCGAAATAACATCCTATTTACGCTCTTTCATTGAAATGTTGAAATCTCTAAAATTAATGATGAACTGATGTTTTGCTATAATTAATACACCATCCCGGCATTTCCAAATACATGAAGTTTGAAAATTGATGGATGGGAAATTAATAATGAAATAAAAAGAAGCCTATTTCCATAAAATGTCTTCTTTTTTTTTTTCATTAAAATTTCTTTATTTTTTAAAAATGAAAAAAGAATTTTTTAGGTCATAGAAAAAAAATTAAAATTTATTTTCCAATTATATCTACTAAAAAAAATAAATAAATGAATTACTTCCTTCCTCATTATTTACTTGACTTGTTTAAATCGCAGGACTTTAAACGTATCAAATACAACGGCAAGGGATTGACTAAGTTTTAACTTTCATTATTTAAGACAATGAAATATTAACAGTATTAGGATAGAAATGGGAAATTTTATTGCCTTCTCGCGCTGACTTAGGGATCCTGTTGGGAAAGATTTCAAATATAAAAAGTTAGATCATCCCTAATCTTGAAAATGCCTACCAAGTTTCAAGAAGATCCATACAGCTGTTCAAAAGTTATTAGAAAGTAGATTAAAAATGCAAGAACAAAAGATTTACGTGTACTGCATAACATTGAAAGCAATAATATAGCCATACACCTGAGTAAAATAACTGACATATTTATAAAATATAAAAGGTAACACAACGTTTCGCCGTCGAGAGACAGCCTTATCAAGTGGACGAGCACAAGAACTAACATGAATTTGTATAAAAATATTTTCACAAAAGAATAATATATTGAATGTGCGCATGCGGGTTAAATAACGTCACCTTTATCATTACATATTGTCATTTTTTTTCTTTAGTCGTTTCAGTTTTATTACGGTCGAGGAATGGTTGTTGGAGTTCTTCGATAGAGGGCGTCCCATAGAGCTCCGATGACGTTATTTAACTCGCATGCGTACATTCAATATATTATTCTTTTGTGAAAATATTTTTATATAAATTCATCTTAGTTTTTGTGCTCGTCCATTTGATAAGGTTGTCTCTCGACGGCGAAACGTTGTGTAAACTTTTAAATTGTATAAATACGTCAGTTATTTTACTCAGGTGTATGGCTATATTATTGCTTTCTAGATTAAAAATGCTTTTGAGGAAAAATCGTATGCGAGTGTAAAGCCCCAATATATTTTTGGACTTGTAATATTTTAATTAATATCGCCTAATTGACAGTCATAAGAAAGATTTTATTTTAATTTTATTTTATTTATTTATTTATTTATTTGTAGAAGTAACAGTACCTTAACGTCACAGTCACGTGATATTAACTTTGTAACCGTTTGCTAAGAATAAAACGACCTGACTTTACTAGTGTTCAAAGATGAGTTAGGATGCATTTTTGTAATAAATCAAGTCAAATGAATAAATTATACTTTTATATGGTCGAGACTTCTTGTCAATGATGGATGTTTGTAAGTCAGAGTTCTTGGGACCTTCAGTGGAGCTCCTAAATACCCATTACCGCGTGAGTGTAATTGTTTCAGACATTTATAGATGACTGTAAACACGGTGGATCGTCTCGTTATATTTGGAAACCTCTCTGCGAATCGTCTTCTTGAGCAGAAAATGGCGGAATTCTCCAAATTCCCGGGAAACTTTTCCTTAAGCGAAGGACCAATGATCACCTCCTAATTGGTCTCCCCCCTCTCTGCTACGCGAAAGCGACCCCCGACACGCAATAGTTATCAGGAGTGCAGGCCCTGTGCCACATATTTTAGCCGTCACCAGAACCACCTGCTCCGATCCGTTAAGCCCGCGGAATGCCTCTTTGGAAGGCAGCGCCGCTTGCTGCTCTTGTTTTGCCGGCGGAGTGAATGATTGACCCGCCGGCCACGGCAGCAACAGCGCCGCACCTAAACAAACAAACGGCGCAATAGTTACGGCTGCCTTAACTGGTTTCACCGAAGTCCTTGACTTCGACAAACAAAATAAAACGAAGAGGGACGCTGGAATTTGGTCGATCGTTTTGGCAAATACGCGGCGCATAAATACGGATGGAGATTCTTCGTTTTTCGGCTATTAAATTTCATGAGGCGCATGCGCATTTACTGGCTGCCAATAAAAGCCCGAACTAGCGAAACCAAAAGGGGAGAAAAACCAAACGCGATGTACCTTTAATCTCCGGTTAGATGATTTACGTAAAACTCGTTTTAAGATTTTTTTTTTTTTTTTTGGTTTTTGTTTTCAAGTCACATTAACGAAAGATTAGCAGTTGCTTCATTAGATTTTACGAGAAAACAATGAGACAATGTAAATCCTATTGAACTGCTATGGAGTAACAGTAAAAGTAAAAAATCAAAAACATAGGCTAATAAACTTTTATTAAGCTAAAATAAATATTACAAAATTGGGCGGTTTTATGTTTACATTTCAGTAATTCACTGTATTTAAATTATTTATTATAATTCATTTTAATTATTTATTGTAATTATTTTTATTAACAATGAAATTAAATTGTAATTTTTTTTAAAACATTCACTTATCTAGAACATTGTAGAACATAGAATTGTAAACGTTATTTCTGGAATATGTGATTGAGCGCCATTTAAATTAACTTTGTGTTTATCAGAACAAGTCAGTTATTTTCATGAACACAAACTGCTTTATTCAGTTGTAATTTGATTGATTCCCTTAAAAACTGATTTTTCAACAATAATCTGAACTCTTGTCAGGTTTAATGATAATTTACTAATGTTGTTCAAATGATTTATTCTGATATAATTAATTATTGTTTATATAAAAAAGAGAAAACAACAAATTTATAATTGGGATTTTATTATTCACAGTCTATATGTTTTAAGCAGATTATTCGAGTATATTTGACGATTCTCATTCTGATCGGACCTATACTGTGTTCATGTCCTGTTTATTAGGTGCATCCAATTCTCTTCAACAGTACTTATAATTAATAAACTGACAATCACAACATTACAACTACTTACTTCTTAAGATTAATATACATACCTCAAATTACAATAAAACTTGCTAGCAAAGGAAAACAGAGTTTTAGCAAAATTGAAATTTTTTACCTTAATTTTTAGTAGGATAGGGAGACTCATTAAACCACTCAGTCTGTATGTGTGTGTGTGTGTCTCCTTCCCAATAATTTTTAAACCGCTGTGTGGATCTTCTTGAATCTTAATATACATATTTAAGAACTAAGGACAATACAAGTTTTATAATTGAAATTTTTTTTCCGAGGCGGTCCTTATTGAGAAAATACACCTAAAAGATATAGAAATTCCTATAAATAAAAAAAAGATTTAGAATCTAAACGATGGATTTGAGTTCTACTTCTAGTAATACTTCATTGTTCGAAACAGTAAATTTCAGTCCCTTTTAGTTGAACCAATAATTAGCAGTTTGATAAGATTAACTGTAATCTCCAATCCTATCTATTTACTTATTTACTTTTTTTCACAAAATTTATACTGTTGGTATTCAATAGATGTTAGAAATTAAAAATGAAAAATGGCTTTTCGTTTATGTATCCGACTTTAAAAAAAAAACCGACATTTTTAGAAATTTTAAGAAATTACATTCGTATTCAAAATAAGAAGTTTTTTTTTTTTTTTTTTTAATGTGTGTTCATATAAAATGCAAGGGATCTGGAGGGATATGATTTTACGATCTATCTAGGATACAAGAGCGATATGGTGATGATTACGCCCGACCTCTGAAATTCTCCTGTTCTTACCGACTAGGGAATGTGTTGATTCTCCAGAATGAGGAAAAGCGACATCTACTGATTTACGGAGAAAGCTATTTATCTGTAATGTGTAAAGAATAACAATAAAAGAACATAAAAATAGGGTTTTCCTAATATTATTTATTATTTATTTTTTTTGGGTGATTTTTAATCTTTATAATTTATGGTAGGGAGTTAAATACTAGACAGTACTGGTTTTCATATGTCCCTTTAATTGGAAGGAAAAAAAACTCCTTTAATTTGCATTTGTTTTAGTGGGAATTTTAAATCGAAATATTATAATCTAGATAGCCCGTTTGTGATCTAGATAGCTCGAAAAACTACACACCTAAGAAAGCTAATATTTTAAAGTTATATTTCAGCTGCTTCAGGGAAGATGCTACTAATTTGATACAAATTGATCAATGAGTAAGGAGCTACAGAAAAAAAAAAACAAAAAACAACAACAACTAATAAAATAAGCTGTCGGGAAAACAACAATCCACAACTCAAAAATTATTTATTCTAAAAAAATCTGGAAATTTTAATTTCAGATGGACATAACTCAATATTATATCCTATTAATTTTGATAAAAATTGGACCCACAAAAATGAAGTCCTGTAAAACTATCACTGGAGTGTCTGTGAGACGTTGTTACCAAAGTAAACAAAAACTCAGTGCTGCATTTTTGTGTATATGTATTCAAAAGTTGATGCGCCAACTACATCTTGTTTCATCCTTAAGAACCTTAGAAAACTAAATAGAGAAGAGAACACAATTTACAATCCTCGAGTTGCCGCCCGTAGTTTCAGAATAATCATACTTGACATACATCTGTTATACGCTTCTATTAATAGAAGTTCTTTGTAAAAGATTGATTTCTGTGCTGCCGGCCATTCAGTTTCCCCTATCGACTAACATTTCCGGAACCCTTGTTCCATTTTTCTTTCCAGAAGCTTCGAAAGGGGGATGATGTTACGTGAAACAGATGACTGTTGATGCTTTTGCTGAGTGACTCTTCAATGCGCCGTAGCTGTGTATGTGTTCGGGACTCCCTCGCATTCCAACGCGGCTTTGACGAAGGCCAGATCCGTCAACACGTCTGTCCCTTGACACAGCACTCATCCCCCGCTGACGATTTTATTAACATTATCGAAAAACTAAGAGGAGGTCAAGTTTTAATTAAAAGTTAGCGAACAAAGAATGCAGGCTCCCCCTGGTGCAGATTCTGGAAACTATCATTTCATGTGGACATCTTTTTTTTCCTCTCAGATTCTTTTATTATTATTTTTTTTTATTATACTTTTACCATTAATTTCTTGTTTATTTTTTTATTTTTTTATAACCCTTCTTTTTGTAAATAAATAGCGATCATTACCCTCTCTTTTTCCGACTTCTCGGTGCCCTAAACGGCACTTAATTTTTATTGTTAATTACCCCCATCTAGTAAATCTTTAACAGTCTCCCGTCGAAGTATCGAGATGGGGGATTCCTGGAATTCCCTTCCCCTCTGCAACGTCATCCAACAAAGTCCTAAAACATAAGAGATTTTAAACGCGAATTAAGTACCCCTTATTTTCTGGCTTATTGTAGTTTAGGAAGCACTTAACAGATGGCGTTTCGTGTGAAAAGATAGGGAAAAAAAAAAAGAGCCACTCCGTGAACTTGTGAGTGCATTTCTGAGTAAACGAAGTGGAAAGTATGTTACTATTTTGCTGTAAAATATATCAAATATCACTATACTATAATGCAATGTTTTATTAATAATTAAATGCAATTAGATAACATTAAATCATCACAGTGCCAACCACATTAGAACCTACAATAAAATTTAATACATTTAAAATACATACACGACGTACGTTTCAGAATCTCATTATATCAGATTCTCTTATCAAGTGTATTAAAAAATAAAATTAAACAGAAATAAAAACAAACGCCCAGTCCAATGGGTTTAGGCTTACATTTTTTGGTGTTTACGATCTATACAACCCTTGTGGTCTTATAAGAAAACAACGGAAGCTTTAGATTTATAAAAGCGCTACAATGTAGGACTACAAACCATACTCCAGCACATTTCTAGTTGAAAGGGTCTGATTATAACTAAGTATAGTTCTAATTACATATGATTCATTCTAAATACCACGTTAAAATTCTTGTACTTAAATAACATTATAGTTTCGACAAGGAAATAAGTACAACTAATCTACATTAGAGAGCTATTATTATTTTATTTTTTTAATCCAATGTCGACATTTGAGAATTTTACAGAACTGTATCCAGAGAGAATATTAAGAAAAATTAATTTTCTCTTCTATTAAATTTCGTAAAGACAGTAACTGGATTCAATTACTTTCCCTTCCCAATAAAACAGTGCTACAACAATATGGATTTGTAACTAAGCTTTGAATTAAGATGAACATCGTGATTGGCTTCAAATATACAGTAGAACCTCATTATAACGGACCCTATTATAATGGACGTCGCTTATAACGGACAGTTTTAAAAAAAATTGTCAGCCTACAATAAAGGTGAGCGAATTGAAAGACCATTAAAATTTGTTATTCAATATGTTGAACAATCGGCAAATGAATATGTTTATGTTTTATGTTTATGTAGGAATGTGGGTGGCAGAGAAGCCAAGCACTGCGACCGGAGGTCTATTGTACTAACCCACGGAAATAAGGATAGACGTAGAGAAAGACTGAGAAAGTATGGTGGGAGAAGTGCAGGGGAAACGGGAGAACCCCGAGAAAACCTGCCCAGCGCGGATCGTCCACCATCACGAAACCCACATGAGAACCGAACCCCGGTACTCAGAGGTGAGAGGCCGATGTCATAGCGACAACGCCAACCGCGCGGCCCAAATGAATATGTGCTTGCATAGTATGAACACTTACGTCAGTTATTAACTGAAGAAATAAGCAGCAAACAAACCTAGCAGAAAATAAATAATTTTTTTAAACCAATGAATGTAAGCAATCAACATGAACCAGGACATTCTTATTCTAATGCAGTGTATACGTACAAATCTTTTTCAATTCAACCTACTATGTTGAAGGCTGTTTTTTATTTGATATTTAATAAACACTTTTTATAGCTAACTATTGTACTTTCATTGATGTACACCCTGCTGCATTACACCGCTATAAGAATTATTTGTTATAAACCGGACTTTCATTAAAACGGACAACCTTCAGCCCCTATTAGTCCGTTATAATGAGGTTCTACTGTATAGCCTCTAATCACTAGCTGCGAAGGACGAATCTGAAAAAAATTAATTTACTCACTTCAAATGTAAATAGGAGGAAAAGCTTATAGAAATTAATGATTTACATATTTTGTTTGTACATTCAAAGATTTTTAGTATTTAATATTCGCACGAAGATGAACAAAGGTAAGTCAGTACCAACATTGTATGAAAATAAGTGATTTATCTTAAAATTTAATTTTAATAAAAAAAGAAGAAAAATATATGAATTTTTTTAATTATCTTAAGGGTCCATCCCAAAAAAATATTTAATTTCTACAAAATCCCTATGTTATTATAAGATACATTATGTAACTTTTTTTTAGCTTATTTTCTTACAGGAAAGTGAAGCACATAAATTCAGCCAATTTGTATGTATGTGTGCATCACTATTAGATTCTGCTCCAAGAAGGTGTCTCCCCTCCCCTTCTCCACTCTAAGAATTTTGAACCGCTGGATGGATCTTCTTGAAACTTGGTATGCACATTTAAAGACTAAAAACGATCAATCGTTCATATTTGAAATCTTTTACAAAAGAGTCCTTGTCGAGAAATTACCGAGAGAAGAAGACAAAAATTCCCATAGGAAATCATTGGAATCTAAACAATGGATTTCTGTTAATATATCATTGTCTTAAATGAGTAAATTGACTTGATAATAAAAACGTTGATCGATTTAAAATTAATCTAATTTAGCTAAATATGCAGCTTTAATTAAAAAATATTTTTTTCAGAAATTGGAAAATTTATACTTTTGTATTTAGTAGATGCTATAATTTGGAATATAAATGCAGGCTTTTCGTTATTGTAGTTTTCACGACTTAAAAAAAAATAAAATAAAGAAGTTTTTAAGAAATAACAATATAAGCAAAGTAGGCGTTAAGTTCTTTCGAACTTCTTGTTACATTCACTGCCAATTACAAATGAACAGGATCTTAATGACAAGATACTTTTTTTGTATACAACAATTTACACTTATTGACAAATAAAAAAATTAGAGCACCCAGAAGCAGCAGTCGAAATGGAATGACAGCTGGCATAGGCAATGAATATGATGATGCAAATACCTGTTTCAACATCAGAGCAAATGTGCCTTTATTTAGGTAGAACAGGGTCAATTGTCCATTTAGTACTGCGTTATACCGCCTCTAGCATGGATACATGCAGTGACTCTCCTTGGTGTGGAGTTATACAGCCATCTTACGCTATCCTGCGGAAGATCCTCCTATAGTTCTTGCTGTTGCCGCTCCAAATCACTCATATCTGTTGATGTCCCAGCTGGTCCCACACATGTCAATCGGTGACAAATCTAGAGACCTGCAGAAGAGACCAAGAAGGGTGTTGTAAGCACGAAGCCATACTGTAAGTGAATGGGCATTATTTTGTTGCAAAATGGACCACAGTAGCTGCTCCTTGAAGAAAAGCAATTGAGGCTGTAGAATCTCCTGAACGCAATTCTCAATGTTCCCCTAATCATTTGCGAGAGAGAATCTTAGGAGATTTCCCACACCATGATACTAACAGTCATGGCAATATACCGCTCAACAATGAAATCCGGATTTGTAACTGCCCAGTAATGGATTCGTCACTGAACATGATTCGTTGCAGTCCACTGCCATCCATGCCACTTGCTGACTACACCTTGCAAACGAAGCCGTCTATGGTGGGATATAAACAGAAGACAACGAAAGGGGCACCGAAAGTAGACACAGGATTTTATAATGATGCCGCTTAATGCAGTGATTCCCTTGGTCGACAGGGACACCTTTGGCTCAGCTGTCGGACGATGACATGATTCTCTCTTCTGATAGTCTGCCTAGGTTTCCCAAAGCCTTCCCTGCGTGTGTGAGTTCCCTCACGTCTCCATTGCTCCCAATACCGTCACACAGTACAGTCGGAACGGTTGAAGTGGCAGCCAATTCCATGGAACGTCATCCTGCCTCCCGCAGGCCAACTAGACGATCTCTCTCTTTCAAAACCGCGTCGAATGCGTCGTCGAGGCATGCTGAGAACTCAGATATCTGCACTCCCCAACTACAGCGATTATAAACCATACAGCGTTCATATAACAGCCGTTTACATGACCATAGCCAAAGCTAATGGAATTTCTCAGCAGGCAATCGCAGTCCAACTGCAATCAGTGGCACAACTACCTGTGATGATGATGGTATGTCGAGGAGAGGCGGCTCTTAGTGGGGGGTGCTGCTCCAGAAAATTTTTAGCTTTGCTTTAAAATTGTTTAAAAGGAAACAAACTTGTATAAAAAGAAAATTTATTCAGAAATTTGCTAAAATCCTAAAAGAATAAAATCAAACATTTTTTTTTACCCAATGACGAAACAAATAAAAACCATACTCGCACATAACTAATAACAAAAAGAAATAACTGCTCTGTTTTTGGATTTTTCGACACCGGGAATCCAGAACAGCTGTTTCTGGGTTCCTACCCGTCGTCAGCTGGACTCGCCCAGTGTCTTAACAGTCAGTGATTCCTAGATACAGATAAAGGAAACAAAAGAGAACAAGAAACTGGCCCTTCATATTAAAAAACAACAATAAGAATAAAAAAGGGCAGATATTTAATCCCCGCTAGCCTCCGCTTAGCTTAGGATGGATTAAATAACTAAAAAATACATTTAACAACAAGTTTTAACATGCGAAAATAATAATGCCGAAACAAATAAATGTCCAGCTGATGACGGGTAGGAACCCAGAAACAGCTGTTCTGGATTCCCGGTGTTGAAAAACCCAAAAACAGATCAGTGATTCCTTTTTGTTATTAGTTATGTGCGAGTATGGTTTTTGAAGCTTATATTAAATTTCAAGTACAAATTAAAATTAAATAATTAAATAGTTTATTGGAAGCTTCAAACGAAAATTGGAAATTTATTTTGAATATAATTTGAATATATTCAAATAATATATATTCTCTCAGTCCTATACCACAGGTATGCAGTTTTATGAGCATACCTAATGGGACTGATAAACATTAAAAAAAAATATGTACGACATAATCGAGCGATGCGATAAATACTGAAGGCAGGCTTGATTCCAAGCAGTAGTGAAGTGTAATGGAGTAGTTCAGAAGTAGTTGAACAGTAGTGGAATGTTCCAATAGAACATCACAGCGTGTTCAGAAGAGAGAGTGTCAAAAGTAAAATAAGAACGCTCTCCAGACAGAATGTTGAGAAGTCCGAACTGAGAAGACAGATCGTAAAATTCAGAAGCACAGACGTTCAGAAGTCAGAAGATAGAAATAAGAACTTCGAACTGAAGAAACGAAAATTCAAAGAAGCATTAGAAGTGACAGAAGGGTCAGTCAATCAATCGATGGAAGAAAGAAAATGTAGGAGTCAATGCAGTGAGAAGACAACACATTTTCGTATCACAAGTTTCTAATGAGAAGAGAACGAACCCATTACCAGGTAAGCGTAACGGAAAAGTTCGAGCCTAGAATTCACCTGTTACTGAAAAGTGGAAAGTTCCATTCACAAGGTGAAAAGGCAATCGATTAAATATTATTAGTGAAAGTTTTATTTGAAGATTGAAGTCAAACTGACCGAATTAGCGGCACGGCGGAATTACTGAGTGAAGCGTAATTATTTGTGAAGCCACGATACTTGAAAAGATTGAATTAAAACACGCCAATGCAATTCTAAACATAACCCGTTTCTTAATCATAGTCAGCCAAGACTATTGAGTCAGAAACCTAACCGATGACGTCACACCGAGATATCCTGGAGAGAAGCCAACTCGATACAGCGAAGTCACCTGTTATCCGAGAACGGCAGGATACGTTGTGCCGTAGGTTTAATGACAAGTTTGAAAGAAGCCGCGAAGAAAATTCAGTGCAACAGAAGGAAGCGGCATGGTGAATAATTATAACAACGCAGTCAGCAAACTGTAAGTTGTGAACTTTAATTATATTATTAGAAATAGAATTAAATAAGAATTGAAGCAGCGGAAGAAGCCATTAAGTTTAGAGGGACATCGCAGTCAATTCTACGAACAGTAAATAACTATTGTGTTAGAAGTTTTTAATAAGTGAATTAAGCTTCGTTATTTGTGCAATATTTAAAGTGCTTAGTGCAGTGCAATTATTAAGGAATAATATTATTAATTCTTACAGTAAAATATTTAAGAGTGAAAAAATTATTTGTGTGAGATAGTTGAACTATTAAATATTACTCACCTTAGTGAAATTTATTATTCAAGTGACAATTAATAATCAAGTGGATTATTTTGGAACTTACCTGAATACAAGTCAGAGGATTATTATTATTTACACTCAGTTTTAACTTTGAACAATTTAAATTATAAATGTAAATATTACTTTGACGCATTAAAAAAAAAAAAAATACT
>JAFIDM010004315.1:58176027-58195480 GCA_023159025.1 Thereuonema tuberculata | reverse complement strand
AAATTTTTGAAAAAACACCTCACGTAATTAATGGACGGCCCCTTAGTGCAGTGCAATTATTAAGGAACAATATTATTAATTCTTATAGTAAAAGTGCTTCTATATTTAAGAGTGAAAAATTATTTGTGTGAGATAGTTGAACTATTAAATATTACTCACCTTAGTGAAATTTATTATTCAAGTGACAATTAATAATCAAGTGGATTATTTTGGAACTTACCTGAATACAAGTCAGAGTGATTATTATTATTTACACTCAGTTTTAACTTTGAACAATTTAAAGTATAAATGTAAATATTACCTTGACGCATTAAAAAAAAAAAAAATACTATATTTGTGGACCTTAAGCGTTCAGTTTTTATTTGTTTCGTCATTATTATTTTCGCACGTTAAAACTTGTAGTTATTTTATTACTTGCTTAACCTAAATTGTTACAGTTCAAGCTTGAACTATTCATTTAAAAATGAAATCCCCTTCTTTTTGTTTTAATTTGCACGAAAAGAAAAAAAAAAAAAAGCTATCTTCATCAGCAAGCCAGGATCGGCACTGTGGAAATGACAGTGCTCTCTCTCCCTCGAAGCCTAGCGTGCAGTTTCCTGTGTGCGCATGCGCATAACAGTCAAACACCATGCCGCTGGAACTGTGAAGCGCACAGTTCCATACAAAGATTTTTGTATCTTTTTCATAAACTGGGGGATGGCTCCTGACATTAAGCTTAAGGATTATATATTGTACAAGTATAAAGAAAGAATTAAAGAAAAAAGGACTCATTATATTAAATGTTATCGATAATACCAAGTGGAAATAGGGGGTGCTCCAGTTCCACAGTGCCTGTATGCGAGCCGCTACTGATGTCGAGCTAATTTTTTGGGCAATGAGTACAGTACATTTATATTAAGTCTCAAAACAAGAATACGAAGAGTAACCCGTAACATTTATTTATGCGTTCGCTTTTCATTATGGAGACTATATGTTTATGTGTAATAATACTAAGTGTTTTGAATGTGAATTGTAAAAACGGTTTTTAAAATTTTTTGCTTTTTGTTTTTTTGCTTTTTTCATTTTTTAAATACTGAACATATTTCATAATTTAAAAGGAAATGTAAAAATATACTGGATTATACTTTTAATCTGTGACTTCACAGAATGTAGAGCAGCGGTTCTTAAACTCTCTTTTTTTTTTTTTTTTTTTTTATTCTTGGGACACATTAAAACATACAAAAGCAGTTCGTATAGGCCTACAAAATTAAAAAAAAAAAAAAATAATAATGTAATTTAAACTGGAACAAAATAAAGAAAAATTACTTATTTTAATAAGCATTGTCAAGCTATTAATTGATCATGAATATAATAAACATCCAAAATACAAAATGGGTTTCTTCCTATTTTTAAAGTATATTTTCGTACTATTCGTGGCACTCCTATTGCGAAGCAAGGATTCAGAGAATCGCGGCTTGAGAGTTTAAATTCGATATTGAGATTAAAGAAGCAAGTTCTTTAAATGATAATTCCTTAAAACTAATTTGGATTTGCAGTTTAAAAGTCTTGTTTATTTCATCTTAATAATTACGTCCTTCATCAGTGGAATTCTTCATCAAATTTTTTTTGTTTGTGTCTAAAATTGCGACAACAGTATTGTCTTTTTATATGCCAGTGGTTCCCAAACTGTGCGCCGCTGTACCTTTTAAAATGGCGGTTCTGATTTCTTTAGTTGAAGGTAAAAAGCAGATAAAAATATTACACGCCAAACTCATTTATTGTCGTTCAATTTATAACTATCTACACAAACAATGAGAATAGCATGGCTTATATAACAAGCACCAATCAAACGAGTGCTAATTGACCAATCAGAGCTCTGAGTTTATTCCTAGGAAAAGATTCTTTCATCCTAATCTCGTTAGGATATCCTTCCACGTTGTGATGTATACAGGCTTCAGGAAATAGATTTGTACGTTGGCGAATAAAAAAAAAAATTACTGATATGTGTACAGTTCTACTAAGAAATAGCTTTCAGTACGTCAAATTTTGCTACTGAAAATTAAATAACCTCCGTGAGCAAATCAGCAGTTCTCGTGATCAGGTGCAATATGGTATAGCAGTACAAACCTGAAACATACGCAAAAATACAGTTTGCTTCGTATTGATGCTTTTCCTAAAATTTTAAAAATAAAGAAAAAGAAAACAACATTAATGTGGGTTTTCTTGAAGAAGTGCTTTCAGGTATTTTAGTTTGTTGACAAAGAAAAACCACAACAAACAAACTACCTGCTGTAGTACTCGACTATTCTAAAAAGTCCACAGCAATCGATTGTTTGATTTGTGAAGAATATCACAAGGTTTGTGATTAACACACTCGAACAATCTATTAAGTTAATATAAATAAACAGCCGCTCGCTACATTATTGATACGCTGCAGAATTAATGTCTAAGGAGATTCCGATACACCACAGCCTCCTCGCCTTACATTGTTGAGTTCGTGCGGCTTAGGGAAAAAAATACGTTTTAATTTGGCTTACATACTCGGAAAATAAATTCTGCTATAAATTTCCGTGGGGAATTTTTTTTTCTCACCTTTAACTCCCCCCCCCCCCAAACTTTTAAAACCTTTGGTGAAAAAAAAAAGATTTTTTTTTTTTTTTTTCTAACTTTCCAAAAAGAAAATGTCCTTTTAGGTTTCTACGTAGAGTGAGGATTCTAGAGTAAATGAATCGGGTAGCTTTCAACAACATTATAAAGGATTAAAGATTTCAAATTTGATGGCAAGATAAACTTCGTCGAGAAAATTTCAGAAAACCATTATGATCACATTCTTAAGAGGAACGGTCCTGACATAGAAAGATGTCCTATGTAACAATAATATATTCGTGTAGGCTTTCTTTGCGCTAAATCACGACTTTTACTCAGCACTTCAGCCATCTATTTAACAAAGTCAATGATAGCATGAAGTTGCTTCTGTAATACTAGGGGCGCAATTCAATAGAAGAGTTCCAACATAGTTCGTACAATGAGTTAAGACTTTAATTCTCAGGAACTACAAGACCTATCAGCGTAAAATGCTTTGTATAGAAGCCATGGAGCTTTCTCTCTTAACCCTCTTGTAATTGTAGTGCCTATTTTTTTTTAATGTCTCATTCATAAACTCGAAACACCCTCATACATTTATTATAGGTGTGGATAATAATAAAAAAAATATAGATGTTATCTATTTTTGTTGTTATTATTACTAGTATTCATTGAACATCCGAAGTCTTACAATTCGACGTGAGCAATTTTCTTCTCTGTTTGTCCATTTCTCACATGCTTATTTGTTTAAAAGCACATCACGTTAAAACAGCTAGACGGATTTTCATAAAATTTGCTTCTTAGCTTATTCACTGTCCAACTTAAAACATAGACCCATTTATTTTTGTCTCCACTCCCATCCTCAAACGTTATCCAGAAATCTCATTAGAATTATTTTGGTCACTATCCAACCCCAGTCTTTATAATTGAACTGTCATAGCTGCATGTGATGACAGCTTATGCATCTGTACCTAGTCATTATTAAGGTTCATTTACGCGGCTCGCCAGATATTTCGGGCTGAGATTTTGGATCCCCACTGCTCGGGTCCTAATTACCAGTATTGTTGTTGCTATTAGAATATATAGTTAATGCTGTTTTAATGACAAATTCTTACGTAAAAAAAGAAATCGACCTACCTCAAATCGTAAGACTGGAAAACCGCCTGTCCTGCAAAACTGTATACGGGCCTATTAAATAACAATTTCACTTATTAATTTCTTTACAAAACTTATGGCTCTCTTATTATTGTTGCTTGGTGTAATGTGGTCGTGTGTCCCTTACATCAACAGGTAACCGGAATGACGTTGGCCGTCCCGAGGGAGTGCTTCTTTTCCTGTACAAGTGTAATCCCTTTTACTAGGGGATCAGGCACGTTCCCGACCCGCGTAACCTACAACATACCGCACCCGGCCTCCATCTCCTGTGGGAATATGACCGACTAAACGGTTGACAACCTCAATGACAGCTTCTTTCAGTTCGTTGAAAATTATCGTAGAACGGAGGCCACAGACTTAGGCTAATTGGATTTTTCGTGCAAAAAAAAAAAAGACGAAGTTTTGATTAAAATTCAAAAAAGATTTTATGGTACGTTAAACATATCTGTGAGTGCTTTTCGATTCGTTTAAAACTTTACATATCTTGAATATTACTGTGGTAAAATTTCAAACTTTAAAAAGTAAAAATGAAATACAATCAATGTATTTTAAAAATTGTAGGCCTAGTTGTAATTTTTAAAATACAGTACAACCTCTTTATCTGGCCCTCGTTGATCCGGATCTCCGATAATCCGGATCAGATTTGTAAACATCTTTTTTTTTTATTTAATGTTCACATAGGTAATAATTTTTAACTATGATAGCAAGAACGTAACTGTAAGTACATTCGCTTTTTATTTTGATTAAATCTACAGTTCCTGCATAGATTGTATAATAAATTATAGTAATAAAATTCTTTTTGTCGAGTTTAAGAAAGCTTTATTAGAGTAATTTTGTTATCAAACATAAATTTTTTATCGTAGTAAACGGTAAGTCTGCTTATTTAAGGATTTGTTTTTGCTTATTATCCCATATTATCCGAATTATCCGGATTTTCGATTTTCCGGATTGCCTTTGGTTCCAGTTAGTCCGCATAAACGAGGTTGTGGTGTACATTGATTTTTTTATTCGATTTTTTATTTTTTTATTGATTATTTATTTGATTCTACAAATAGGGTCCCCTTAAAGAAGTTATTTTCCCTATCGACAGATGACGTATTTTAATTAAACTAATTTGTATTAGTGAAAGATAAAACAAATTTTTGACCGAGTGAATGAGGTGTGACATTTTCCAAAGATTAAGATGAGATAATTTTGTTAAAATTATCACATGTTTAAAAGCAAACATTAAGATTTGATAAAGAATATAAAGATATCATAATTAATAATAGTAAGCGTAGGATAGTGAAAATAAAAATAACCGTAAAGCAAAGTAGGGTTAACAAAAAATAAAATAATTTATTTACTATTTCACACAAGAAGCATACACATACACACATTATATTTTACTGCATCGTAATATATAAGCTTATAAGATTGCATTTGATAATATTATTTCTGAAAAAAAAAATGTTCATCATTTTTGGAAAAAAAAACTGTACAGGATTTTGTTAATTGAAAATTCTGAGGCTGTTCAGGAAGACTGACTAATTTTTGTTTTTTTACAACTTTAAATATAATTTAAGAGGAGAGTCCAAAGAAAAATAATAAAATTCTGTAAGTTGAAAGTTTTATTTAAAATAAAAAGTTAATGTGATTATTAAAAAAAAAAAAATCACTCAAAAAGTTTTAGTGAAATAAGTTGGTCTGTAAAATTAGGGGGAAAAAAAGGTGGTTTTCGCATTTGCGCAGAAACTATTGTCAACAAACTCCCTGTAAAGTATGACAAATGAGTCGGTCAGTGCAATAACGTCCCAAGGCCAAAAATATGAAATTTCCAGGTCAAAGCGTTGTAGTTGTCTTGAAGCAGCAGTGCTGCGGTATACGGACCAACAACGTTTCAAGTCCATTGCAACTGCCTTGCTGAGGCTGGCATTACGCAACGGTGGCAGCAATAACATCTCAAGTAACGAATCCAGACAGTTTTTCTTATCTCAAAATAAAGTTACTTGGAGTTGGGGATGTTCTTGCACTGACCTACTCAAATCTTTTCGGTTTAGAATGTAATACAGGCAGTCCCCGGCTTACGGACGAGATTCGCTTCTGAGAACGTCTTTATGTTGGATTTGTACCTGATGAACAGCGCATATACAGTAATAATAATAATAAGAAGAAGAAGAAGAAGAAGAAGAGTCATCCTCACATAAGCTGTACTGGGATTGCCCCATTCACACAGACAAAACCATACATCACAAACAGACCTATCTCACTGGTATTGCAGTGCCTATCAGCAAGAACATGCACAAAACTCACGCAGACAAGATCAGTAAATACATCGATCTAGCACACGAGCTCCAGAAGCAATGGAGGCAGGATCGAGTACGAGTTGTACCCATCGTTCTGTCTGCCACTGGTCTGGTGCCTAACACATTGCACCGGTCTCAGCACACTAGGACTTCACAAAAACACTTATGCACAACTGCAGAAGGCTGTGGCACTCAATACAACACGCATAGTTAGGAAATTTATGGACACAACCACACATCTCTAATCATTCTTGCACACGTCTTTACACTTGGCAGTATGTGCTTTGATCCTTGACCCGCCATATTGTTTTTGCTGGGGAAACCCAAGGTTTGAAACATACAAACATAATAATAATAATGCTCTTGTTCTTTAATGATAAGTTACAGAAACTACTACTGTGCTCTTTCTTTTAATTCAAACAAACAGAACATAAAGCCCCGCTTACACCATCCGATTTTGCACCAACTTAGTCGGCCAACTTTCAGTTTTTGAGTCGCTAGAGCCGACTTTGAGCACGTTTTTCAGCGACTTGCCAGCGATTTTAGTTGGTGCTGCACAACCAACTCGAGTCGGCCGACTCGGGAAAGTTGGTCTGAATTACCAATCACAGGGCAACGTTGGAACATATCAGTCATGACGTCACGCCCATGGAAAGAAATGGCGTCCATAACGATTGTCACCGCTTAGAATCGACAACAAGCGAGTACACAATAAATATTGCGAGTTTCTTTCATGCATAAATAAAGTCTATACTGAAATGCAGTAATTGTATGCGGAAGAATTTATCAGAGAGGTTTCAAAACCTCGATTGTTTTCGGATTTTCCAAAGCTGCTGGGGGAAACGCATTGAATTATGGGATTGCTGCTATCGCGGCCGACTTCATTTGCGAGTTGGATGGTGTCCTAGCCTGACAAAATCGGACCAACTCAGAAGTTGGCCAACTAAGTTAGTGCAAAATCGGATGGTGTTGCATAGCTTAAGGTCATAATAGTAAACACCGACTCACAAAATCGAATAAAAAAGTTAAGACAAAGTGATGTACGCATAAGCGACCGTATAAACAATGAGACAGCCGCTGGTTTAAAGATACTGGGACAAAGAGCAACTTACGCCATAAAGGTTTGTTTACATGCATTTAAGAAATTAGGTCCCAAATTATTAATTTAATTATTTTATTATAAATTATCTTAGGGAAGCCTTGGGAGCCCGTTCGTAAATACGGAACTCCGTAAGTCGGGTCGTAACCCAGGAACCGCCTGGATTAGGTTGAATTAATGAACGAGATTTTGTCATAAATAAAAATTTAAATCTCTGTAAATAATGAAATATCTTTTATCAACACGTATTTCAAAAAATGCATCTTGTTTTTTTTTTTTTTTTTTTTTTTTTTTTTAATATCAATATATTTTTAAATATTAACATCCCCTTCATGCGTTCGGCTAGCGATCGCAGGAGCCTTGAAGAGGATTGAAGATTTTAACAGATTTTTCCTTTAAAAAAAAAAAATGATCTGTTCTATTTTGCTAATCTGGGAAAGAAAGTTCCACGTTCATTCATGAACTTCTTGTTTTAATTCTAATCAAAAATTAATAACTAACAAAAACGTTATTGAAAAAAAAAATAGAAAAGAAAACATAAATTAATGATTATTGATGTGATTTTCATTGACCCATTTCGTGGGAGGGGTTAGAACTGTTATCGAAGCCAAACGATGGGAAAACGGCGAAAAGGAAGTACAGCTGCTGGCGAAGTGACAGTTTTATGAAAACTTGGCATTGTAATCCCCCCTGACCAGAGTGGGCGTTTTTCTGAAACACAGTGACCCCTGATTACTTCCCATTCATAGTTTTCCATTCATAAAAAAATGGAGAAAATAAAGAACATCTTGTGTGAGTGTGTGTCTGTACAGATTTTATCAATTCATCTTTTAGAATTGAATTAAATTTCCAATAATTTTCAGTCGATTATCAGTGTTAAAATCTTTTATGACAGCCCAGCTGAAATATAATAAGAAATATAATATTTTAAACATTAAGCATTGGACATATAAATTTTGCCAGGAGGTCGAATTTGTGTAAGGTCCGGTACAATCCTTTTACATAACTTCTTTTGTGCTCTTTTGTGACCCGAAAGGGACATCGCAATGACTACTGGATTAATCATTCCAGATATCTGTGCGACATTTATCCCTGAAAAATTGAACTCCTGCAAATTGTTGTGAATGAATGTAAAAACAAGGCGACGTAATACCTTATATCTTAGAAAGATTATTAATGCAGAAATTCAAATATAATCTATATTTTTTTAGCTATTAATTTTACTTTTTTTGATTGATTTGTTTTATTCATATTTTCAATAATTTCTGTCACGTGGACATCCAGACATGATTAAGACTTAACATCATTTCCTTATATGACAAATTTTCTTTTTGTAAGTAACTATAAGCATAGTTTCAAATTGTTTCTGCTATCTCATTGAGGATTAAAAAAAAATTAGGCCTTGCTTTAATACATGTGATGTAATTCATGTAATAGTTATCAGCTTCAATATTAATTATTATTACTATTAATAATAACAAAACATTTATGACTTTAATGAAAATTAATACTGCTATTCCCGAGACAGAAGAGCATAAACGAATCCGCAGTAAACGAATATAGATATTCCTCAATTTACGAGAATAATAGTGGCGTAAAATAAGGTAGCGTAAAGCAAATTGACTTTTTCTTTTTACATACGTAAAATAGTGATATGTTTCAAAAATACAGAGAAATCCTAAAAAAGCAAAATGTATTTATTTATCCATTTATTTATTTATTTATTTATTTATTTAGTCAATTTATTAGTTCAATTTTAATATCACTGCAAAATCTTTTTTAAGTTAATAGTTGTTCATTACTTGATTCAACTTCGAAGGAAAGATCACGGGATGTTGTGTGGATGCAACATCTTCAATGTCCAGTGCTCGAGACCTTAAATCTGTAGTTTTGACATTGAATTTCCTACCTAAACCGGGTCCAATTTTATTCGTACAGATTACATATGATTGTCTTCTACTTGTGCAGTATATTACAGCACTGACTCTTCATTTTCAGCGAATTTTCGAGTTCGCTCATTTATTTCTATTCTTCTTTCTCCAATTCAACCGAAAAATTAAAAAGCAAAAAAGCAAGTGAATCTAATTTTGTGCTAAAGCATAAATTTAAGGGCTATCCAAAATAATAAAAAAAAAATTAAAAAATAAGAATAAAGAAAAGGAAGTACATTAAAGTAATGAAAAATAAAAATAAAAAAGATGGTCTGCATTTCTAACGTTTAGGCCAATAGCGGAAATCCAATGATAACAATGCCAAATATCTCGAATGGAGGGGCGTTGGCTCCTGAAAAATACCCCATTTCTACATTGTTCGGACCTCTGAACACGATGGTGGGAAGTCCGTTTGTCGATCCGATCTTCCGTTCGGGAGTTCTTAGGGGGTTACAATGACAACAATGCCAAATATCTCGAACATGGGAGGGCGTTGGTCCCTGAAAATACCCTACTCCTACGTTGTGTGGGCCTCCGAAGACTATGGCGAAATCCGTTTGTCGATCCGACCTTCCGTTCGGGAGTAGTTAGGGGTGGACAGACACGGACGGACAGAACAAACGCAATAGCTACCGGTTTTGGTCACTATCCCAATAGCTCCCAAATAAGTCGCTAAAAAACAAAAACTGAAATTTCAATTTTTTCACTACAATAAAGTTTTCTTGATAATAATGTGATTGGTTTGCAATTTAATCATTACATCATCATTAGCAATGTTTTATAAACTTTCATTCACTAGATTTTAATTATTAATAATAGTTTTACAAGAAATGAAACATTGATTTATTCAAATTTAACAGCTTTTTTTTTTCTATTTTCAAAGGAGAGTAAGCTATTCTAATTTTAATATAATTCAAATATAATCAGAATACAATTCTATCACTGCTTTGTTTTTACCAGTGTTTTCCATTCTGGTGTGAGACATTAATATTTTTATTTTAATTCGGTTCTTTATTATCCAGGTCTATTCTCTGAATGGCATCCGCAATCATAGGACCATTTTTGATCTAAATCAAAAAAGATCACATTTTTTATTTCTTCTCTTAAATTAAAAGGATAACATTGTTATTAATCTGTTTTTCCCACTTAAATATCTGAGCATTCTGTTTATTTATTCTTTATATCGAAATCCTTTATCAACTTATTACCGGTACTGCTACAAAATCAGATTAAAACATCAGTGCAGGTACTCCTCACTTTACGACCTATCTGCTTAACGACCACTCGCACATTCGACCTCCGCCCTTAAAGGTACAACTTCTATTTCATCGTCGTCATCTTCCTTAGCTGGATCCTCCACAGTTCCAAATAACCAAATAAACAAATGATAACATGTACATTATGCATGTCTTTTTATGAATAAATTTGAATTGTTGCGTAATTTTTATAATTTTATAATTTTACAACGATCCTATATTCCCGACGCAAGCTCCTCGCTTATCGACCAATTCGCTTAACGACGTAATCGTCGGAACGGAACTTGGTCGTAAAGTGAGGAGTGCTGTGCCTTTTTTTTACGTGACTCACAAATTACGTGCCTTAAAAATTATCACTTTAGATCTAAAAGAAAGTGTAGCTCATTAAGTCTGTATGTGGGGTGTTTGTGCCATTTCCATGAAAATTTTTGAATTTCTGATAGATCTTCATGAAACTTGACATCTGTATTTACGGATAAGAGTTGTAGGGTTCTATTTTAAAAGTTTTCCATGTGGATCCTTGTCGAAAAATTAGCGCATGGGTGTCGCAACAATGACTCATCAGTTGAAAATCGAAGTATAAATGTTTTAGGTGTGGGACAAAGTTGACAAGATATTCCTATTTAAAATAAAATATAAATTCCAGTATTTGACCGTTTTGCTTTTCTTACAAGAATATCGAAAACTATTTAAAACATAGTTAGTCAGTTGAATATCTCAATCAAAAGCTTGGTTTTCTTTGCTAATAAATAAAGAAGTTGTTAATTATCAGGGCCGAATTAAGCCATGCGCTTTAGGAACTACAGAGATTAATTGAAAAGCTATTTCATTTGCGAATGGTGAATCACAGAATAAGTATTTAAATTATCGATTTAAAAAAAAAAAGAGGTTCAATTATTGCTTATATATTAAACTGCATACTGCATAATATACTGCATATATATTTGTAGTAAGCATATTATGGCAAAAAGAAACACTGCACTGTATACTTGGGTACGGGGGTGGATGATTTTTTGTTATTGACAAACCGAGAGACCACATCCGCAATCATCCGTAATGACGTTCGGAGTAAGTTCTAACTTCAATTTCAGCCTAATTTGTAATTTCAACAAAAAATTACTAATTTTTACTTTATGGTTTCATTGTATCGTTCAAGGTTTTTTTTTGTTCCTCAAACAGCCAAAATAAATAAAATAATACATAAAATATACATTTAGGTGCGAATACTTCAGAAACAAAAGTAAAACCAATATTACGTCGCAGAAACTACTGTAAATATTAATTTATTGTTGTTAACTTTCAGTAGAGGATTTACCTTTACGGGATAATAAATAGGTAAGAAATAGTGATGAATGAAATTAATTGTTGCATATTCTCTATAAACTTAATTTTCCTTTAACTTTTTTTTTCCTTTTGATTATAATAAAATTTCCATGTTTGTAAATTTTTCATGTTAATTATACAAAACTTTTAAGTTACTCTTTAAAAACTTTGAAGAAAAATAATGTTTGTAAGATTTTGTTACAAATTAAACTTTAACTCGTAATAAAGTTTACAATATCTTTTTTTTTTTTTTATAATTTCCAAACTTTCAGTTTATAAGTTAAAAAAAAAAAAAGTTTTTATAATGTATTTTTTTAATAAATCATCTTAATCGGTCTTGACGAATACATAAATTCATTATTTTTACGTAATTTGTTTATTTACAGTTGTTTAATACTTCTTTAATGTTTAACGTTAAATTCTGTTTCATTTTGTAAGTTGTGGCTGTAGAAATATCCGTACAAACATTTTGAGATAAATTGACTTAAAATGGAAGTTGTAAATATAGACTTTTCGTCAGAAGGATTCGAAGATCGTCTTTTGCCTATTTTGGAAACGAAGGCTTTTTTTGGCAAAGTTGATATCAATGGCGTACAGTTTCTAATTCTTTTTTTTCTTCCTCCGCCGAACCTGGCTTCCTCAATCAAAGACGCTCCTACCCTGGCCGCAGCCATTAAACTCAAGTTGTCGAACGATGCAACTAAATCCCTATTCAACAAGGCCGTCCCTTTTCAAATAATGAGGTAAGGAATACTCGCTCAGGATAGAACGACAGTTATGATGAACGGCGGACAAATGGGAATTCCGTTAGGAATCGCTGACATCGTTATCAAAGCAATTTGCACAACACACGGTCGTGGGACGGCATAGTTTTCTACGCCACTAAGCATCCCGGCAAATTGCAGCACCAACACCAACAATATTCGATATGTAAAGCGACCCAATCAATACGGCGCTCCTTAATGGCAAGACATTGCTAAAGCGCTGGAATTCTCTTCCCAACCTCCCCCCCCTTTTTTTTTATTGCGGTATCTTTTGAAAGGACTGCTTAATTATCTCATCTTACGAAATTCCGGAAGTCATCGAAACCATGATCCGATATCAGAAAAAAAAAAAAAAAAATAGGCCTAAGTTAGGCCTATTTTTCAATTCCGATGCTAGCATTCCATAACCTAGAATTTAGTCCGCGAAAGCTTAATATATTATTTTTAGAAGGTTCTGTTATTATTAAAACATCATCTAAGTTACTGATAAAGCTATTGGAAGCCGTATTTACCTGAAAATAATCTCAGCAATGTCTTAATAGCAATGCCAAAAATGTTATTTTTGATACACGCCACACACCCGTGGTTCTGCCTTTTTTATTTTCTTTCGAGCGGAAAAGATGAATCAACTTGTCGAATTTTCCACAACAGTGTCTTTCATAGCCAGCGAATCTTCTTGGGTGGTTATTTGATTTCAAGCAGAATTTAAAAGGAGACAAAAAAAAATATTGAAGATACAAATATAAACCCAGCCCTCAGGGATAGACAAAATATATTTTTTTTAATTTAATTTTTTCTTTATGGGAAGCAAAATATATGGCAGCAAGCCACTTCCCGTCGAAATTGCGAAGTAGTTGTTGTTTTTGTTTTTTTATTACTAATGTCAGTTTAAGCATATTTTTTTTTTAATTTTAAATACTAATCAAAATACAGTACAGCAAAGTATTATACCACCATTTATCTGCAACATGTAATATCTCCACTTCAAATTGTCTGAATTTGACCTGAAATTAATAAAACTTGTGAAATTTTCTTCACTCAGTGAAGTCTTTTGGTTCTCCTGTCTAACGCTTTGTCATTGTGGCGCTGCATTCGTTACAGTAGTCACTGTAGCATTCGTACATAAAGAATGACATTACAGGCTATTTAAGCTAATGAGTGCTTCATATTGAAATAAGGAAGCTTGGAGTAAATATAAGAGCAATTTTCTACAATAGTCTTCGATTTCTCTACGCCAAATCCCTCAGGGTTTTAATATATATACATATATATTTTATAAATACTTTTTATTATGCCTGAAAGAATCTTTTTTTTAGCCATTTCTCACTTTTAGAAGTTAGTCATCAAATTAGTCAATATGTGCGTCTCGGTTTCCCTTCTACGTTTTATCTTAATAACGTTTGAACCATTGGTTAGATCTTCTAGAAACTTGATATGCATATTTAAGAACTGAGGACGATCTATTTGGATCCTTGTCGAGAAATTAAGCGAGAAGACGACAAAAATTCATTTTCCATATTAATCATTAATGGAGACTTTCTATCGGTGCTTCAAATAATCCTTTTACTTAATCCATTAATTTGCGCGTGGTTTGATATGATTACAGTTAACCCGATTTCGATAACTTTAGCAAATAATTCGGTTTCATATTTTGTTGGGTTCTTTTCAGAAAATGCAAAATTTATAAAAATATTTGCTGAATACAAACATATCTTATTCAGCAGATATTAGAATTTGAAAATAAACATAGACTTATTTTCTTAAATTTTAAGAAATAACATTTTTAAGGAAAGTAGGCCTTAGGTTCTTTAAACTTCTAGTTTTGAGCGATATGAAACTTAATAATGTGCAGGGTTTAATCTTGTAATACTTCCAGTGATCTAAGACGATATAGTGTTGTGTTTAAAACGAGTCCTATTTCGTTACAGGATCATGTATCGGTCGTTCGCTGTCGTCGAGGCTTTTAGAGGCGGAATTCTAAAGACAAAGAAACCACCGGAAAACCCTCCTTCTCTTTCTTTCTGGAATCTTATTACCATTCGTTTCTCTTCTTCGCTGTCATTGTATTTGGGTGGAAGTGAAGCCCACGCGCGGGGTCCATTGCCATAACATCACCGCGTCGTGCAACGGGGGCTCAGAAGGGCGTGGGCGAACACGAGGTCAGCAAGCCCTTTCCCAGATTTAATGGCAAACCAAATGACAACAAATAAAACGTTCCCAAAAGGAAACCGGACCCCCTCATGACCCCTTGTGGGTTGTTTAGTCCCTGGCGTTGTAAGCGACTCCCTCATCTTTGAAGTATTCAGGAGACGACAGAGAACTCACTCCCTCTGGCTTTGGTTCTGAACAGCAAGAGTTAATTCTCGGATTAAAAAATATAAATTGTTTCGCATTTTTCATTCTTATTTGGGCTTATTCTTTTCTTTTAGCTTGCTTATTTCAAGGAACTCGATGCTGACCAACTCATTATATGTAGGCACAGCATCAGTCATGATTTCAGTCTGGGAGAGAGAGGGGAGGGGGCTATTATAATTTTTTCTGCTCCAATCAAAAACAAAAGCAGGTACGGGCATCACAAACCATTTTCAGTTAGCAAGTTTCAATATCGCACCTTTCTGGGAATTTTTAAGCCCCTTAGTGCTCCCCTCATGGCTGTGCAACATTTATATACCGTAAGTGTTTTCCCTCACCTTAATAACTACTGAATGAATCTTCTTGAAGCTTGGCCTACGTATTTACGGACAAGAACGATCTAAGATTTATGTTAAATTCATACGTTTCGGCCAACAGTACCTTAAAAATTAAAACACATTAAAAACATTAAAATAGTTTTGAAAACACATACGTTTCGAAAACACGTCAACTGAACTAACTTTTGCATTTAAAAAGTGTTTTCTGTAGGGGTTCCTGCCGAGAAGTTTGTCCGTGAAGAGACAAAAATTTCCTTTAAAAAATATGAGAAGCGAAACAATATTATTTATCACGTTAGATTTTTAAATTTGTCCGTCTCTGATTTCTGTGGATCACTGATAACTACCACTCAAATACACGTTTTCTCTTTGTAGTTAGGCTAATGCTACAATGAATGTAACGTAACACTATTTAATATGGGGTGACCTAATAGCAAGAAAGCATACGTTAACGTAAATCTGAAGCGCACTGATTTCTTAAACAATAAGTTTTACCCGCGGAAATAGTATTAACATCACAATGAAAAACATGTACGCACATTAATAAGGAATCGCTGATCTGTTTTTAGTTTTTTCGATACCGGTAATCCATAACAGCTGTTTCAGGTTTCCTAACCTTCATCAGCTGGATTCGCCCAGTATCTTACAGCTCAGTGATCTCAAGAAACATATAAACAAAACCAAAGTTAACAAGATAATGGCCCTCTATATTTGAATGTCTGCTTTTTTTATTCTTATTTTAAAAATATTGTTGTTTTTTAATATGAAGGGCCATTATTTTGTTGACTTATGTTTTCTTTATATGTTTCTTGAGATCACTGAGCTGTTAGATACTGGGCGAATCCAGCTGATGGTTAAGAAACCTGAAACAGCTGTTCTGGATTCCCGGTATCGAAAACAAGATAACTGATCAGTGAATCCTTACTTATGTGCGTGTATGTTGTTTCTTGTTATGATGTGATTTCTTAAAATTAATTGGATTTAAACATCTGAATTAAGCATTTGTAGATCATTTTCATTATAAATTAAAATTTAAATTCAGCTCCAAATCATTGTCTGCTCTTTGTGCTAGATTAAAATAATTAATACTCTATGAGATTATACAACAAGATAAGCCAGGGATATACATACATCGAGAATTCATTTCGGGGAAAGCCAAGTTAAAGAGCCGAAAGCCAAAAAAATAAATAAAAAGCAGTTTTAAAAGTTTCGGAGGGATGGTAGCAAAGATCTTCAATTAACCATCCAACCAAAAAAAAAAACTGATAGAAAATAAGGTCTATTCTATACATTTCGGGGATTGGGCAGAGCAGCATCGACTCTCCTGCTAACTACGCCCTATGAGATAAGCAGTTTTAATTCTTAAACTTTAATTTTTTTTATTGAAGAGATCGTCTAAGAATAGAGATTTCATTAAATGTTTTATTATTTTTTTTTAAGTGCTCCAATTGTTCCTTCCTCCGAGTTCCTGGATGTGTCTTCGCCTTGCAATTTTTTTTTTTTATTACAGCTGTGGAAGGGTATCTTGTTATTTCATTACAGACGCTGCTTTCATTTCTTACGCCTCACTGCTGATGAATGTCGTAAAATAAACGACCCTTCACCACAAATTCGATCACCACGCGGTCACTGAGCGGATGTTGTGTGGTGGTTATTTTCCGGACAGTTACAACCTCAAAGTGAGATAAAACCGAGAAGAAATAGGCCCAGACCTGACCAGTGGGTGACTTAGCACCGTTCTTTGACCACTAAAAACAACAAGACATTGATACAAGTATGTTTTTCCAGATGTTTTATTCTCCACGCATTAATTGATTAATGAAAAATTTTGGAATGCAGAAAACCTTTAAATTACACCGGAAATTTCGGAGAATAATTAATCTGAAACATACATCAGATCACAATAAATAATTGAATAAGTAAATAAATAAATAAATACATTACTACTTAAAATGAAATTCGTTATTTGCAATCAGAGAATTGACTGAATCCATTCTACAGTTTTTCTTTGGGCATTTTCCTCACCTTCAAATTTTCTCCAACAAGATCCACAGATTTCGAATACGAAAGAATAATCATCTCTTCTCCATAATAAGGTATGTTAAGTTTCAAGAAGATCGTTGTTTAACAGTTATTAGAAGTACAGATATTCAAAGATACACACACACTCACAAATACAGAAAAGCCGAATTTCTGCTTTTTTTTTTTTTTAAGTAAAGAAAGATAAAAATTTTAAATATCTTTGTAAAACGTTGGTAAAATATATAAAATAATAGCATTCTGTAGTTAAATCACTTGCGTCAAAAAGAAGTTTTTGAAAGAACTTAAAGTTTATTTCCTTACAACGTTATTCCATACAATTTCTTTTCTTAGCTTTCACGAACTTATTAAAAATTAAAAAAATGTAATAAAAAAAATCGTATATATTTTTGAATTACAATATTTTGCAGAAAACAAACAGTAAAAATTTCCGAATTCTAAAAACAAAAAAAATATTAAATTTGCAAATTATTAAATTTTTCTAAATCTGCTTAATTTTAGTCATATGAAACCAAGCGCAAAATAGATTAACTAAAGGATTTAATATCTATTCTTTAAGATATCGATAGAAATGCATGGTTTACTTTCTTATGCTTCTCTTTGGGAATTTTATTTCTAGCGCTACTCTCTCGACAAACGCCCACTTCGAAAAGAGTTCAAATATAAAAGTTACTTCTTCCGTAGTCCTTAAATACGCCTACGAAATTTCAATAGGCTGTATTCAACGGTTCAAAAAGTTATAACAAGAGAAACTCACGGGCTGCGTGATTTAATAAGCCTCACGTTCCTAGGAAAGTAAGTTAATACGAAGAGGACATCTTTATCTTATCACTAATCTACGGCGATTTAGAGAATCTCACGTGCTGCTCTCCAATGATCTGCAGATAATAACTCCTCCAGTGAAATCACAGATAAGAGATTAGATTCACTTAAAGATGGGCGTTGATTATCCTAAGAGGAAGAACGTGAAGAGCCAATACGTCGACGCTTTCCCGATTCGCACACACGAGACGCTTCTATGAAAGGATTTTTTTTCTCCCTTTGATTACTATATTTTTTTTTTTTTAATTCTCAGATTAATACTAAAAATTAACTAAAACGTAAATATTTTGCTTTTTTTATCTATGAGGCTCAGTCTTACATGTGTACACCTTTAGAGCTGACCACTCGACCTCAACTTCATCTCGGCGGTCACCAAAGGCCGGAAGCCTTAAGACCCCAAGGGTTCTAAGTTGGTCTAAATGGATAACTTTAATCTATATTACAAACTTTAAAGAAACAAAATTTCTATAAATTTCATCAGTAACTCGACTAACTTTGTTTTTACGCTGTACACACAATTATGGCGCGCCCGATGCTTGGGAAGCACTGGGTTATTGATGAACAATTTAAGTCATTTAAAGTCATCATAGCTCCACTTAGATTTTATGAATTGTGGGTTAGTTTTATGTATGTATTTATGTGTTTTTATTTTATTTGAAAGTTGCCCTAGCGATGGTATTCTCAACCCTGAGTTCATAACTTTGTCCTAGTAGGGGTGTCTAGTGAATCATCACCCAGGAAGTGCGAGACCCAGAAAAAAAAATTCGATTCGGGTAGGGCGTGGATGAGGGTTGATAATATCCCTCCGTAGGAGCGCGTGGAGTGTCGCCTCCAAACCGCCGTCTGACAAACGCGAACGACAGCTACCTTTGACCTGATCCCTCGTAAAACAGCCCCTATCCTTAGCTCGTAAAGAATGTCTGCTTCTTGTAGGTTGATAAGTAAATATAAATCTGCGCACGGGTACCTTTCGTGCTTTTATTTTATTTTTTTTCCTTCTTCGTCTGTCAGAAATATAATCTCGATGGGGCCAGGAGTGGCGGTCCGTGGGACGCACCAACATAAATCGGCCTGCTAATGAATTTTATTTCGTGTTGCGACGCCCCCACCTAATGTTCTCAATTGCCTTTCCGCTTAGCGGAATCTGTACTGGTGTCAGGGACAGCATACATCTCCAGTGACCGCTTCACCACTATTAATTCCTTTTACGGCGCCAGAAGAGACCTTTTAAGAGGTAAACACAGGAGAAAAATTAAGGTGATGTATCTGGAACACTTCTTGAACCTACCAGACGTGTCACCCTTATCGTTGTCATAAAAAAAAAAAAAAAAATAAAATAAAATAAATAAATAAATAAATAAATAAATAAATAAATAAATAAATAAAAAGGACTTCTGCTAAGTCAAAAAAAAATATTTTAGGAGAATTATTATTAATAAATTTTAACGTGTGCATTTGTTGAATAAAATTAGACGCCGCCACACAAATATAGTTTAAAAAACATTTAACACATTAAAAAGTACATA
>JAFIDM010004315.1:58162321-58175927 GCA_023159025.1 Thereuonema tuberculata | reverse complement strand
CGCGAATGCACGATGCGATACGATCGGGCATTGAGTCATACAAGTTCTGTATGATGTCTTGAGACATTTCGTTCCATATTTGCTGTAATCTTGCCTCTAGTTCGTTCAAACTCGTGGGATGCCCAACTCGTCGTCCCAAATGATCCCAGATATGCTCGATTGGAGACAAATCTGGGGATCGGGCAGGCCAAGGAAGGGTAGTAATAGTGCGGAGACAGTCTTGTGACACCCTTGCCGTATGAGGCCGAGCATTGTCTTGTTGAAAAATGGCTCCTGGGAGCCGTTGCATGAGTGGCAACACATGTGGTTGCAGGATTTCATGAACATACCGCTGGGCTGTCATGGTGCCACGGAACAATACTAGGGGTGACCGTGTATTGTAGGCAATGGCACCCCGTATCATCACACCAGCTGTGGGAGCGGTGAGTCGCTGTACAGCAAAGGCAGGATTGAAGCGTTCACCACGGGCTCTCCACACACGAACACGATTGTCATCACTGCCGATATTGAATCTGGATTCGTCGCTAAAGACGACCTGGTTCCATTCCGCTGCAGTCCAGTTTCCTCGTGCGCGGCAAAACTCCAAACGGAGGCGTCGATGGGTGGGCGTCAAGGGCAGCACACGTAATGGTAACGATACCAACTGTCCTTCAGCCAGGCGCCTTCGTATGGTTCGAGAACACACAGCGGCCCCTAGTGAAGGTGCTACCTGTGCCTGGATGGCGGCCGATGAAGCAGTTGGCTGTACGCGTGCATTTCTGACTATGTGGCGGTCTTCTCGACGACTGGTCTGTCGAGGGCGTCCTGAGCCTGGTCTTCGTGTACATGACATCTCTCGGGTCCACTGGTCCCAAAACCTCCTCACAACACAATCAGAGCGGCCTAATTGATGAGCTACTCGCCTAGCTGACCACCCAGCTTCCATTATCCCGACGATTCTCCCTCTCTCAAACTGCGACAACTGCGTATACTGTCTTCGAACACGGCGTAATGGCATATCTACCTCAGCTCTTCCTTTGTAAATGATTCAGCACACTCAAACAAGCTTTGGTTACCTGTTTTATACTCCACAGAGTACGATGTTCAACGCCCTCTACCGGCTATACGTAATGCGCAATCACGCTGCATTTCTAATCATTTGCATATCTCCCCGACATGTACCTTCATTGCAAGTTTCGTTACGATCCCGCAATTATTTCTTGGTGCGCTAATTTTTTTGTCCATGAGTATAAATCCATAAATATTTTGATTTATACGTTCTCTAAAATTACAATGACAATTATTAGATATGTTATTATTATTATTAATTAAATTATTACAAAAAAATATTATATAATTTAAAAGATAAAGTTCAATCTATAGTTAAAATATTTATTCAAAACGTCTAAAGCTAATTTGCTAATCTTAGCAGGAGCAAATTAGCGGATTGGTTAAATGTATTAATATCCATTTGTTTAAGATTAACATCCACCGTTGAGATATTATTAGAAATTAGATAGACATCCATTGTTTAATTTCTAATGTTACATTTCTTTTCTGTCGTCTTCTCGGGAAAACGTGAAATCCTTGAAATTAAAATCAGCAAATAGAAATGTAAGTGATTATTCACTTTAAGTGTTTTAAGTAGTTTTGAGAATTTAAAAGTCATTTAAAACAAAAATAATTAATTATACTATCTTCATGTATAGGCTATCATCTTCATATTTATTGTAATGCAGATATTGGGAAAACTAAGATAGAATTATATGGAAAAGAAAAAAAAAACAAACAAACCACCTGTTATACTCTAAATTTTGGATACTACATCAATATTTTGTACTGATATTTAAAAGATCATAATTAACGTGAAATGGGGGTTTATTGTCTGGCGTTTTTTATCGTGTGCAGTTGAGGAGTAAAATTAACTTAAAATGATGGATATTCATTTTTCCTTATAAAATTGGGAAAAAATTGTAAGTTTTTTTTTTTTTTTTTATTTCGTTTCAGAAAAATGTCAGAATTTCTGAAATGCACAATTCCCAATTTAATAACACGATCAATTTTACTCCGTGAACGCAAATTCCAATTGCGGATCTTTTTTGCATTCTTGCTCTTAATGGTCGTATTATGCGATGTGATGTTTCGATTTGACGTAGGTTTGCTCTGCGATTCTCCCACCGTTAACAAAACACCTCCCACCCCAGCACTATCCCAGCATCGGCAGTATTGGCGCCCAATAGCCAGGAAAATGAAAATGTCGCCGACAGCTGTGTCACCCTATTCCAAGAGAGGTAGGAGCTGGAGGGGTGAGGGTAAAGAAAGTAGGGTAAAGATGGTCGACTTACGCTTGAGGTAAGATGCTGTGGCCATTGTGTTACCAGTAACATTGTGTTCTGCTAGAAAGATGGAATGTCACTTTTAAGATTAAAAACAAAGCTTTTTAAATACGTACTTCACAGGTTTATATAGACAATATTTATAAATATCAACAAATGGGAATCAAGAAGTTCTTAAAAATAATTGATTACATCAGCATTAATAATTTGTCTAAAATCGAATTAATTTTAATCAATCAAAGTGCGCGCAAATCCTTTCCCAATTAAATGGATTAATACTCTTCGTAAAAACAAACATTGATGTCTCACAGTTTTTCTATGGCAATTTTTGTGCTAAATTCTTGACAAGAACTAACAGGGGTAAAAAAAAATGATTTCGAATATAAAAGTTAGAAGGTCTTTGGTCCTTAAATATGCATACCAAGTTTAAAGAATCCAATGGTTCAATAGTTACCATTGAGGAAATACATTTGTATAGAATGTTGTAAATCTATTGTAACTATTTTATTATTAGATGAACTACAGAGAAATTCGAAATTGTTTCTCCAGGGTATTATTTTGAAGGACTCCTTGTTACAAAGAAATAGAAAATGGTTGTATCTTCTTCAAAGAAACACAAAGATTTGCAGTATTTGCAATTGACAACTTAAACTGCTTAAGGATTCTGTGAAAAGAACGAACTTGTCAATTACAATATCTGATGAATATAAACAAAATAGATTTTCTGTTTGTTTGTTTTTTTAAAAGAATTAAATCATCGTTATTTGTTTAAGTTGTCTAAATAGGATTAAACCATGTGCAATGGCTTAGCCAAAAGGATTTAATAATCATTGTTTAAGACAATGGATTTCAATAGAAATAGCTTAGAAATTCATTATTTAAATTTCAATAATTTTCTATGGGAATTTTTGTTCCAATCTCGTGCTATCTATAATTGCATCATTGTCTCTCAGCAGCTGACGAAGGAAATCGAAAAATGGGTTTCTGAAACATGTTGCGATTATTATACATTTTATTTGTATTTAAAAAAAAAAGAAAAATATTATGCCCGTCTTGATCTTTTTAATTAATGATGTAATAAAGGAGATCAATCAAAAGCAATTCAAATTATTAGGGAGGACACACACATACAGACTGACAGACTGATTTCGTACGCCTCACTTTCCTCAAAAAAAAAAATGAATGATCGACCATGGTTGAAGTCTCTTAAAAAAAAATCAAAAAAGACATTAAATAAAATAAAAATAACAGGGCTAAGATTCTAAAGTCTTAACTTTCACAGACTCTCTGACTGTAGGGAAATAGCGTACAGAAAACTTAGCGTTATTTTGAATGGCCTGAACACTACATTCGTAAGATAAAAAAAACCCCGAAAATTCGAAGCTTAAGTTAGTCAATTAGGCCTAAATTGATAAAAGATTTAATGACAGAAAATGAAGCTATTTTAAAAGCAAATAAAATGGTTTTATTTCTAGTTGTGTGACTCATAAAAAAAATTGGATAACAAAATATTAAAGATAGGTTTTGTTACTCGCCTGAATGTAAGCAGATACATTACCAAGAAGTGCTTGAAAAGCAAAAGCTTTCCTTTCATTAAAACGTTGTCTTTCCTTTTTTTTTTCTTTTTTTTTATAAGAGTTGTAAAAATTGTAAAAATGAAAAGACAGCGTTTACTTTCAAATTACGATATTTCAGCTGTTGAACACAAACAGCAGACATTTTCCTTTACATTATTGAACGAATTCCGATTAATATTAATCGTATGAAAGCAAGACGAATCAGAGAATTATCTAGAAGGATTAATAGCCATTGTAAGAAATCAACGATTTTAATGCATTTCTGTGGGAATTTTTGTTTCCTTTAGACGATAATTCCTCGACAAGAACCCGTACAGAAAAGTAATTCAAATATAAAGATAGATCATTTTTTGTCCTTATGTTATGTAGTGAATATGGGTGGCAGAGAAGCCAAGCACTGCGATCGGAGGTCTACAGTATTGTACTACCGCCCGGAAATAAGTACAGATGGAGAGAAAGACTGAGAAAGTATTGTGGGAGAAGTGCAGGGGAAAATGGGAGAACCCCGAGAAAACCTGCCCAGCGTGGATCATCCACCATCACGAAAGCCACATGAGAACAGAACCCGGTACTCAGAGGTGAGAGGCCGATGTCACAGCGACAACGCCAACCGCGCGACCTTTTTTGTCCTTAAATACGCTTGGCAAGTTTCAACATCCAGCGGCTTAAAAGCAAATAGACAAAGAATGATTCACTTTCCTACTAAATTAGTGTAAATTGGGTGATTTGATAGAAATCATCTTCGCAGGAGCTGAATATTTAAGTTGCTCCAGAGCTCTGGTATTTCTTGATCGCATGAATAGAATCCTTTAAAAAGAGAATTGCAATTTTGTTGTACCAGAAAAAGTTATTGAATGAAAATTACGATACTAGCAGTAATATTTGCTTGGAAGAAGTTGGTACGGAAAAGAATTAATCATTTGTCTTTATATTCAAGACGATCAATTCTAGAAGAAAAGTGAATAATTATTTTTAAAAAAATATGTTTTTTAATATACCACTTTTTTAAGACGGACTAAAAAGTATCAAATAATTTTTCCTAGCCCCTTACAGATTCCTAACCTAACACAAACAGACCTGAAACTTTGTGATTGTAAATTTTTCATAGCTACGAAAATACTTATAAGATTTAAAATGAAAGACATGGGGCGCAAGATTATAACTCCATCTTAATTATAAATTGCATGCGCCCCACGTTTTTCATTTTAAATCTTACAAGTATTTTCATAGTTATTAAAAATTTACAATCACAAAGTTTCAGGACTATCTGTATGGAGTTAGGAACTGTAAGGGGTCAGGAAAAATTATTTTATACTTTTTAGTCCGTTTTACAAATGTGGTATAGTAAAAAAAATATTTTTTTTAAATAATTATTTTCTGCTTTTTCGTGTTATATGTATGAAATTTTTCAATCGATTTTAAATATTTTGATGAGATTATAACAGAGACTTAAGGTAAATTCCAGGTTTATTTCAGTTTCTCTTCTCTTGTCGTTTTTGCTTCTCCTTCTGTAGGCGTCGCTTGCGCGACAGCTCTAGCGCCATGCGGCCATTTGCAAAAACATTGACAGAGCGCGTCAGCAACGCAACGCCGCACCGACCTGTCATCCGAAGAATTAGGGTTCCCTAACGAACAGACAATGTTAATTTTAAGAAAGCGAATTAATATTGCATTGTCATCCAGTTTTGAGTTTTTTTTAAAGTTTTAAGTCTCTAGCTCATCGGGAAGTTAGTTTAAAATCAATTGCAAAATTTGTACCGAACAGCCAGACAACAAAGCGAGCTAACAAAACATGTTAATAATAATAAAAAAAGAAAAGTAAATGTCAGCCAAAGATTAAATATAGATTTGCAATACGAGAAGGCTCAACAAAATAGTCAGTCCTCCCAATAACTTTTGAAATTGAGGATGGATCTTCTTTAAACTTCATATGCATATTTCAGGACTAGAGACAAGGTAACTCTTATATTTGAAATGTTTTCGAAATAGGACCTTGTGGAGAAATTAGAGCGAGAAGGCGACAACAATTCTCACTTTAAAAAGACAAAAAACAGTGTTAACCAATTCTTGTAGAAAGTTTTGCTAAATTAATTAAGATTATTTGTTAAGATTCATTGATTTCTTTTCATACATACATACATACATACATACATACATACATACATTACTTTTGTTTGTGTGGTCGTTTCCATGATTTCCTTTACTTTGATATTTATTCTTTTTTCTAAAGCTTTTGAACAAAATAGTCAGTCCTCCCAATAACTTTTGAACTATGTGTTTTATTATGTGTTTACTATGTTTATTTAAAAATATTAATAAATAATCATTTGGCAAGCACAAATTAAATTTAAGTAAAATAGAAGTGTAAAGAAATGACACAGAACTTGAAAGGAAAATTAAGTAAAATTTAGAAAATGTTATATCAGTGCTACTTAAATAGTAATTTGCAAATATGCGTTTTAATCAACTGACCAGAAAAGAATACGCACATTAAGCCTTGGTATTTACTAAGTAATTTCTGTTTTTCTTTGTTTTCTTCATTTTTGCTGTCTCCTGTAATTGAAATAGATTTTTTCAAAAGAAGTTATTGTACAGATGAGTGCCCAGTTCGTAGCATTAGCCGTAAAGATTTTTGGAAAAGAAATCTGTGGTTCTTAGATCACCCAATTACCATTAAATCAGTTTCATTGTTTTCGCTTGATATCAAGATTCGTAAATGTCAGTCTAGTTGAGATGAACAGACCGTCAACATTTTTCTATCATTTAAGTAAAGGCAATTACTAATTTTATATAATATCTATTTACAATTATTTAGACTGTTAACTTTTCGTATTTTCATTTAATTTTATTGTCTGTTTGCCCTATTGCTTATCCGTGTGATTCTTTCTGATTTTTAATACATATTATCCGGTGTTCGAAGAAATAACAGAATCCAGTGTAAATGGTAAATTCCATACATCTTCAATAACGCCTTAATTGAAACTAACTTTTAAAAAGAACTTTAATTTCAGAATTATTAGGTAGAATACTTAATTTCTGAGGTTAGCCCCGATATGTAACATTGATCGAATTGGAACCAAACTTGGCTGAAGCTTGGCTATTCCAAATTCTAATTAACAATTTTATCAGTTTTGATTATGATAGCTTCAAATGCATAGCGAACAATTAGACAGCAATTTGAATTATTTCGACGATTTTAATTTTAAGAAATTCAAAACAAAGATTTCTTTGGTTTTCCTTTCTTAGTAATTATCCTGCACGTTAAATTGAGTTCTTGTGATTACATTGCCTTTTGGTTGGGTTTTTCTTTATAATTAAATATCTTTTTATTCTAATGACTGTTAGGTCGAAGGTACAGTATTTTTATGTGCACTTTTGCACTTATTTTTAATTGATGTGTATTGGGAGTTACTTTTGGGAGCGAAGGTGACTTCGATTTTTTTTCTCACGCCCTTCGGGGAGGCTGATATGTCCCCAAAAAGGACGAAACCGCCGTTCCCGATTCCCTCTGTTGACAAACTCAAAAGCATGCATTATTTCTTCTATCAGTATATTAAGAAATAATATTTTACGGAATGTAGACCGTAAGTTCTTTCGAAATTCTTTTTAGTAAATGCTTGCTTCATCGTTTCTCACGCATAAAACTAGGCACTGCTATCCAAAATCTCCTATTGGACTGCTAGCTGTTGTCGTGCCCGTGTGTTGTGTCCATGTCATTCCTTACAAGTGCCTAAGCTTCTGGCAAAGAGGAGTGCGACTACGACTACTGCTGTAATGTGAAAAACTCGCAAGAATGATTGGCGGCAGAAAAAGAGAAACCAAAAAGATTTAAAAGTGCAGTGGGGGGGAGGGGGTATGGAAAAGGAGAGATTCGGAAACATGTGCAAGTGTCAGAATGATAGGGCATCAGTCTAGAAAGCTCCTGAGAGGGAGGGGGAAAAGTGGAGGACACATTTGCAGAGAGATTTCCCCTCACAATGCCATCAGAGTTCGAAAATTGATGGTATACACTGTTTGATCTTCTTGTATTAAAAGACCCTCAAAGAAGGGGGTGTTTCTTATGGTAAGGATTAATAAATTTGGAAGAAGATTGTAAGAATTTATAAGATCATTGTCGTAGAACATAAAAATTTTCAATACAATTATTTTTTTATCGTCGTCGGATTGTAGTTAAATTAAAATGGCGTTATTTTGAAATTAGTAGTATTTGGTTGTTCGAGGGTATCTGTCGAAATATATTTCTGAATGAATCTTGAACAAAATAAATAAATAAATAAATAAATAAATTGAAAATTGAAATTTTGTTCGGAATTCGTATTTTCGTTCGGATAATCTAATATTAAAAGAGTTCATTTATTAGCGTCTACTTAAGTTAAGAAGTTTTCAGGATCGAACGTGATTTAACACTCTAAAATCTTTAACAAAATTTATGCTCTCTGAGAATAAGGCATTAATAATAAACACATTAATAGGAAAAAGGAACTTAATACCCGTCAATGTCTTCTTTTTTTTTATTAAAGTACTGTAGATATACTGTATACAATAGTTCGTTGGGAGAATTTTGTGATTCTATAAGTAAAAGAATAAGTAAAATATATTCTCTACAAGATATTATACATTTTATGTCTTCATTCTTGTGTTTACTTATTGGAAAGGATTTTCTTTGAATTTCTCGGAAGTTTCTCGATATTTATTCGTCCTTTATTTTGAACAATCACTTTCCAAAAGTAATCTTGTTCCTCAATATATTTCACATTATGTATCTGGTATTATTATTACCATTTTTATCCACATATTTGCATGTGAATATTGCTTTTTAAAATTTTTTCTTCTGATCTCACGTGGCAACAAACTATTAAGATATTTGTTATTTTCTATTTCTCTATTTGTACTTCTTCTGTTTTCACACAGCAGCGTTCCATTCTTATCTCCTTGGGTGTTCTTTTGCAAGCTCTAACTACGTTTTTTATTCGCTTCTAAGTAAACGGCGCCACAGTCCCACTGAACGTGTTATTAGCACCTTCCTCGTGCAGTGAGGCCCACCTGCAGGTCAGTGGCAAGTCGAAACCCTAATCTTGGTCCAATTACCGCCCTCCGTTCACCACCGAGTGTCGGAAAACATTGTGCAAGCCAAGGAAGTGTTGCTACATCTTCATTAGTGTCACTCGGCTTTTGTCTGTGGGTCTTAGCATCGAATACTACGAAGGCTTAATGCCGACACCAGACCCTAATCCTCCTCCGATGAACGATACACGACAATTAATTAATTAATGCTTTCTTCCACAGACACCGACACTGCAAGTTTATTTATACGAAAAGGGATGAGCAAAGAATTCAAATAATAGTGAAAGACAGCTGCAGTTGCTTACCACAAAGAAATCTCGTTACGTAAAGAAATTATCTTAGCTCTTATTCTTGTCTGGAAGCCTAGTTGACTTTTGTTATCCAAAGTATGAATCAGTCAAATCAGTTAATCAGTAAAATTACAATTAAACCAAACAATTCGCAGTTTTGTAGCATAAAACTAAACCAAGCTACCCCGAACAATTTACATTCGCTTCAATCTGTTAAAAGTGACACTACTGCTGATTGGTGCGCAAAACTCATTTATTCAATCTGTTGTAATTCAAGGATTAAGCACAATTTCAAGCGATGCCCGCATTAATGTCATTTAGTGTGTCTAGACTCTCATTTTGCACCATTCGGGCGAGTAAGTGATCACTTTGGATGGAGGAATCATAATCTTCTCGGCATAGTCGCTTCAGTATTCACACCCCAATTCTGTCCAGTAACCACTACTTTCTTGACCTGGTCAGTGAGCATCTAAAAATCGCAAGTGGTTTAGACCCGAAGTCGTAGTTTTTCCCCCACTACCAGGCCTTGACTGAAGGGACTTCGAATCCCGGTTTCGACAATGGAGGACGTACATGCACATAGGCACGGAAATCCTATTAACTTCTAATATCGAGTCGCTAAAAATAGACTTATAATTGATTAAAAATTGATAAAAAGTCCTTTAAAAACCACACAAAAATTAACACAACACAAACACAAACAGGCTGCACGTGACTAGTTTCGGAAGACCTTCAAAGAAAGCCGGAAGGACTTCCGAAACTAGTGAAGTGCGCGATATTTGTTATGTTAGTATTTTTTAAAGGACTTTTTTATCAATTTTCAATTGAACAGCATACCGCACACGTTAAATTTACTCTTAGAGTTATAATTGAGAATCGATATGTTCCCTTACTAGATTTCCATTAAACACTGTCAGGGCCAAGATGATGCCAGACTAATGGATTTACTGAATAAAAATCTGGTTGGCTTTTACTTTTTTAAGTATATAAAGATCCATCAAAGGAAAAGTTTGTACACATGATTATTTAAGACTTCGCAGTAGTTATAAGTGCGAAAGAAAGCCTTCTCGGTCACTTGATTTGAATAATAGATACAGCAAGAAGCTGTGGAAGTGCAAAATAAGTTTAAAACAATCTCCCCGGAAAGTAGTTTCGCTTACGAAGCAAAGGAAAGTGGGGTAGTTACAGGAACCAGCAAACAGAGAGCTGTCCTGAAATTTCAGACAAGAAACCACAGGGCTATCCTCCATGTAATCCGGATCTGATCCCATAATGATTTCTTAGCAATTGCCTTGCAGAAGCAGTATTGAAAAAAAAAAAAAAAAAAAAAACGATTTACGAAATCAAATGGTGACTGCCAGACAAGAGCCATACAAAGAACATTCCCTCGACCAGACCAGCTGGACGAACCTAAATCAGACACTGTAACATCTCAATATGCAAAGTAGAATATGTTGAAAAATAGCGCTTCAACAGAGCTTTCTGTATGTTGTTACTTTCCTTATTGCAGTCTTCTCTTTGATTTATGAATAATGCTTATACTTATCTCCTGTGTATTTTATTAAATATTGTGTGATGCTCAACGGTTTCATCTACCTATATAAAAAGAAAAGTCCTGACTCTCACTCACTCACTGACTCATCAACGCCCACCCCAAACCCTTGGACCTAGAAAGCTGAAATGTTGCACAGAGGTTCCCTTTATGATGTAGACAAGGAATAAGGCCGGATTTTTCGAAATTCCCACGGGATAGGGAATCCAAACGATTTATATTTTCGCTTTAAAGTTGCCTTATCGATATATAAATATGTGGCGCCAACCCGCAATACACCTGAGTTATCCGGAGAAGGCCTGGGAACGGGCTGGGAACTCGTATATTTTCCGATCTCGATTTTAATTTGCTAAATAAATAAAGTTTTTTTAATTTTTTTTTTTTATATTATGTATGCAAGGGTTCCAGAGCGAACCGACCGTACCCGGCTAGTAACAGTATAAATGCAAAAGTCAAAAGATGACGGAGCAAAGAAATTGGTAAAAACCTCGTGTAACCTAAAAGTAAGAAAAAATGTTATGTACAGTAATATTCATTTACTTCATATTTGTAAAAACTGTTTAGTTTCTTTCATCTATCAACCCTCCTTAGTAATTATTTTACCATTTTTTTCCCCGTGGCTTTTGGTAGCTATGATATTATAAGAATGTAACTATAAAGAATATTTTTTAAGATTTCAAACTTTTTGGAAAAAAAAAAATCGTCATTACGTATTTCATCTTCTGTGTTTAATATGTTTGCTAATGATGATATACTCGTAATAAAGAAAATATTAATCTTTTTTTTCTTTAATGAAGTCATACTCTTTTTATTTTTTTCTTTATTCTTAATAAAGCTTTGGAACTGTGTACTTTTAAAAATGTATAGTTTTAGAGATGCGTAATTTTTTAAAAATGTGTAGTTGTATAAATGTAGTTTTAGAATTGTATGTATTTTTGAAAAATATAATTTTAAAAATGTTTTAGTTTTTTTTTAAATATAAATTTTTAGAAATGTGTAATTTTAAAAATCTGCATTGTTTGATCAATTAATATTTTTAGAGTTTTTGAAAATATGTAGTTAAGAAATGTGTCTGTTTTTATGTAACCACTTTGTAAATATATATAAACATTTGTATATCACAATGCTTATAAAAAACTCCAAAACACTGCACCACAGACCAATATTTCGTCTTATTTTACAAAGACTTCCTCAAGGTTTTTTGATAACATACATATAATAAATAAATAAATAAAATAAAAAACAAATGGAAAGAGAAACAACTTTCTCAAACCTTTACAAATCAATAAATTATAAGGATTTTTTATAAGGATTGTGATATACAAATAGAAGAATCTAAGATTTTGTCAATATATAAACATTGGTTACCAGGAAATATAATCGGATTTTAATCCAGCGAAAAACCAGATTATCAGAATAGGTTTCACTAGGTTTCAAATTTAATATGTTTAGTTCTGTTAATTTCATTTTTATTGTGAACTTAGGCTTCTATCGTGAAGCGAACTATACTCACACTTTTTTAGTACTATCCAAAGAAATTCTCGATAGTTTTTTTAGGGAAAAAAAAGTACTTTTCTCCAATTAACATGAGATATCTCAAACATGCTGAAACATACTTAACCTCGTCATTGGAGCTAATGACCAACCATATATAAAATTTCATCATCTAACCTTCCGCAGTAACGAAGACAGACAGACTTTTAAAATAAAGTCATTTAATGGTTTGCGAACCGTTAGTTACTTTAAGGATTGACTAAAATTCAGTATTGGAGGCGTTTTTTTTTTTTGGTTAGAGATTCGTTATATAAAAATACAACATTGAAGGGGTTCGCGAGTCAAAAACAATTTGGGAACATTACGTTAGATTAATGAACTGCGATTTAGACATGAATTATTGACTATTTTTTTCTTTAAACTTTATAACCAAATCAAACCATTTTTTTTTTCTACTGTGTTATTTACATATAAGCAACTTCTATTGCTGATATTTACTTTCTTGAATCTTCGATTGCCGCGCTCTTCTTTCATGAAAACTCCTTAGGAAATTCGATCCTTATTTACTTCTTTACGGGTATTCCTGATTTAAAAGCCCCTCTGCCCCTGCTCTATTCCTCCTCCCTCTCTTTTCTATAATGGATTTGACTCTTTCGTTTGTTATATTGTTTTGAGGTCAAAAACCATTTTCGATCGTGTATTAGAAATACCAGGACGCTTTTGCCTTTTAGACGCGGATTTCAGTGACAAGAGTCCTCTGCCCTTTGAACATCTAATCTCGGTTGGAAATGGCTTGTCTGAACGGAAGAGCAAGCCACTCTCTTCCGAGAAACGTGTGTTACGACGTGCCGTGGTCGGGCGATCATTTGACCGCGGCAAGGCTCGCTTCTCGCCACTGGTCTCGCGTTACGTTCGAGAGGCTATCGGCACTGGCGACCTCTGTCCGTGAACCGAGGAACGAGAGCGGTCATTCGTATAACATTAACGCAGAGTACACAGGGTGTCGGATTGCTGTACTGATAAGCTAACTAGGGCTAAGTGACTCTTTAGATAAAGGCAGGGCTGTCCAAATAGCTTTCCTTGTGAAAAAGAATGTAGCGGTCCGTCAAGGGCGACTGAGTACGTCATAATTAATTTAAATAAACCATAACGAACATAAACTAAAAACTAAAAAAAAGGAAGTAATAAAATACTCATCGAGATGACCTTTAAAATGCATTAACTGCTTAAATTTCACTTCAGCTGGTTTTAAATTATCAAACTAACCTAAAGAAATTAAAAAGCTTAAATATCTGCATATCCACAGAATTACCC
>JAFIDM010004315.1:58122872-58162311 GCA_023159025.1 Thereuonema tuberculata | reverse complement strand
TGTAAAATTTCATCTTCCAAGGATATATACATAGTTTTGACTTATCTGAAGTAAATAACGAGAGGAAGACATGCGTATTTTGATTTAAAGTAACTTAGTAATTTTTTCTTTATTAGTTTTTTTTTTTTCTTAAATATCTTCTGTGTTGGTTAAGATCGAAGTCAAAATTACACGAAACCTATATTGTCTAGTGGTGGCTTTAATTACCAAATAAATGCATATACATGTATATACATGCATATAAATGTATATAAAAAGAAAAAAAGTAAACTAGATGTAGGTTCACCTATCCATCGCATAGTAACTCACTATGTAGCGTCCCTTAGCTTTCGAAAATCGCCTTCCTTAATTTAAGAAAGATTTCAAGTAAAAATATTTTCAGGACACCCACATTATCCTGGGTTGTGATGAGCTTTTCAATGAGTATCAAAACTACATTTGAAACTCAAATTCCAATCGAATCGAAAGAGACATTGTTTTAATTTAAATTGAGCATGCGCAGTCTTGCACTTGAAATTTTCCTTCTGTGTTTGTATGTTTGCACAAGTGTCACAGTAAAACGGCTGGACGAATTTCCATAAAACTTAATATGTAGCTTATTTACGGTCATTTAATTTAAAACATAGGCACGGTTATTTTTAGTCTCCATCCATCCTATTCCCCAAAAATCACTTCGAGACTCAGTCCTCGCTAAAACAACTCGACTGATTTCTTTCAATTAAATAAAAGAAAAAGAAAAAAAAAACATCGAATTAAATCAAATTAAATAATCGATGCTTGTTTAAAGTCCAAGTAAAAAAAAAAATGAGCACATTTGTTTTGGTCTCTATAATCTAGGTCCTCAAAACTGCACACCTTTCACTAGCGTTGTATGCTCAATATGCCCAATACGTATGCGATGAACAGCTGAGTGTAAAGCTTGTAGTTTAGATATTTTAACTTCCGTTGGATATTAAATCTATTTTCCTAAAATTCAACTGATCTTAAAGCTTGTCACCGTTTTTTGATTGTACAGATGAAGTCGTACTATTTGATTGCACAGAGTCTTTTTTCGTTATAGGTCATTTTGTCCATTTGTCTTTTTTTTGGTAGGGGTATCACCAGGGCCGGATTATCGCATAGACAAATGAAACAAATGTCTAGGGCCCGGTTTTTTGAAGGGCCCGGTCTAACTGTCTATTTTGAAAAGATTTGTAATTAAAATATTTTACTGTTTCTTGTGGGAGAGGGAGGGGGCCCGGTGAGAAGAAAATGGTTAGGGCCCCAAGGTGGGTTAATCCGGCCCTGGGTATCACGTTAAAACGGCTAGACGGATTTCCTTAAAATTTGGTAAATAGCTTCTGTGTGGTCTAACTTAAAACATAGGTGCTTGTAGTTTAGTCTTCATTCTTTTGATCCCAGCTGTCCTCGCTAAAAGAACATTCTTCCTATCCCAGGTGTCAAAAAATGACACCGAAAGTCCTCGCTAAAATATCTGAAATTATTTCTTTAAAATTTTTACTTATTCTTTAAAACATGACCACGGTTATTTACAAAAACAGGGACAGAGAAAAATCTCCAAACGAAACCAAATTATTCAAATTCCTGTTTTAAGCTTTAATGAAGGGCCAATTTTGATGATTGGGTGGGTGGCTTTGATATAAATATAAACGTTTTAAATTAGACCATAAATAAGCAACCCAATGAAATTAATCAAGCAACCCAACGAAATTAAGCAGAAGAAAAATGTTCCAGTGTAACAGTAAAACTTCGCATTTCAGTCAACAAACTTAGTGGTTTCTTTTTTCCTTTATCTTTAGTGGGAAAAAAAGTAAACGATGTTTTCGGAGTTTTAACTTTTACAGCTTTGTTGTGCTGGAGTCGTCTTCTGCTTAAATCTGGACCCAGTGTTTAATCTAATTCCAGATCCATTAGTATTCGCTCCCATTTACCACGAGGCTGCAGCCTCGAACGCAGAACACATTTCGTGGCTTTGTCTGCTCCAGCTCCGGGGGGGGAGGGGTGAGAGGGAAGAGAGAGACAGGGGGTGACCAAAGCTGTGATAAACATGGCAGGTGAGAGACCTCCAACGCCTCACCTCCCACAGGGCTCGTCAATCAGACGAGAAGAGAGAAAGAGGAGGAGGAGGAGGAGGTGGAGAAGCGGAAGATCTTTTCCGAGCAACACCTGGTTTTGTACCAGCACTTAAAAGCGTTTGAATACCGCAAGTGAAGCGGCTACCTCGGTCCTGGTAAACAAATCGGAGACGGTCCGTTGTTTGCCTGGCATTATCTGAATTGCTTCCCATGTTATTGAGACCCTACATCGACAAGATAAACACTTGGCATTGAAACGGGATCTATTTCTCACGGCAAAGCCATCCAGCAGCCAGTTCCCAATGATATTGACAGTGGATCGCCAATTGCAGTTTGGCGCCCACTTGTGACTATCAGTCTCCTGGGAGCAGAAGTTAAACGATGGAATTTATAGGGTGTTTTTTGTTTAAATACATTACTTTTAAGTGTATTTTTATTTTCTTTTTTCTGGAAAGATAGATTTCTGAAAATCAACATTCCCTACTTGTTTCTGTGTATTCATAAATGATTTTTAATTTGGTGAATCTTTTAAAATAAACTTTTGAGAAACGATGGAGATGTTAACATGCACAAATGTAGCAAGAAAATAAAGAATAAAAATATGTGTGTTCGAAAACATTCCATGAGGTAATGCCAGTGAGATTCTTGAGACTCTGCTTATAGTATTTTACTCATCAGCTAGAGTTAACCAGCTCTCGAATAATTGGGAATTCGTGGGGTTTGTTTGCTAACTGGGTTCCAGTGTTCATGCATCTTCACAGTTAACTCTACGACTGCATATACTGTGTTTCCATCTTTTGCCTGCTTGTTGAAGAAGAGGTATCACTTACAATATTTTTGTTTTTACTTTTTTTGGAATTTTTTTTACTTCGATGGAAATGTTTGTCTTCGAGTTGTTAGTCTATTTTTCAAAAGGAAGCTCTCGTATAATAATCAGTCTGTGTATACGTGTTTGTTCCTAACAGATTTTTCAACTACAAATAGAATTATACGTGCACTGTTCATAGTTTACTCCACAAATGATAGGAGATGCACCTTGTTAATATTCAAAAAGTTCCTTTAATACAAAAATTACAAATACGACTATAGCTTCTGGTACAGCTGAGTGCCTATTATCAAGTCTTGATAATTTTGATTTGATTACTAACATTTTATTCCAAGAAATTCTTACTAAGCTAAGCGATTCTTGTTCGTTTGTCCGTTTTGTGTATTGTACCTCTTCACTGGGCTGGGTATGCTGGGTGGGATCGGACTGAAGAGGGTGTTGAAACCCGAAATGGTATCGTCTCCGATTCCCAGCAAAAATCCAAAATAAGCTCAGTGATTTTTGTTCACTTATTGTGCGATTTTGTTTTTTCAGTGATGTCCATGTTCTATTTGTATTTACGAAATATTATAATTTGAATAAAAATGTACGCGTTTCGTTTTTATTTATTATCACGAGTTAAAATAAAATAAAGAATGATATTAAGAAATAACGTTTGTAAGTAAGTATGATAGGTTTTTATTTCTTTCGAGCTTTTCTTACGTTTTTTCCCCCTACTTATTCCTTGTTGCTGAGAATTCCTTATTTACAAAGCTAAATCCAGTTACTTATTAATGTGGATCAGCTGAAGTTACGCAATGTTCAATAGACATGAAGGAACTACTGAAAACTAATTTTATATTATTTTATTGTTGATTGAAGTTTAAATTTAGTAATTAATAGTTATTAAAGAACTGGAATTTCACCTAGTATTATAGAAAATTCTCCATATCTACACGTTTTTGTTCCCATCAATCTTATTGTATCTCAATAATATTGTAACATTTTGGATGTATTGCACTTGGCTTTCTACATGTACTATACCTTTGTAAGCCGTATTATTGTTATGTATTCTGTGTATTAGAGAAGGAGTTTTTTAAGCGTCCGAAGAAGCAGATTTGAATAAAATTTGCGAAATATCACGAATAAAGGATTTCTGAAAGTTAACGTGTAGAAATGGAGAATTTTCTATAATAATAGTTATTAACTTTTCTTTTCTTTAACTGACTGATTTTTCTTTAATTTTCTCTTGAATATTTTGTTTTTCTATGCACAAGGGCTATTGGCTTTTCCAGTTATTTTTTTTTTTTTTCACTTCATCGCAGCTGCTGGACAGTGGATAACAGCAGCTGACGATTTGCTTAATGACACCCAAACAGCTGAAATCCAAAATGATTCCCAACAGTTTTTGTTTTGAGATTTTTTTCCTTCTCGTGAATGTAATTACTCTTTCTTTGAAAATGGAGCTCATCAAAATCAGTCAGTCTTTGTCTGTATATCTACTTAATAAATTCTGAATCGCTCGTTGAATTACTTACAATTTTTGATATGCACATTTAAGGTGGGATTGACATCTATCTCTTTTAAAAAGAACATATCCTCTTTTTTTCTTTTTCCTCTTTTTTTTCTCTCTTTCTTCTTTTTTTTTATTTTAATGTTCTCTCTCTTTTTTTTTTCAATCAAAATCATTTTTGAAATATCACGAAAAAGCAAAGGAACGTCTTATTATTGTTACTGTTATCAACGCCGCAGGAACTCTATTTGGCACCTGGTACGAAATAGGGTCTTTTTCTTTTTATTGATTTTATTGATTATTAGAGATTAAAGAGACCTTTGCCTTTAACTTAATCCCAGGGATTTTAAAATTTAATCCAGCCAGGGATGAATTAAGGAAACCAAAAAAAAAACCAGAATGTTTTGAAAATTTCGGGAGAGGCCAACTTATGGAACTGACCAGCAACAGCCAACACATTGTGTTTATATTTGTTTGTAGTTTTTTAAACTTTTTCAACTTTATATTTGACTTGTGCGACGGCGACTTTCAACAATTATAATAAAATTAAATAGATTCAGAAAATAATTATTTTTTTTTCAATAAATAAAAAAATAAAAAAATCCCTGTTGTTGTATTGAGATAGGCATTTCAATTTAAAAGAAAATAAAAAAGGAGAATTTACTTTTGTACTACAATCACGAATTAAAAAAAAAAAAAAAAAAAGCAATGAATAGCTTTTTTACATGATGTGTTTTGCGAGTTTTTTTATTGGCAGTTTAATACTATTATGAAGACCTATTATTTTTATAGCTTTTATATCTTTACCTATATTGAGATATAAAAACAATAAAACAAACAAACAATAAAATCTGTAAAGATCATTTTAAGAACGCAAATCCCCTTCACTTTAAAATCTCAGCTCCCTAATATGCATAGTATTCGGAGTCATCTTGATCACAGATGGACGTATGTATTAAAATTGTATTCTAAGACTTGTTTCCTCGAACCATTTCTGCTCTAGATCCTGATTTAAATGGATTGTATCCTGAAACATAGGTCAAAAACTTCGCTTCCAGACTGTGCAAGAAGTTGTATTTGTAAATTAATAAAGGTGAAATACTTGAACATTAAAGTCACAGCGCCATTTCACATCTAACCCCAGATAGTGCCACTTTCTTGCAGTACAACAAAATAACATAAATCATCGTTTTGCAAACTTACAAGTAAAATAATAAGAAAGAAAGGTTTCTGGGTAATTAGGGTGCTTAAGGTATTCAGCAGACAGTCTATCAAAAGACAAAGAAATGCTAAATGGATTTATTGTTTCCTGGGATTTCTGTAACAACTCAATTTCTGCAATAATTTGGATATAAAAGAAAAGCTGCTTGATTGTCCAATTATTTGATAAACTTTAATAAGTAAGTTCAAGAAATTATACATTGCAGAAGAGGAGGAGCAAAGACTACTTGAGTCACTGTGTGAAAATCAATAACTTTCCATAATCGTTCTGTGGAAGAGGGCACTTGTTTATAAGAGCCGACGGCTATTATCAGAGCTGTGGAGGCAATCCGTAATTGCAAGGTATTTGGAAGATGCTTTTCTTTTGTGGACCCGTTGGCCCCGATCTTCATGCCTATCAGGGCCGCATTCATCCCCTTGCCAAGGGTTCTCACTTGGGCCTCGCCGCCTATTATTTTGGCCAACCTACGTGTCACTTGGGCGGGAGATGGCTCACCACCCCCCAGGGCCTGCCGGCAAGCCGGACCGCCCACGTGGCCAAGGAGAATAGTGTCCGGAAGTAGCCTGTGGGGACGCAGGGGTGTCAGAGCAGAATGATTCCTGTTGGAAGTTGATCATGATACTGGTTTTGGTCTCGTTCTGTGAAGATAAGCAATGAATTGGAAACGGGAGTGGAATGAGATGGGTGGGGGAAGGCGGATTCATCAATGATGAGCTTCCAACGAAAGGTATTTTTGCTCAATTGGTCTTCTACAAACAAAACGCAATGAAATATTACACAAAACAATAGAAAACGTACGTAGAAAAATCTACTCTATTTCTAACATTATCTCAGTTGTGGCATCATTTACAGCATCATTAAATTGTTCAGAGTAAATTACGACTTAAGAGACAGATATAAGGAAAGCTGACTGAAATGCCATCTTTGTGTAAAACTCGCACCACCCGTTAAAACAAATGATTCGTCATTTAGTTATTTTAAAATTAGAATAAAATTTATGGCAGAACTTTATCGGGTCCTGTGGACACTGCACATGGACTGGAAGAGCGAGTTCATTTCAAAGAAGAGGTCAGGGGATTTTCCATAGTTATTTCTCTTTGTTTCACCTAATCCGCTCTGAAATGGTATTTATTTTTCCTGAGGTTAAATGCGAGAGAGCTCCGGACTGACAACCTACTGGGTCCCGACTGGTCACAGAAACAACGGAGCCTCTACCTCCGGCGCACCCGTAATCCAGATGAGTCTTAATAAGGAAATACGTAATCCAGTACATTTATGCCTATTAAGATATATTTCAGTTTGTAACATCTGCCATTGGATACAATGTCTCGAAAACGTCAATGTTAATAGCACATTATAATATAAACTATATCATTTACTAAATAGGAAGTAATAAAATAATAATAAAATAAAAGAAAATCAGCACCTGAACAAGAGAAAACAAGAAGAAATTGCCTTTCTGATTTTGATTATTGGGAGGAGTTGGGAACGGCGGTTTCGTCCTTCTACGGACTCATCAGCCCAACCCAGCCTCACCCTAACCAAATCAGAAAGGCAAGATCTTCTTGGTGAAAACCACTGTCAACTTGGCAGTGGTTCCACCCACAATGGTTTGCAGCAAGAAGATCTTGCCTTTCTGATTTGGTTAGCGTGAGGCTGGGTTGGGCTGATGAGTCCGTAGAAGGACGAAACGGCCGTTCACAACTCCTCCCCATAATCAAAAATCAGAATGGCAATTTCTTCTTGTTTTCTCTTGTTCAAGTGCTGATTTTCTTTTATTTTATTACTTATTTCGCGGCACGTTAAGCTTTGTTTTCATGTAAATATGAAACTTCGTGCAAATAATCTCACTGACTTGTGAGGAGAATTGAGTGCAATTTCAGACATAATAGTTAAAAAAAAATTAAAGGTTAATATTTTACCTGCAGTTCATTTTAATTTGATAGTCAAATGTGTACGAGATTTTTTATGGAGGTAATAGGCAGATGAGCATCGTATTAGCTCTCCGATCTCATCTTCGTCCAGTTGATCGCACTAGCCTTCCTTTAATGCTGTTCACCCTCAGAAGAAGACACAAGCATATGCTGTAAATCTTAAATACTGCCAGTTCTAACCTTTCAATAAAAGTAACTGGGTAAATGGTTTAAAATGGAGATGTTCATTTATTACAGATATATTTAATGGCCTTTTAACTTAAATCTCAGATTTCTGTATGCCATTGATAGATAGTTAACAATGACACAAACGTATACATTGTTTCTACTAGGTCAGAACAACAATGAATGGTACGAATTAAAATTCATTGTTGTGCTCGAACGGAAAGAGATCAGGCATGGTATTGATAACCACGTTACAATCTTCCACATAAATTTTACACTGAACAAAATAAAATAAATCATATAATAAATAAAATAAGGTTATAATTTATGCTGTAATCTTTCCTTGGTAAAAAATTGTTGTAATTGTTTCTCGCTTATTTATAATAAAGATCTTTAGTTCTTTTAATCGGATCAATAATAAACTGCAGTAGGAATGTTGCTTATTATTAAACAATTATTTACACACGCTTTCTGTAACAAATGGAAGTGCTGACGTAGAAGCATCGTATCTCAATTCTTGTATCTCTGTTGTCTTGTGAACTCGAAAAAGACGATGGCTGTTAGAATCAAGTCTTATTTGCCTTTACTATCGTGTTATGGACCCAGAAAAGTCTGCAAAATGGTGATTAGCATTCTTTATTTTTTTGTTTTAAAGCATGTTCTAATAATTTGAGTTTTCCTACAAAATATGTCGATGCATTTCAAATTACAGAAAAGAAAATGACTTTTTTATTTAGGGCTAATTTTTGAGTGTAAAAATTACTAACTAACGTAGTTTTCAAAGTTACTTCATTATTTTATTTATTATTTTTCCGAGTCCTTAGTTGCTGAAATAATGTACTGACATCGTAGGATATTTTATTTTTTTTTCTTCTAAGATAAAAAACAGAAATCGATCTTGTCTTTGAACAAATTAAAAATTCTAGGAGTTTCCTAAACTCAAAACGAAAAAATGATCTTGAGTTTCTGGTTGTCCCACAGTAGAATATTAGGGTTAAACTGCAAAATGGGAAATGATAGAAAACTTGGATATAACATTGTTGTAACAGTTTAGTTATTTTTCCCTAAAAGTTTCGTCCCACAACTTATTATGACTATATCATTAGCGCGTATAGAAATGATGGGCAAATAATTTCTTTTTTTCTTTTTTTTTTTGACGGATGGAGGGGAGTTTCAAAAATGAGTTTTCAAGCAAACAAAGAAAAAAGAAAAAGAGTTTCAAATGCTAGATTTCTTTCTTTTTCGGATGCAGTGGAGGATGCAGCGATCGGCACATCAGTGAGTCAATTGAAATCTTATTTGCTTCACTAGAAGAAATTCTAATTCATTTTTTTTTCGTAACAGCGCTGTCTGTCTTACCTTTGGTAACAAAATATCTTAATGTTACAGATCACTATTTTAATGTCGTAGGTGTTAATTTTAAGGTCAATTAAATTCTTCAATTGGTTAATCTTAACTGATTAATAATAATACAATAAAGATCCTTTGTTTGAAACATAAATTATTTATTTCTTAATATATACATCAATTATTTAAGAGCATACATTAGTTCCTACCATTTAAACCTCGTAGGCATTAATTTAAATGCGTAAAAGTAACGATGGAATGTTGAAAATTTTGAGTTAACTGTTAGAAAAAAAACTTCAGTATATTAGTGTATAATTACTGAGTGAGTATTCATGTGAGTAATTATTTTTAATTTTTATACAAAATTATATAAAATTTTTAATTTTTATAATAACAATGAAAATGAAAAGCTTTAATTTTTTTTTCAAAAGGGTATAAGAAAAAGGTCATCTTAAATAAGATAGAAAAAAAAAATCTTTCTCACTCAACATGTTAAAACATGGTAGAAATTCAAAAAAATCAAAATTCGACCTCCCTCGCAACCCAACATTTATCTTCAGCTCATCTTCGGAAACCGCCAAAATGCCTTATATTTATATTCCACTGGTGTCATATTTTTTTCTTTCTTTCTTTCTTTTTTTTTTTTTTCTTAAGCCACGTTTTTCCGAGTCTACCGAGCCCAATTTAAGATGGGTTTGAATCGACGAGTTTTCCTTGTGAATCTGTAAAAATGTAAATATAAAGATAAAAAGATGGTAAACGGAAAAAAACAAAGCAAAATGAGAGGATTAAGCTTAAAACATAGTTTTACCAAAAATGAGTTTAAATTGAATCTAAACTAATAATTAAACTATTGAAGAATAAAAATGATTTAGAACAACCACTGTGCAGATAGTAATTCTTCGCCATTTTTCCCGCCAACAATAATAATTACTTTAACAGTATTCTAGGTTTGCAAAAATGTTTTCCCAAAATTCGAAAAGCTTTGTTCATATAAAAAAAAATATATGAACATGAATATTGCTCGTAAAACGAAAATTTCAAAATCGAATGCTCGTAAACCGAGACAGGAATCTTAAAATATTCACTATTTAATAAAGAAATTAGTTGACAAAATTTGAAATTATACTAAAGAAATACTCTGGATTTTGTTTAGGTTTGGAATGTCCCATTTCCGGTAAAACTTCACTTGAAAGCAGTCACGAGTTCCGGAACTGATCAGTTCGATTCCTCTAAAACTGGCTCAGGTAACAATAAAGGTAAAAAGAGCTTATTTGTAAGATAAATTTCGTGAACAGCTTTTCCTTGCTTTTCCTATCACTAAACAAGTAAATACAGACATTTAAAATTAAGTAAATATCACTTTTTTTTGGAAATTGCTTCATATCTTCAGGATTCACAGCCAATGACATACAACACGAAAGCAGGGATGAAAGCCTCACCTAAGGCAGCGCGCGACATCTTATGGAATCCTTCCTGAACTTCAATGGACAATTCAGTATTTATGTGACCCCAAGATGTTTAACGAGACATTTAGGAGCAATATAGCGACCAAAATCGTTAGTTATTGCGTTTGTCCTGTCCGTCCGTCCGTGTCTGTCCACCTCTAACAACTCCCACCTTTAACAACTCCTAAACGGAAGGTCAGATTGACAAACGGATTTCAGCATCGTGTTCAGAGGCCCAAAAACTGTAGAAATGGGGTATTTTCAGGGGCCAACGCCTCCTCTTGATCGAGATATTTGGCATTGTTGTCATTGTACCCCCCTTAAAAACTACCGAACGAAAGGTCGGATCGACAAACGGACTTCACCATCATGTTCAAAGTTGTCGGTTCAAATCCGTAAATTTTTTTTTCTGGTTGTTTTTTTTTTTTTCCTCAATATTTTTTTTCTCAATGTCCAGGTGGGTTATTGGTTTTTTTGTTTTTTTTTTTATTTTCCTAACTTTTTTTTTTAGGAAAAAACTTTTTTATATTTTTCCTTACGTTATTGTCTTGTTGAAAACTTGAGTGTGTTCACCCGTGTTAGCTGAACATCTGGAGGAAATCTCATGAAGATACCGTTATAATTATTTTTCATAATAATCCTATCAAAGAATAACCTACATCTATTATCTGAATAATGTATAAAAATACATTGGTGAAAAAAACGAATAATCCATAAAGATTAAAAGATGTTACTGATATTTTGATCGAAATTGAGAAAAGTCAGTAATCCAAGGCTATAAATCATCAAATTTTACGACATAAAATTTGACTACATTCATCTTACTATCCCCAAAAGTAGATTGGGTTTTTTAGTAAGTGACCCCCCTTTCTTAGAAGCACCTATAAATTCAAATAAGATTTGATCGTTTTTATACATATTCATATTACAGGTCAGTCGTAAAAAGCAAGAATTATGCGTCACATCTTATATTTGAAAGCGATTTTTTGAATATATTTAATATTTAATGGTCAATGATGGAGGCAGGTCCCATAGTACTGGGGCCCGGGATGGTTTAAACATTTTTTTGAAGGCAATTGTAAAGGAACGAAGGATAAAAAATTATTAGCCTATTATTATTATTATTTTGTAAAAGTTCAAACCATGGGTTTCCCAGCAAAGTCAATATGGCGGGTCAATAATAATTATTATTATTATTATTATTATGGTCAGCGAAATTTTCATTGACCAATTGAAAATATATTCATCAATATAATAGAAAAAAGAAATATATACAAAAAAATGCTAACGTATCCAATGTGAAGAAAATTTTAAAAAGTCTGATAACATAGAATTAATATAAATTTCAATTTTTTTTTTAAATAGTAAATTTTAAATAAACTGTAAACAGTTTGGAATTTTGTATTAAATTTTATATTTTATTAAATTATGTCATCCTTTATATTTACAAGATCCTTTTTCTTATATTTATTGTTAGTATATTTATTGTTAGTAGTTTTTATTTTATTAGGATAAATAATATGCTAAATTATATATAAATATACATATTCTATTTAAGAAATATAATAATGATACAATTAATTTCTGAATAGAATTAATCAAAAATAATTTTTACTGTAATTATGTTAATGCCCAATATAATTTTTTTGGAAAATTAGAATATTGCTATCTACTTGACAAAAGTTACTTAATAATTAAATATTGATAAAAGTTTTATATTGTTTAAAATTGTATTCTGTATTAATGATGTACCGGTAATTATATTACACATGAAATCTGAACCTGTTGCTAGAAATTTGTTATTCCTAGAAGTACTACATCCTGTAAAGAAAGTATAAACTCATCCAAATATTTCAAATAACTTTCATTACATGATTTGTTTACTTCCATTTTTTTTTCTTAGTCTATTTAAAAGAAATTAATTCATATATCATTTAAATATCTCATTTTGAGTAATTTTTACTGGTAAATTAAAAAATAAAATCAATTTTCAACTGTAAATAAAATATAAACTAGCTAAGAAATGTTTTTATTTTGACAATTGCAAAGTGAGTGGAATATCCCAAATTTGCATGAATTTAGCTAACTAAAAGTGGCTAAAGTATGTAATCCATTCATTTTCGTAACATATGCCACTATTTTATCATGCCTCGTGGAAATTCATTAACTGACAAAGAAATAAGAAAAATTCATTTCTTATTGGTCAAAAAAAGTCAATAAGGCAAATAGCTCAGAATTAAATCGTTCAGACTGTTATTCAAAATGTCATCAAGAAAGATGATAGCTATGGAACCACAAAAAGACCAGGTAGACCTCCAAAACTCATACCTCGGGACCACCGGAGAATTCAAGATCTTGCTGCGATTGTCCACCCGTGAAACTGCTCGTGTGTTGCCAAAGACTATATCTCACCAAACTGTATGGAAAAGCTTAACGTCAAATAATCACAAAGTTTGTAAAACTGAAAGCTAAACCCAAGCTCACTGTCACTCATTGTTCCAGCCGACTTGACTGGGCTAAGAAAACGGTGAAATGGCATCAAAGGTGGAACGAAATAGTTTTTCTGATGAAAAACGTTTCTGACTTGACGGCCCTGACGGATATTCTGCATACTGACATGATGTACGCACTCCGTCGAAGATAAGATTAAGCAGACAACAAGGTGGGGGTGGAGTGATGGTGTGGGCAGCATTGGGGTCAGGAGATAAGGCAGATGTAGTGTTTGTGGAAGGCAAGATGGACCCTAAAAAATATCAGAACCTTATATATGACCATTTAATACCATTTGGACCACTTCTAGGAGTGCCAACTTGGCAAAAATCAACAAGACAATGCTTCTATATATGCGTTAAAATCCACCAAAGCGTTGTTTAAAAAAGAGAAAGCTGATGTCATTTCTTGGACTTCCCGTTCCCCTGACCTAAACCCAATTGAAAACGTGTGGGATTGGATGGCAAACATTGTATATAGCCGAAACAAACAGTATCATCACTTGAATGATCTGAAGGTTGTAATTTGGAATGCTTGGGATCAGATTAAGATGTCCGATTTAACAAAAAAAATAATTGGGACAATGCCTGACAGAATGATAGAAATTATAGAGAAGAAAGGAGGACCAACACGTTATTATTTTCAATAACTTTCGAAATATTATGTGTGGGGTTTATATTTTCTTTACAGTTGAAAAGTGATTTTTATTTGTTTAATTTGAAAACTACTCAAAATGTTTGGGATCTTTAAATGGTAGATGAATTTATTGCTGTTAAATAGACTATGAAAAAAAAGGGAAGTACACCAACCCTGTAATAAGTTATTTGAAATACTTGGGTGAGTTTATACTTTACAGGGTATTTACATTCGTATATTTTAGAAAAAAAATAAATTATTATTATTGTTATCATTATTATTATTTCTGACTATCCTTGCATTACCTATTTTGGATGCAATCATAATACAACGGCCACTTAGGAATTTTTTGCGTTCAAATTACAAATTATAATGATAAATTTGTCATCTTACCTGAAGGTATCAATATTTTACTGAGTTTATGAAGTATTTTTGAAAAAATATTTATTCGTATGTTATTTCTTTTTTTTTTTTACTAGTTTGTCCTGCAATGTCCCTTAACTAATTTGAACAATTAATAATTTTTACGTAACTTCCCTTTACCAGGGAAAATGTTATGGATATTTGTTCTAACCTGATCAAGTTTGCCTCGGACTATGAGAGAAATTAAAAGCAACACTAAGAAAATCAAGTAGTAAGGATATTTACTTTCAAATTATGAATTAAGGTTACTAATTCATTATGTAATTAAAGAGGTTCTTTCAATTAAAACTGGAATTAATTATTTTCAAAAACAAATCAATCCTTTTGATGTTAAGTAGAATTTTTCTACTCAATTTAGAAGTTACGAGGCTACTTTTTTTTTGGTTGGATGCTTGAGTAGAGCTCGAAATCGGGTATTTATGTTCACCGTCCCGGAGCCAAAAAAAAAGCTGTAGGTTGGCCATTGGATTTAATAGATTTTACACCGCCTGGTATGATCGAGTGATCTCAGCTAATGGTCGGGAACCTCGGCACTGTGTCCAGATAGATTCGCTTCATTAAAGCTAGCTTTTTATTATTTTATTTTTTTCCATGTTATTTACCACATTAACATAAAACAGACTAAAAATTAGCATAGTAATAGGTTTAAGTCGTCAATCATTATCATACAGAGCGCTGTGTGTCGAAATGAATCTTATTTTGTATTTCCTGTTATTTTTAATAGACAAGAAGCCTTCCTCCAAACCAACAACAGAGGAGGATTCTTCCTATAAATGTGAAGAATACTTCAAGCATCAGAAGTTCACTTTTTACAACTTGGAGTTAGAACTTCAGAAAATTCGCGAGAAAGGTAGAAAAGAGAAAGATAAATTGTCGTCTAAGACAAAACCTAAAAGCTAAACAATATTTGTAACTTATAGGATATCTTGTGCAAAATTATTTTGTTTTCTTGCATGTTTGTCGTTTTTTTTTAGTTTTGCAGTACTTCAAAACAATTAGAAATTTAAGTAAATATTTATATTTTGCTTTTGTTTTCTTTCTGTACGTTTCTAGTATAAAATTATAATTTCATATTATTTAGATTTTCTGTACAGCATTTGACACTGTTTTAATAAAAACAAAACACTTTATTTAGCTTCTGTTGGTATTAAGTTAAGTAAGTCCTGATACCGAAGCGCTTAACAGCATGCCTCCATCTGGTGGCGGTTGGCAGAACGACCTATTAGAGCAAAGAGCAAGAGAAATGTCATTAATTGAACTAAAGATTTTGTGATCACTAAATTAAATTTTGATCTAAGCATTATTTTTTATCAACATTGAAATTTACATTTCCTCTCTAGACTTATTAAAATATTGTTCGTCATATCAATTTTAAAATGAATGAATAATTATAATTCTAAATCTTTTTAGTTTTCTCGAAGAATAAGATATTCTATAAAAAAATTAATAATAAAAAATGAAACTATATAAGATTATTTACAATGGTGAGTCCCACTTATTTACAAGTGACATCTGGAACAGCCGTTTCACGCACGATGGCGATCATCAGCCAGGAGAAGTCACCAGTAAAAAACAAGGTCTCCGTACTGAGGCTAGGTTATTGTTTTACACTTATAATTATTCAATGAAATTCTATGAAAACGCGTTTTTCATATATAAGAATTTGTTCTACAAATAAGTACTGTATATTAATGAATAAATAAAAAAATAGGAATTAAACTTCCTTAAATAAACTAATAATTGTTATTATTAGTTGGAAAATGAGTTATGATAAGATTTTTGTGATGTTCATTTACAAAAGAGCCGGAGCGACGTGTCGTGGAAGGAGTAAATAGAATAACAACAACATCAACGAAAATTTTCGGACATCGGATTTATAGGTTAGATTTACATCAGTGAAGTTGGAATCGTGAGGAAAATTTTCGTTAAATGTATGTTGATCTGATTTTTTTTTTTTTCCAATTCGAAAATATAATGTACTGACATTTACTAATCTTAACCAATCTATAAAACATTTTCTAAGTAGTAAGTTTTGTTGAATAACTTGTTGCTTTTACTTTGTTCTAAGACAACCATTAGATTATCATCTTGCAAAGCTAATAAAAAGTCTCGTTTTAAATTTACACGAATGTACGTCCTATAATGAATAATTCAGCAAATGACCCATATATTCTCATTTAGATTCAGATCACCGAAGTGCGATAGTGTGTTAAAATAAATTTCCTGATAACGTTTAGTATGGTTTTTTTTTTTACTAGAACAAAATATTATTTAAAATGGTGGTGGTGGTGGTGGGGGGGAGATGGACGGAAATTAAGGTTAATGTAAGAATCAAAAACCTTGAATAGAGAGGTAATTATACACTAGTGGCTCAACATAATGCGGTCCTTGGAATCCAAAAAAATTGACAGCATTGTACAAGAGACCGCGTCGTAAGGGGGGGGGGGATGCCTGTCGCATGTATGAACAATCCATGTAACATTCTGTTTGGTTTTTATCGTAATACCAACTATCTACAAAGTTGATCAAATTTGCTAGCGCTATACAAGAGATGTGTGATAAATTTATGTTAGTATTTGGTTGTGTTTGAAGTTTTTTAAATAATCACCATTAAACTGGCAGGGATAAAATGTAGGCACACAATACATTGCAAATTGCGTTGACTTTGAACTGTGCTGCTAACAGTCAGTTAAACTCAGTAATCTACAATAAGATGAAATTAAAGCAATAAGACGCTGGACGAGAATTTGGGATTCACAGGCTGGCTGTTCTCTGTCGAAGCGGGTAGAGGTAGAACCCGACTTACGAACAGCTTGGTTCCCTTCCGACAGCTTGGCCGTTAGTCGGATTTGGGCGTAAGTAGAAAATGCGTAAAAAAAAAAAAGAGAAAGAAATATATATGAAACATGTTTACACAAAATGAACAAGCAAACACGAAATTTATTCGAGTAAATACGTACAATAAATATTTATGTAAGCAAAATTAATTGAATAAATATTTTCAAACAAATGCCATCTAGTTCTAGTTCACGTTCTTTAAACTAACCTGAAAACAGTGTCAAGAAACAAACATTGGCGTTGCAATTATGATCTATAAATGCGTATGTACATATTATGTTTACATATGGTTTATACATACTGTCGATAAGTCTGTTTCTCTAGGCAAAAAACAATCAACTTTTTGAAAATGTTCAATTTTTGATATTTTGAAAATTTTGATCGTAAGTGCGAATATTCGTAAGTCAGTTAGTCGTAAGTCTGAGACTAACTGGAAAGCGAGACGCCATTGTAACAAAAATTATATATTTTTTCTAGTTAAACATCACCAAGCGATGATCATGTAACCTAGTCGTAATGAATCCAACGGTTCGAATCCCTGGTAAGGCATAGATGTTTCTTTTCCTCTGCCTGAAAGTTAGGCAATTATTTGGAGGGTCATCTCCAGTTGTCCCTTGAATTCTACTCTTAGTTGCTGCTTGAAGTCCTGAGCAAGACAGAGGGAAATGCTTTTCATCTGAGAATACGGTAGCTGGTCCTGTAATTCAGCAAATTAATAAAAACATACAAAAAATATTGAAATCTAAAATAGCAAGAAAAAAAATGATCTTTCGAACCTGAGAGCCCATTGCCAAGCCTACCATGCAAAAACAATTGATTTATTTACTTTTTTTAGTTTTATTTAGCAAAGTTAAACTTCAGCAGATTTAAAAGTTGTGATAGTTAAAATCAGTAGACAACTAACGAGTTAAGGCTAATGAAAATACAGCACTCATGCACTAGTTGGCATAAGGAACTTGTCAGTTTAATTAATTAAAAACATTAGAGTTATTTAAATTCAAAATGCATTTCTCTCAAACGAACTGGAATACAAAAGACGATTAGAACATTCTAGAGAGAAGTTTTGATTTTAGCTTAAAGCTGAGTTAAATCTACAAAATTAAGAGGAATACGAGTAAGTCCCGTATCAATACGATTTCAGTTATTGAATTTGAACGTCATAATTTGATCTGTTATTCTGAAGTCTGTTGATCCACAGATTTCTAAATTTTTAACTACAAAAGATTAAAACTTAAAAATAGGAAGTTCGAAAGAACTTACTATCCTCCCAATGAAAGATGGCCGCCCTGTTTTTGTGAGATCTGCGCATGTATCATCGATTAGTCTGGTCAGGCACTTCCGTCTGATGTTATGACAGGACGCTGTCATTACGGTAAAGGCTTGTTACTTTGCAAAAGAGCATTGTATTTATAAATAATATATATTTATTTATATAAATACTTATTGTTAGCAACTGGTATTGAAATAACGCTAAATAGTCGAGAGAAGTTTTAATTTGGCGTTATCAACATGTCTTTCTCAGTGAAAACAGACTCTGTCGTCCATTGTGACAGGAAAACATAATTGATCAGCTACCGGAAGGACTGCGCAGTTCAAACTTCCGCCGGTCAACTTTCATTTTGAGGACAATAAAGCCATATTTTCCTTATGTGTTGTTACTTAAAACTTTTTTTATCCCCTAAGATAAAGTTGCGAGAACAACAAAACTGAAATGGCTACATTGATATTCTAATTCTTATATCTGCTAAATAAAAGTAGTATAAATTTTCTATTTTCAGGGAAAAAGAAAATTAAATCCGCATTATTTACTGAACTCGTAAAACAATATTAATTTGAATCATATGAAACCACGCGCATTGGATTAAGGTCTTAATATATCTTGTTTAAAGACAATGAGGTAATTAACAGAAATAGAATAGAAATCAATTATTTATTAATAGTTTCTTCGAGAATTTTCATCATATTTTCTCGCTAATTTCTCGACAAGGACCCATTTGAAAAGACTTTTCAAGTATAAAAGATCATCTTTAGTCCTTGAATATTTAAGAAGCTACATCCAGTTGTTCAAAAGATATAGGAATAATCACGCACACACAGACTGACTGATGTAATGAGTCTCACTTTTCTATTGCAAATAGACTAAAATTTCGCGGACTTAAATATTCTGTTTCCACATAGAAAGACCACCTTATATGGCGAAATCTGATCACTTGTGCTCGCCTTGAAAGCATGACGTCAAACATAGAAATGGCGTCTTTGCAAAAACAAGTTACTGTCAGTACGCGGGAGAAGACATTACACAGTGAAGTCAGGAATATAATTTGGAACGTTTTCAAATGTAACTGTACAAAATATAAAAACTAGAATGCGATGTTTTTATCAGATTTAGGTAAAAATGTTAGCAACAGATATCTGTTACGTCCTGGAAATATCAATCCATAAGCGGATTTCGTTAACAAAGGTCTTTCTTTGGGGAAACGAATAATAATAATCGTTTCCCCAAAGAAAGACCTTTGTTAACGTAATGCGCTTATGGATTGATATTTCCAGGACGAAACAGAGACATCTATTGCTATAATTTTTACCTAAATCTGATAAAAACATAGCATTCTAGTTTTTATATTATAATAGTTTTTCATATATAAATGAGCTCGAGAAGACGACAAATTTTCCCATAGAAAAGCATTGGAATCTAAATAATAGATTCTAACCCATTTTCTTTTAGTACTTTATTAATATTTATATGTGAAATTTAAAAAAAAAAATGTAACTCAAAATTAAAAATATTTTTCTTTTCAATAAAAAATTAATTACAGTAAAAAAATATAACTTATTCTTATCCTTTTTACTATTTGAAAGTGCTTTCGAATATATGAAATAGAAACTCTTCAGAATAAATTATTTTTGCCATTCGAAAAAAAAAAAAAAATAGCTTACTCAATGCATGATGTATATGACTTTGTCTGACCTTCATTTTTAGCTAAGTTCACATCATAGCAATAGTAGTATTCATCGTCTTCGATGACAATAAGATCATTTCTAACATTTTTGTATCAGAAAAAGTTTTAAAAGAATACAGGAACTTACATTGAAACGTACAGTGAATTTTAATATATTAAAGTACGCGTAAGTGATCCTGAGTACTGGAACCGATCAATTTTTGATAAAAGATCCACATTTCGCTTCTAATGTTTTTCTATGGGAACTTAAGGCGGAGATTTCTCTCCGGTAACCCACAAAATTCTATTTGCAAAAGTTACATTGTCTCTAGTCCGTAAATATTCGTGCTAAGTTTCAAGACGATCCATTTACAGGCTCAGTTATTAAGTGGAAAGACGTAGACGGATATACATATATACTGTATTGATTTTAACTTTGCTTTCTTAGGAAAGTAAGTTAATAAAAAAATAATTTAGAAAAAAAATCTCAATTATTATCTGTTGCTTTTTGCTGTATTTTTCTAATTTTAAAATGTAAATTTAATCACATTAAATTAACATATACTTCCAGGAATTTATACATTTTAGTGAAATTACAGGATCTTTGAACTTTATTCTCAGAGTGACTATTTTATTTTTCAGTTCCCTTTTTATCCCTTCTTCTTTCCTTCGCATCATACGTTCAATGATGAGACGTTGAATGATTCTTTTTATGGCCTATTTTTTTGTAGCGAAACGAGATTCGATCTTTTGTCTACGAACATTTCCGACCTTGAATGAAAGATAATATTCAATATTTAAAATTGTGGTTCGTATTTTTCTGGCCTTAATTCTCGCTGCTTCATTTTCTCTTAAACTCATCTGATATTCGTTCGCCCACAACACTTGTCATCACAAACGAAGTGAGAATAAGAATTTATATAGAAGCGTCATATAGAAATATTGTAATTAATTACGATTCCTAGTATTTCCGCTAGGATCGCTGATGTCGCTATGAAAAGGTGGAAAAAAAAATGGCCACAACCTTGACAAGAAAGCATCACATAGCAGACCTGCGGAACAATTCATCAACATAACACAATTTTAATTCTATTGTTGAACTATTTAAAATTATCTATTGTACAAATGGTATCTTATTGTTATGTCACATCCTAGCACTACTGTTAAGTTATTCTTGTCAGCACCGTGGCCTGCATTTTTTGTTGTCTTTGATAAAATAACTAAAAATCTACGGAAAAAAATTTGTTGGATTGCTTATTATTTCTTTTTGAAAATAAAATAAGTGCTTATTTCTTGATAGTTTAATATTCTGATATAATTCAAAATTTAATAAGAAAATTAGAATAAAAAAACATTCTTATTATTAGAATATTATTCTAAGGGCAGTTTTAAAACACTAAATGACTACTACAAATATTATCAAAAAATAAAAAAGTGTATTCTTAATTAGCTAATAAGGTGTTTCATTTAAGATAGTAAAGTATTTAAAAAAAATATTGTTTGATTCACAATGTAAACAGTGACCCCTCAATGACTGAACAAGAAAATAAAAAAGAACGTCTTTTGAGTCTTGCACTGGCTGAGTAGCCCTGGGGCTGAGGAGAGTCCATTAAGCTCGAAACGGCCGTTCCAGAGTCTCAACTCGACTCAAAAGGCATTCTTATTTGTATTCTTCGTTTTATTTCTATTTTTTATCGTTTATTTGTAAATTTGTACCATTCTTTTATGCAATTCTATATATTTAGTACCGTATATGCTCCAATAGAGGCCCCCGGCGTTTATTTGCAAAACTAGCCTCGGCTCCTGGCGCTAAATAGAGACCGGCGGCTATTAGAGGCCGGCCATTATTAACAAAAACTTTCAAAACCCAATATTTTTGCACATAAATACCGGCTAATATTACAAACTGCTAATTTATTGAATTTCACATGCTACATAAGACTGTTAAAGATAAATGGCAATGGCTTTCTATACCTTTCGCTGCTATTCGTCGTCCGAATCCGCAATGACGGCTTCTTTGTTGACGAGCGGTCGCCTCACCGGAAGTTTCTTTCGCGTATTCCACCGCTCGAATCTTAAAGGCAATGTCAAATGATCGTTTCGGTGGCATTTTGTAAGGCAATGTACCGTAAGGTATTAAGCACGGCTATAAAAATATGGACGCTTACACTAGTATCGGTAGGCAAATATCAAAGACTCGGCTACTATTAGAGACCGGCTGCTATTTGGCCGTGTCCCCTCTGCAGCCCGGCGCTTAGTAGAGACCGGCGACAGTAAGAGACTCGGCGTTTATTGGAGCTATACGGTAATTCAATTTTATATAGTGTTCTACAGTTGATTGATTCGAAAGGTTTTTAGGTTTTGGTTATTTTTGGGCAAAAATCCTATTAAAAAAATAGGCTGCAGACAACGGAAGGAGAGAAAAGATAAACACAAGAAAAAAAGGAATCCGAACTCAGATTCAAGCATTCAATGCCCAATAGTACTCTAAATATTACAGTTCTCGACTTAGAACAGTTTCAGTTCTGACAGCTTGGTCGTAAGTCGAAAGTAGGCAAAAAAAAACATTATATTTGGTCATAATGAAAGTATCCCTACTCAGAGCTTTCATAGCACCAGATGTATGTCTTCAGAATTAGGAAATAGACTATTCCAGACATAGATAGAAGAATTCTGTGGGAAAAAAAGTTCTAAAATCTGCTAATAGTGTGAAAAAATGGCACTGCAAGATGAAATGCTTGACAAAGTATCAAGTGAATACTGAGACAAAGCTATTATGAAATTTCAAAGTTTTAAGTTTTCTCTTTTCAAAAACTGAGAGAAAAATTGATTTAGCCTGAAATTATTTCAAAATGAAAAAATGCTCCCAGTAGAAAATTTGCATTTTCCTAGAAACAGAGTTACAAAGACAGTTGTTTGTACGTTTACTGTTAGAAATGCATTTCACTCTTCCTTAAGTTGCTTTAATTATGAAGTTTCTCAATTCATAGCAAAGAGGATGCCTAGATGAGAAAACTCATCTTACATAAATATATTTTTCTCACAGCGCACAGCAGCTGCTTTTAGTGAAATGAGTCATTAATCTGTCCCATTGCATGGCCACCACACTCTCCTGACAATCTTACACCGTAGTATTTTGACTGTGGGTTACCTCAAGACTAATGTCTATTGAGTAAATACCACTATAACCTGGCTGCCTTAAAAGACAACATAATACAACAGCATAATACGTAATGTCCTCCCGAAATCATCATTCTGCTGTTGACCACTTGTATCGAACACAATTTCTTTTCCAGGACAATGGAAATCACATCAAAATCAACTTCATCATTAGTGACAGAGATTTTGGAGCTTTGAAGGCATTTCCTCTAGCACGTTAGTTCAGTTTCTCTCTAATTTTTCTGAAAGGAGCAAACAAAGAAATTTAAAATTTCATCTTTGCTTTGTCTTACATTCTTTTGTTGATACTTTATCAGGCATTTCTCTTTTACAGCGCCATTTTTCACCCATTGGCGGATTTTGGAACTATTTATTTCTTTTCCCCACAGAATCCTCCTTCTCTTGCCTGGAATAGTCAAGATTTCCAGAATAACCAGAATTTTCCTAATTCTAGTGACATTCCACTTATTAATTGGAGCTGGAGTTGAATAAGAATTATGCACACCCTGTACATTTATATATAATCACTATAATGAACTATTATCACAAATTATGTAATATTAAACTTTTACAGGGGCGAAGCGTGCTATGAGACATTGAGACAGTGTCTACCCAAGAGACAGAGAGAATAACATTATTTGCAATTTTAAAATTTCACTCAAGGAAAATTTTGCGTTTTATCGGCTCACGGAGCTGATAAGAGGGCGCACCATACAGGATGTTGGTAGGACGCGAGCATTCGCATCACAGGAAGCAGTTCGTGGGGAACAGCAGTACTTGAGACATTCTCGTAAACGTGTCTTAACTGTTGAGTGTTGGATATTATAACGTATTTTGTACGTTTGTCCACTACGAGATGAGACTTAGGCATGCCTCTTCAAACGGAGAATACATTTCACAAAAGGGTTGAGGGTTGTAAAAGAAAAATTTTTGGAAAAAAAACAAGATTAGGAAAAAATTTAAAAATACTTACTATTAAAGAAAAAATTATTTATAAAATAATTATGAATAACATTTATATTGTCATTAGGGAAAAAAATAATCAAAATAATGGAAAAATAACTAGATACAATTGGTTAAAAATCTTTCAAATCAATAAAATGAATAATAATTTTGGTCTAAGATTGGAAAGCTATATAAAATATAAATTATTCAATCAAATTAATTGGAAAAATGTAATTCTAAAACACTAAAAGTATTAAAAAGATTAAAATTTCATTAATCGCTGACATGGTTGGTTGGTTGGTTGGTGTTTAATGGCGCAAAAGCAGCTGCGGCTAAGCTGCGCCAAAATCGCTGACATAATTGATGAGAATATTACTCTGAATTTTTAACTTTTAACTTTTGTTACGTTTCTACTTAAAATATTCACAAGTTTGCATGAAATACTCGCAATGTTCATATTGTATCTTTCAAACGGCTAAATTAGTAGCAAAAGAAAATCTAAAATGTCTATCCTTACTCGAAATACACGTTTCGCCACTTTTAAAACAAATACTAAAACTGCATCAAACGATATCAGTAATAGAGATCGTTTTCTAGAATACACGAAGCTTTTAATCAGTTGCGGAGTAATGAATGAAACGGAAGCATAATAGATTTCCATTATGGTACGTTAAGATATCAGTGCGAAAAATCTCAGTTATGCCAGAAGATAGCTCTTTACATCTACTTGAAATGAATTTAGATAAGATTGAAATAAGGCTTTTTAAAATGTATTTGCATTTGACATAAGATGTAACGTCACCATTTCTTCTGTTTTGTGAATAACATAGTCACCACCGGATTATATTTTACAAGTGATCAATAAAGATTTTGTCCTGGGTCAAAACTTAATTCACTTCTAATGTCTCATGGAAATCCGATACGATCTTCGGCGTAAGCTACTGACAGAACAAAAGTGTGATAATGCGCGGAGGTCTTACAAGGAAACCTAGAAGTCCTTCAATCCAATTGCAGTTCAGTAATTAAAAAGAAATCACCCGCAACGAATAGAAAATAATACAGAGGAAGCGAACAGAATTTTCACTGGACCACGGCAAAGTCAGCTGATAAAAAAAATCGCCATTATCTTACGAAAGGCGCTTTGGATGGTTTATAAATTTGCAGTTCTTTTATTTAGTTATTTTTTTCTCACATAGTATTAGGTCCGGACAAAGAAGAATAAAATTACAAAAAAAAAAAAAAAAAAAGTAGAGGGGAGTTTATTTAATAATTTAAGGCAAATCCAATTGAGATATTTTTGAGATACATTTTTCTTTTGCAACGAAGTTTTTAGCGAGAAGGATTTCGAAGATAATGACTTAAAAAAAATCTTTATCATAATGATTGAGAAAAGTCAATAATTAAAATTTTTATTTTTATAAGTATGATTTATTGCGTAAAACATTTGAAATTGGTACAAGAAGATCCTTAAAAGTGGAGTTGTGTGATCCTATACAGCAAAATAATATATGTAATATAAGTTCCTACGAAAGCATGGAACTTACTTTTCTATTCAGTTATTTCGTTTTAAACACATTAAAAGGTGGACCTAGTGTTTTAAAAGTGCAGTAGTGACATCTCCAAACAGCTGTTTCACGATCAGTTGCCGATCATCAGTGGAGAGTTAAAGTAAAAGATCCCACTTACAGGCCTACAAAGGCCTATGGGATGGCTGGAGGGTAGGCTCCAGCATTCACGACCTAAGGGGACGAATTGAGGTCGGGGGGGGGGGTCAGCCCGACGCCCGCCCGCCTTTAACTCCCGGGAAAGAAACCCGGTACCCATTCTAGAGAGGGCTGGGTAGACCATAGGACCCGTTTGGAGGAGAAAGGAGCGTGGAAAAATTCCCGCACTCCGCCGAGGCCGGGAACCGAACCCGCCACTTCAACCCGCGGCCAAGCGCCCTAACCCACTCGGCTACCGGGCCCACTCAGTTGAGAGTAGTCACTATAAAACCCTAGGTCCAGTTACGGAGGTTAGTATAAGGAAAGGCAGGGAAAAGAATGGATCCTCCAAATCTAAACTAAAAAACAAGAAATACAGAATAAAAATAAAAGAATAGAAATTCATGTGCAAGTCTCCGCTGGCCTCAATGAATTTTCTCCACTGATGATCGGCAACTGACCGTGAAACAGCTGTTTGGAGATGTCATTACTGCACTTTTAAAACACTAGGCCCACCTTTTTAATGTGTGTAAGCATTTTTTAGGCGTTTTTTATTTAACTGATGCCTATAGAAAATTCATTGAGGCCAGCGGAGACTGGCACATGAATTTCTATTCTTTTATTTTTATTCTGTATTTCTTGTTTTTTAGTCTAGATTTGGAGGATCCATTCTTTTCCCTGCCTTTCTTTATTTCAATTTTGTTACCTAAATTCGCTTTTCTTTAGCTAAAAAAGTATAAAAGGAGAAGCTTTTAAGAAGGCTCTGTCCGTCCGTCCGTCTTCAGCTGTGCAACCCAAACGATAAATCGAACAGACATGAGTTATATCTTAAGCTTACGACTTGTAGAAGTGGGGACAAAAAAAAAATGATGTTCGATCTGTGGCCACTTCTGTTTCATGTTCTCGCACTTCTACAGCCCAAAATTCAAATCGAACAGACCTGAATGATACGCTATTGGAACTCCTTATGACTTGTGGACATTGAGAAAAATACGAGTTCCGGTCTGTGGCCACTTCCTGTCTCACAGGAACTTGTCCAAAATTAAACATATACAGATTGCTATGGTTTCATGTATAATAATGAAACCAGTTTTTAACGACCCATTTGGGAGCTATTATGATAGCTATTGCGTTTGTCCTGTCCGTCCGTCCATCATCCATCCGTCCACCCCTAACAACTCCCGAACGGAAAGTCGGATCGACTAATGGACTTCGCATCGTGTTCAGAGATCCAAACAACGTAGAAATAGGGTATTTTCAGAGGTCAACCCCTCTCCCTCATGTTCGAGATATTTGGCATTGTTTTCATTGGATTTCCTTTATTAGCTTAAATGTTAGAAATGCAACCGTCTCATTTCAGTTATCAGTTATAGCTTGATGCGTACGATCTCAAACTCATATACTGAAGGTTGTCGGTTCGAATGCCTATATTTACTTTTTTTTTTGTTTTTTATTATTTTCTCAATGTCCTCAATGTGGGTTTTCTTTTTCTTATTTTCCTAACTTTAATTTTCCTTTAATATACTTCCTTTTTTTTATTATTATTATGGGTCGCCCTTAAATTTAATGCTTTAGCACAAAATTATATTCGCTTATTATCTGAAAAAAAAATAAGAAAAAAACCACAGTAGCTAATAATTTAACAAATCTTTTATTAGAACTACAAATAAGATTTAAAAGTGGTAACAAATGGTTTCTTAGAGTTTTACTGAAGCCAGTCATTCTTTCACTTAAGTACATATACAGACACATACCCTGTTCGGTCACTTTATGAGATACACTTACCTAGTATCGTGTTGGGCCTCCTTTAGCCCTCATCGAGCTATATGTATTCATCGAGCTATGGATTCCACTAGATGCTGAAAACGTTGTTGAGGTATTGTGTACCATACAGACATGAGTGTGTCACGCAGTTCCTGAAGATTTGTTGGAGATGTATGCCTGGAGCGAACAGCCTGTTCCAGCTCATCCCACAAATTTTCAATCTGGCTGAGATCCGGGGATTGAGGGGGCCGCTGCAAAAAGGAAAAGTCATCATCATGTTCCTCAAACCATCCCATAGCGATGAGGGCTTTGTGCACCGGCGCATTATCTTGCTGGAATGAGGATAAACATGTACGGTTGCACTTGGTCAGCTACAATGTTTAGATACGCTCTAGCATCCTGACGTGCCTCCAGAGATATGAATGGACCCAACGAAAACATCTCCCACTTTTTGTTGATGTTTTCGTTGGGTCCTTGACACGGCCCCCACCGGCTTGAAGAGTTATTGTGAGACACAATATTTGTGCGCACAGAGGGGAGTAACCAATAAAGTGGCCGGGCAGTGTATGTACAGGAATAGACAAAACAAAATGGAAACAAATCTACATTCAGATCCACTTTTTTTTCTGAATACTTCAAAAAAAGATATATATTGTATATTGTCTCGTATTTATAACATTTATGTAAATAATCTTCATCAACTTGAATTTTGAACCAAATTCTTGGAAAACAAGGCATTAGAACTGGTTTCTTCTTGTGCTATTTCAACAGGGATTAAAACTTCATTTATTTTTTTAGATTTTCAAGTAACAAACAAAATTTCATGAATATTTGGCAATCAGTCCGTCTACAAACAGACAGACAAGCAAAACCAAGCGATTTTCTAATGAGCCTTTTTCATGCTTTTTTCAGTATTCGGGAGTTAATTAATTTTTTCGGTTTTTCATGTAAATACGTGCCTTTAAAAAAAAAATAAGAAGTCCTATTTTATTTTGCGAGTTATTTCTGACTTCCGTTTTGTGCATCTTCCAAATGCGGTCTTCCTTTGATTACAGTAGCCTTTGACTGTGAGGGCATCAGTCATTGTCGTGGTGTATCTTAGTAACGGAGCTCTTACGACTCAATTACTCGAGCCCAGTTGGCCGAACAGGTGGCTGTCACTTTTCGTTAGGCCTCCCTGAACTGTCGTCATTTAATATTGACAGAGTTTCCTTCTCATCAAAGCAACGAACCGCAACACAGACAAAAGCCATTGACTAAGAATCGGGAAATGAACCAAGAAAGTAATTTTCCCATGGAAATCCATTCCCTAGAGAAACAATCCGGATAAAGAAACTTTTGTTTAAAATAAAGCCACATCACTGAACAAAACCAATTAGACCAATTTAACTGTTAATATTAGTAACTTACATTAAAGACGACTTTTTAAGCCTGCAGGTACCTTTGGACAGCTGTTTCGAGTTATTGGTGTTTTCAACGGTAAGTTTTATTTATTTTCTTTTTTTTCTTTGAGCATGCGGAGTCTCACTAATTCAGTGACCTTTTTCGTCTGTTTTTCTGTTTGTACGCGCATCACATTTCCATAAAATTTGGTTCACAGCTTATTTATGGTCCAACTGGAAACACAAGGATTTTGAACCCTTTGTTCTCCATTCCCCTTAAAAAAAACGACCCCAGAAATCCCTCGCTTAAACGACTATACTGCTCGCGGCGAGAGTTGAAACTCCCAGAATGCATCGCAGATTATAGATTTTCTTTTCGGTTCTTAGTGGGCCGTTCGCTCACTAAGAGAAAATGGCGGTCGCTGCTTCACATTCAATATATCGATGAGGAAAAGTTCTCAACAGTCAAGCTAGGCGATACATCTTCTTGAAATCGACGAGCATCGTTAAGAATTACCCTAGCTTGACTGTTGAGAACTTTTCCTCGTCGAAATCTTGAATGTTAAGCAGCGACCCCATTTTCTCTTTAGTGAGCGAACGGCCAGGAAAGAAAAATCTATAATCTGCGTTGCATTCTGGGAGTTTCAACTCTCGCCGCGAGCAGTGTAGACGGATACTGTATAGGTCCTTTTTTTTGAGGAATTTCCTCACGCAGGGATGAGATATTATCTCGATATTTCGGCCCCGTGCCTCGGGCCTTCTTCGGGAGAAGAATAAAAGTCAATCACATAAAGGTGAGCGCAGAACTAAAAACTTCCGTCGTTAGTTTCTCGGATAAGTTACTCAATGTTGTTTATGCTGTTAGTAACTTATCTGAGAAACTAACGACGGAAGTTGTTAGTTCTGCGCTCACCTTTTATGTGATTGGTTTTTATACATCTCCCGAAGAAGGCCCGAGGCACGGGGCCGAAATATCGAGATAATATCTCATCCCGGAGTGAGGAAATTCCTCAAAAAAGGACCTTTACAGTATCATGTCTCACTCCTCCACGACCAAACGACTAGAGGATTTCTTTAAAATTTGGTTTGTTTATTTAATGTCCAAATACGAGCACTGTTATACATTTATATATTATTATTTATATATAATAATATAATATATATTTTATTATTTATATATAAAAAAAAAAAAATTGATGTAACTTTTCACCTCTTAAGCCTTTGAGTCTTAAGTAGATGAGGTGGATAAGTTCTGAGTTTGCTCCGCGGATCGAATTCAATTTTGGTACCTTTTATTTTTCCTAGAACAGATCAAACGGGCCAGTCTCCTTGATCACGCTGTTGATTTGTAAAATAAAAATACAAAAAATACAAAAGCTTAAATGCAATCCTACTTAAGAAATAGAGTTTCAGTACGTGAACTTAGAATTTTGCCACTAAAAATTAAGTCACCTCAGTGCGTAAATCAACATCTGGCGTGATCGGGTGCAATTTGGTATGGCAGTACAAACTTGAAAAATACCCAAAAATATAGTTTGCATCATCGTGTTGACGTTTTTCCTAAAATTATCAATAATCAGGGGAAAGCAAACAGTAAAACAAAAACAAAACACAATGGTAGTCTTTGAATTCTTAAAACTGCTTTCAAAATTCTAAAACTGCTTGCTTTTTTTTTTTATCTCAAAGAAAACCCCAGAACAAACAAACGCTTGCCGTAGTGTTCGACTGCTGTAAAACATCCATAGCAATCGGTTGTTTGAACTGTGACGTCATGTCACATGGTTTATGACGACACCACTTCCCCTAAAAAAAAAAAAAAAACATTTCTGATTCTTAGCCTTTAATTTAAACATTACTTACGGATAGAAAGAGAAAAAAAAATTGAATAGCAATTGTAACTCTTTGAAATCTGAATAGTAGTATGAAGCTTTTGAATTTTTTTTTTCTCTCTCTCTATCCGTAAGTCATTTAAATCTCAAATCTTCTCGTAACCAATTAGCATTAATTAATTCATAGCATCTATACTGATTGCAAAGAATTCTCAGAAGTTTACGAGTTGTAAATTTAATTCTATGAATTGTTTATTAATAAAACACTAGTTCTACGAAGACACATGAATTGGCGTAGGCGGAAATTACTTTATTCTAATTACATCATTGTAATGTTCCAATTTAAAATTTAGATTATTAATACTAAGGTTATAAATTCGAATATGGAAGATGAATATTTAGAAAAGGATAAATTTTTGACTGAATATAGGAAATCTTGATATTCCTGTTACACCTTTTTTCTTCTTTGTACGTCTGTGCATGACGCTAAAACGACTGGACAGATTTCCATAAAATTTGGAACATTGCATAAAACATGAGCACGATTATTTTCATTTCCACCCACTACCTCTCATAAAAGAGCCCTCGAAATCCCTCGCTAAAATATCTGGACTGATTTTCTTAACATTGGATACGACGTTTTTTGTTATATTTCTTTTGTCCAACTTATAATACCTTGCTTACAATATCCATGGATCCCATCCTCCCCCGCCTCCCTTTTCCATGAATGGACTCTCCATCGCTTCATGCTCAGTGATGGATACTTCATCGTGTTCCTAATACAAAAAGAATTAAAAAATAGGCTAAATCTAATATAAGGTTCTGCACTATGTTTTGCGAAATTCTCAACTTTGCAGTGTGATATCGCGACATAGAAAAGTTTGGGAAACACTGATTTACAATACTTAGATTTTTGTCTAAAAACTATATGAAACAAAAATAAACGTCACTCTTCTCTACACGGGAATTTCGTCTTTTTTCTTTGTGTTTCTTTCTCGTATCCTGTATTCTACGAAATTTGGTCGCTGTGAAACTTTTAATCTGTGGGAGAAGGCAATAAGGCTTGTGACAGGGGCTTCTTGGCACCGCGTGCTTGCTATTGTGTCTCCTGAAGACAGAACTGTCTTGGAAATCAAAAGCAAGCAAGACAGTAATTATTTCTACCCCCATCTGGGTCTCGCGATCCTCATAGACGGAGCAGCTGCGAAAATGAGTGCGATTCAATGAGGGCTTTGTTCGAAGGAAGCAACGCACGCGCACAAGACAAGAGAGCCAGGCAGGGACGGACGCCATTGCTGAGCCACTGCGTTCCTTTCCGCTACGCTGGCTTTTCTTTATCGGTCTTCGGAAATGGGCTAACTCGCTTGTCTTATCACATGACAGAACATCACTCCTTTTCTGACTACGAATGACTTACTGCTTTTATTTGATTTCCAAGCAATGGAAAGATATGTTAACAACTTTCTAAATATCTACATATTTTTTATTTCTATGTCATTTCCATATTCTTTTCTATTGATTTGAGGCACGTTAATGCTTTGTTTAAATAAACTAGCTTGGGTTTAACGTTGGTTGTTTTTGTATTCAAATTCCTTTGCGTCTGACGGCTCTGCAGGCCAGGATTTGAAATTACACTTGTTTTATTTCTTTTTTAAATGTATTTTCTTTTGAAGGAAGGCCACAGTCGGAAGCGAATGTGGAACCCCGTATGATTTTGCACTGTCTGAGCATTTCATCTGAGAGTGGGTTTGGCTGATGAGTTCCTAAAAGGACGAAACGGTCCCAAACTCTCACCGATGAAAGTTCAGATATTTTTTATTTCTGTATCATTTCCCTATTCTTTTCTTACCTATATAACGGCGTCTAAATGTTTATTTCGTAAAAAATGTCAGGATTAAAATTACCGGTACTATTGTTTACACTTATTAGTAGATATTAGGCCTAAAATCGGTTTCAGAGTGTTATTGAACATAATTCTCAATAATCCGTGGCTGTGTTATCGTTTTCCTATTGAGTACTCTGATCTTGCTCTTAACTGTTTTAATGTGACAACTACATTCTTCAAATTCATGAAGAATATCCAGCACGAATATCCATTGGAAATGTGAACGCTTTTAAAAATCTTTCTTTCTGCTCTGACAAGGGATGTGCGTGACCTCGAACGCTGAGAACCGCACGAAAATATGCTTAGAATATAAATCGCTCATCCCAAAAGCAGTGTTATGAGTCATTCTCATGCAAAACTGCACGTCGTACAATGAGAGACATTTGAATGATCACCTATTGAAGGTCTAAGAGAGGAACTTTGGTAATGCGATACCAAAACAAAATATCAATGCAATAGGACCAAAAAAAACCACACATATTTCAATGTCACAATTATTTTTAGCAGAGGCAAATATAGCAAAATATTCACGACATTGAAATGTATGTGTTTTTAGTCCTACTACATCGATATTTTTGTTTCTTCGCGTTATCAAAGTTCCTCTCTTGGACCTCCAATAGGTGATCATTCAAATGTCTCTCGTGGTAAGAAGTGCAGTTTTGCATGAGAATGACTCATACCACTGTATATGGCATGAGCGATTTCAATTCTAAGCACATTTTCATGCGGTTCTCAGCGTTCGAGGTCACGCACTTCCCTTGTTGGTACTGTAAAAATAAAACACAGAAACCATTTACAGGTAGATCAATTTTGAGACTGTCTTTAATTTCTATATTAAAGCCTAATATTGAAAAAGTTTTTTTTTCCCCAGACTCTTACTTTTGTTATTCGCAAGAGGCGAAAATTGTTTGATCGGATAATCGTTGCCCAGAGACATAAGAGGCAGCTGATATCCGCAGTTATGGACGGATCACAGAAGGAGAAAGTTACATCCATTCCGCTCCGGGATTCGAAACCAGGTTTCGATACATCTGCCTAATAGCCGGCCACCAACACTGACCACAAAGGCTATGTCGGAACGGCGTTTTGAAAAAAAAAAGTCATAAGTAAAATGCAAGCACAAGGTTCCCATTTTATATTTTTGTGACTGAAATGCATGCATATCTAATATACAGTATTTAACCAATACGTAACCAGTGTGTATGTAACCAATATATTTTCATTATTTACAATATATTTTTCATTATTTCTAGGTCATCCCCCTGTCTCCCCCTGGTAAGTATGAGTTAATCCAATAAGAATCGATTCAAAGCGGTTATGGCAAAAAATGATTTATTTATTCCTCTTTGAATGAACTATTATTTGATAGCGCGTGAACAAATACAATAAAAGTAGGATTGGATATTGGGGGACCAGCAGTAGTCCAATGGTTAGCGTTCCTGACTGCGAGGACGAAGGTCCTCGGTCCTCGAAGGTCCTCGGTTTGCAAGGCGAAAAAAAAATAAAAAGAAAAGAAAATTTTATAATCTGACTTTCTCAGCAAAGAAAACTAATAATTCATAACTGCGCCGGACAGACAGACAGAGAAATAAAAGATTTTAGTAATATAGATTAACTTACAATATTTCCTTGTTAGGCGGCAAATAATTAAAAACTGTGGTTATTGAATGCAGGCTTATTCAACTATTGAATTAAAACAATTAAGGATTTATTGTGATATTAATCTACAACTTAATTATAGTTGGAAAAGTGGTCCTAGAATGTAAAAAGGTTGGGAACCACTGCTATAGATCACTGGTTAGATGACTATTCTCCTCCAAATGAGAGTTGGCCGCCCTGTTTTTGTGAGATCTGCGCATGTATGATCGATTAGTCTGGTCAGGCACTTCCTTCTGATTTTATGACAGGACGCCGCTATTACGGTAATCGCTTGTTACTTTGCAAAAGAGCATTGTATTTATAAATAATATATATTTATTTACTTATATAAATACTTATTGTTAGTAACTGGTATTGAAATAACGCTAAATAGTCGAGAGAAGTTTTAATTTGGCGTTATCAACATGTCTTTATCAGTGAAAACAGACGCCATCGTCCATTGTGACAGGAAAAAATAATTGATCAGCTACCGGAAGGGCTGCGCAGTTCAAACTTCCGCCGGCCAACTTCCATTTGGAGGACAATAATGGTAGCATTAACGTATGCTCTTTATTTCTTTGAGGACGCCGCAACAATGAATAGGACCAATTAAAAATACATTGTTTATTATCTAACCGAAAAAAGGAAACATTCAATGCGGTAATTACTATTTAACAAAGGCCCACAGAAATCTGAAACTGGGAAATAGATAATAATCGTTAACAGAAATTTATTAGGCCTAGATACATTGCAATATGGCAAAAGAAATTGAATATTAAATAGAATATCAAATATATAATGTTTTGCGTTTTGCTCGTCAGTGGGTTTTACCTAGATTCTCGCCGTTAATTTTGTTCTTTTTTTGATTGGTGATGGGTGAGATGAAAGCCACAAAATTTGAAAACCACTGATAGAAACTTATCTAAAATTTTTCAGCCTTCATGTCATTCGCCACATTGAATGACAAATAATCTTGACGTAATTTAAACCTCACTTAATGAAGAAATACCTACGTACCTAAATAGTGCGCGAGAAAAGTAACGTTATACGACTTGTAGCAGCCTCCCCAACTTAAACAGTAAAAATATTTTATTAGTATCAGCAGCACTAAAAACTTAATAGACAGAGGATTTAGTTAATACCAACAATACAAAACACCAACAATACAAAGTTTCATGAAAATCCATTCACTGCTTTGGTTATTTATTATTAAGGGAATACAAACAAGTAATTCATATACACATTTAGAGACATACAACAACTGCAAAGAGAACTAGGTTAAAAACTTGAGTCTGTCTATGAGGTATTGAGAGTTATTCAGGGCTTTGGAAATTTCTTTACATTACATAAAGTAAGCTGTCTCTGCTTTCATTTTAAATAAGGGTTGAAGTATTAATTCTGAAGATAGTGGTTGATTAGGAATCTTTATTTGTTTGTTTGTTTGCTTGTTTGTTTTAAAGTAATAATTCTGAGCTGTGTTTTCCTGTGTGCTTGTCCATACCCGTCCATATCATTCTCAACCCCAACGGTCGGGACTCAAGTTACGCTGTGAATCAATTGAATGATTTCCTGATATCTGGTTTCTCGAAGGAAATTCGCTTTGCTCTGCTGTTAATGAGAAATCCGTACGTGCTTTTAAATGACTTTAACATCAAGATAAGAGAGTTGTTGAAAATGTAAATAAAATACGATAACACTTACGAAATATCTTTTACATCAATGGATTTAGCAGAGGGAAGAATTCGAATAAAAAAATAAAACAAAAAAATAGCGGTAAATATTCAGAAATGGAAAAAAAAGTAGTAAAATAACCAGAAATTAATATAAAAAATAATAATTATCGTGTGCAACTAGTAGAAATAATAAATAAATAAATAATTTGACATACACATTTGTAAATAAATTAATAAATGTCATTACAATATTTATGACGTTTCGGGAATGTCAAAATAAAGCTAACATAAAAGCAATCAGAAATGCCTACAGAAATGAAAAATGTCTGAGCTTTCATCGATGAGATGTGGAACGGCCGTTTCGTCTTTTTTGTGACTCGTCAGCCAGACCCATTCACCAGATTTCATTTCTGTCTCATTGCTGTATGTTTTTATATTAATTTCTGGCACGTTAAATCTATTGTTTAAAATAAAGCTTTTGACAGAGAGAACTACAGTAAGAAATCCTATTAGGAATTTTAATAAATTATTTTAACTAAGTATTTATACCGAGGCGATTTATTTCTTAATATTTTTATGTAATTATAAAAATAAACTGGTATTCCAACTACATTAACTGTGCAGTAAAAATTGTGAATAAATGAAATAAAATAGTGCTGTTATCATTAAGTGAATTCAAGCTTTATTTGTATAATATAAAATCATTTAATTTTAAATTTTATTTATTTATTTATTTATTTATTTTTTTCTTTTGATGAGGGGATGTTTTTCATATTGAGATCTCGTACAGAAAAATTAAAAAAATGTATTTTAAAGATCCTACTTCGCTAAGGAAACTGAGGCCCGTAAAATCAGTATGTGTGTGTGTGTGTGTGTCACATCCACTTTCGCAAGATCTTCTTGATGCTTGATTTGCACATTTACGAACAAGAGACGAATATCTTTAATATTTCTGCATTTCTTCGTAGCGACCCATGCAGACAAATTTGTGCTTGAAAAATGTCGAAAATAAAAAAAAAAATATCCATTAAAAGTTTTAGAAAGAAACAGTTTGATTTACGTGCAAGAAACGTTGCATTAAGTTAATCCTTTTAAAATCTGCACGTGCTTTGATGTTTTTTTTTTTTTTTTAATGTTTATCAGTCCCATTAGGTATGCTTATAAAACTGCATACCTGTGGTATAGGACCGAGAAGTTTAATCTATTCATCTTAAAATTAAAATTAATAGTTATTAATATAACAAATAGTTAATCAATTTAAATATAAAATATACTTAGTTCTTAATAAATAATTTTCCCATCCACAACATCAGACATTAGCTGCTGTTTTATTTGTTTAAATGTTAAAGTTTCATTTAGATTAATATTTAGTTGACTAAAAATTTTGTACTTCACCCAATTTATTAATCTATATCCAAAGTTATTTTTAATATTTTCAATTTTAAAAATGTTATACCAATTATATCTAGTTTTTAATTCCAATTGTTGAGAATTCCTTTCTCTACATACATCATAGTAATTCTTGATCAAAATTTTGTATACAAATTTTTCATTTAGTTTTAATATTCTATATTTTTTTCTTATTCTTAATTGTTCTTTTTTTGGTTTTTGTTTAAAATTAGTATAAACATTATTAAAGATTTTCATAGTTAGTTTATTAATACTTTCCATTTGTTGTTTATTAATGTATACCCAACATTCTAGTCCATAATTTAATAGTGAATCTACAAGAGTCTTGTAGATTATGAGTTTTTGCTTAAATGGGAATATATTCTTAATGTGGTAAAAAAGAAATGAATATGAACTTAACTTTCCAATTACGTACTCATAATGTCTATTCCAAGAGAACTTGTTGTCTATGTATATTCCTAGGTATTTATAGGTTAAAATTGTTCAATTTTTTTGCAACTACATGTGGTCAAGAGGTCATTCTTTGTTTGATTAATTAATTAATTAATCAAACGCCTTCCTAAAGTCAATGTATGCTATATAAATTATTTTTCCACTGTTTAAAGATTTATTTATATATTCGTTTACTTTATTCAATAGATGTATAGTACTTTTATCTTTCTGATATGCAAATTGATTACTGTTTAAAAGTTTCTTGCTGCTTATGAAGTTGTACATGTTTTTAGATATATAACTTTCAATAATCTTTGAAATATTTGAAATTAATGCAATGGGCCTATAATTATTTAGTTCATTATGATTTCCTCCCTTATATACTGGAATTGTGTATGATATTTTCCATGAATCAGGATATATGCATGTATAATAAATCTTTTCAAACAATTCAACCAAAAATTCAGAAAGGTTTTCTTTTATTTTTTTAATATCATTCATATTTATAAAATCAGGTCCATATGAATATTTTATTTTTTTATTTTTTATTACTTCCATTATATCATTTTTATTAGGAAATGCTAATACCATGGAGTTCAGTTCAGTTGCCGGTTTTTCATCATTCGTCATTATTTTATTTTTATTACTTTTTTTATTAGTATTTATATTCTGAGTAAAATTTTTACTAAGTTCATTAAACAATATTTTAATATCGTAATTTTCCAATAAGTTTGAGTAATCGTTTGAGTTTGAGTTTTTAATATATTTAAAGTAATTGGATTTCAGGCTGGAGAATACAGTTTTATCAAAAATGAACGATAAATTGCCTTTAGTGTTTATCGAGAACGAAGACTTTTCTCGATATTCAAAGATCGAGGTCTTTCCGGATGAATGAATGTTTATAATTGAATGAACGATGTTTAACATTGCCATAAAAATCAAGCTAGTTTTTTTTTTTTTTTGGAAAAGGGAGGGGGGGACCTTTTACTATTTAATTTTATTTACAATTGTAGAAAGTTTGTAAAAAATTTCAGTTATTACCTGAGTTAGAACCACATCATTGCTAAGAAAAATTAAGATTTGTTTTTTAGGCAGTTATATAATTCGGAATAAAGAGAAAGGGGGGGGGGGTTGCCTCCAGAATCTGAAACACTCTAAATAAGTGCAATCGAATCTTCGGGTCATCTCATTTTCAAAAATTGTTTAACTTTTTGACCTCAATATCTTTGATAGGATTAAATCCAATCAAATTCCAGTAAAATTCTTGAGATATCGGCTATTAAAATGAATAAAAACAAAGATAAGATATATCGTATTTTTGGAAATGCAACGATAAACTTTAAGATCGAATTTCAGAAATAAAATTGCCATTAACCCAATCTAATATGTTTCGTTCCGGTTTGATGTAATGGGCTTAAGGTTAAGAATATGAAAGTTGAATGAATGTTTGTAACTGAATAACTAATGTTTAACATTGCCATAAAAACCCTTACTATATTTATATAAAATAAGATAATTCAAGCCATTTTTTTTGGAGGGGAGGGTGGCTGTTTTTTTTTAGAATTTACTTTAATTTTGTTTACAATTGTAAAAAAGCTTGTTTACCACATTTTGATCTTACACTTATTTTCCTTATCTTTTTTTTTTTTTAAGGAGTCATTTAATTAGTTTTTTATTTTCCTCAAACAAAAAAGAGAAAAAATTTTCTTAAAAATTAAATGCTTTTAGATATAAATATTAACATCACATATTAGGAACATACACGCACAAGAGAAATGGAATCA
>JAFIDM010004315.1:58091145-58118187 GCA_023159025.1 Thereuonema tuberculata | reverse complement strand
ACTCATGGACAAAAAAATTAGCGCACCAAAAAATAATTGCGGGATCGTAACAAAACTTGCAATGAAGGTACATGTCGGGGAGATATGCAAATGATTAGAAATGCAGCGTGATTGCGCATTAAGTATAGCCGGTAGAGGGCGTTGAACATCGTACTCTGTGGAGTATAAAACAGGTAACCAAAGCGTGTTTGAGTGTGCTGAATCATTTACAAAGGAAGAGCTGAGGTAGACATGCCATTACGCCGTGTTCGAAGACAGTATACGCAGTTGTCGCAGTTTGAGAGAGGGAGAATCGTCGGGATGATGGAAGGTGGATGGTCAGCTAGGCGAGTAGCTCGTCAATTAGGCCGCTCTGATTGTGTTGTGAGGAGGTGTTGGGACCAGTGGACCCGAGAGATGTCATGTACACGAAGACCAGGCTCAGGACGCCCTCGACAGACCAGTCGTCGAGAAGACCACCACATAGTCAGAAATGCACGCGTACAGCCAACTGCTTCATAGGCCGCCATCCAGGCACAGGTAGCATCTTCACTAGGGGCCGCTGTGTCTTCTCGAACCATACGAAGGCGCCTGGCTGAAGGACAGTTGGTATCGCGGCGCCCGTTACGTGTGCTGCCCTTGACGCCCACCCATCGACGCCTCCGTTTGGAATTTTGCCGCGCACGAGGAAACTGGACTGCAGCGGAATGGAACCAGGTCGTCTTTAGCGACGACTCCAGATTCAATCTCGGCAGTGATGACAATCGTGTTCGTGTGTGGAGAGCCCGTGGTGAACGCTTCAATCCTGCCTTTGCTGTACAGCGACACACCGCTCCCACAGCTGGTGTGATGGTATGGGGTGCCATTGCCTACAATACACGGTCACCCCTAGTATTGTTCCGTGGCACCACGACAGCCCAGCGGTATGTTCATGAAATCCTGCAACCACATGTGTTGCCACTCATGCAACGGCTCCCAGGAGCCATTTTTCAACAAGACAATGCTCGGCCTCATACGGCAAGGGTGTCACAAGACTGACTCCGCACTGTTACTACCCTTCCTTGGCCTGCCCGATCCCCAGATTTGTCTCCAATCGAGCATATCTGGGATCATTTGGGACGACGAGTTGGGCATCCCACGAGTTTGAACGAACTAGAGGCAAGGTTACAGCAAATATGGAACGAAATGTCTCAAGACATCATACAGAACTTGTATGACTCAATGCCCGATCGTATCGCATCGTGCATTCGCGCTAGAGGGGGTCCAACGGAGTATTAACTCCTCCGTTCTTTTGCCTTTTTCTCTGAAATAAATTATCCTTTTTCTTTGATTTTCTTATCATTTACTTATATCAAAGTAGTCATTACGTATGTAAATTTTCGTTTCATTTTGACGACTCCTTCTTGGTGCGCTAATTTTTTTGTCCATGAGTGTACTTTGATATTAAATTCGAATATCACGATATCCTAAAAACAGACAAACCAACCAACCAACCAATATTTCTAATATTAAGCAACATCACCAACACAAATAAATGTAATAACATATAATACATTTATTATAAACGCAAAATTTCGAGGAGAATAAAATACGTCTCCACTTTTTCAAGCCTACATAATGAACACAAGTTACGAAAAAATTAACAATCACAGGAAGACGACATGCTAAAATAACATAAATGGATTGTTAAAACATATAACCTTAAAACAAATAGATTAAAATTAATTGACAATAAAGAAATGTAATTAACAATCCAATTCATCGAATTTCACAGTATTTTTATAACGTGAACATAATTTATTTACCAAATCATTAGCCAATCCTACTAAATACCGTAGTTATCAACCAACATTTGCTTCCTGCAAGCATTCCTATTTTCTCCTGTACTTTTTCTTCCTTCAATTTCGCTAGCCTACAGTTAACTTATCCTTCTTTATTATCTTATTAATTTATTTTTTATCATTGAATAACTGTTTATTTTCTATTGTTTTTCACTTAAAACAGCTTTCTCTCCCCCCCAACTTAATTTTTTTTTTCGAAAGTTGTCACGCCAACTCGTATATATTTTTTTCTTACAAAGAAATGGAAACGAACAGGGTATTGACACTTGAAATTTAATAAATAAATAAATAGATTACCTTCCTGTACCACAAGCAACCATTAGCCAAATAGATGAAGGACCCACAATCTGGACATACTCTGAAATTAAAAATAGGAAGTAAATATTTTGCGACGTATCGTAACAGTAGCTGCATTGTTTCTTGAAACTCTTTTATGAGATCTTCCAAAAGAAATTTAATTTAGATAATGGATCTTTGAATTTTCATTTAACTTTATAGTCGAGGGTCAATGCATATGAACTGTCTTTTCATTAGATTTCTATTACAAATTCTTTAGTATTTTTTACTCTTTTAAGGTGAGGCATTTTTCATATATACTAAGGTCATTTTTTTTGTTGTTGCATGGTTTATAACTTCCCCCGATGGCTATTAAACCGTAATGACATTTTTCTTCTCGTGAAATTACTTTTCCAACTCGGTAATTTTGCAGTGACGTTAATACGGTGGAACTGATCACCCACCCATTAAAACCAATAGATATTCGCGAAACTTTTAATAGGCAACTACAGTGAATTCGGGACCACTGAAGGCAATCCTTTTATTTCTCGTAAAATACAGGAGAATGGAATTAGCAACATGCAAAGTAACCAAATGATGAGTATCCTCATATAGTTGACATTAAAACTCTCAATTAAAAGCGAGCTAATGGTTTTTTGTTTCACACACGGAATTGATGTAAAAATCATTCATCGAAAAAAAAGTCGAGAATTGAACGTGAAATGTACGATTTTTTTCTTTAAAGAAAAATACTTTAAGTTTTATTTTCTAGTTTGTTTTTTTTAAATAAAATAAGTTAAATGTATCAGATTACATAAATTACTGAAATTAAAAAAAATGGCTGCTGCATAAAAATTTTTGTTCCTGATCCTTGTTGTTCCTGAGAATTAACAGCTTAAACATGGCAGCTCTCGGTGATGATTTTTACCAATAGACAGGATTATAGAAACAGTATCATGTTCTACAGAGCTATTACTTCATTCCCTTGTTAGATATCTGACGGATATCTACACACATACATAAAAGTCAAAGTTTGTATGTTTTCCACACAATTTTACACCGTTTGACTTACCGGAACCAAATTTTGCGTGGATATTCTGTATCTCGTGGAAAATTTGGAACCCGGTTCACCACCCCCGAGGAGATGAAATCTCTGAAATTGCGCCAACTATGGACCTGGTGGCGATAATGGGAACTACACAAATATTGCTCTACAACAATTGGAACAATTGGGGAAGATTTGATGTGATAGGGTTGTGGAGAAGAGGAGAACCAAGACTCCCCACTCCCTCATCATTCTCTCCCCAGGTAACGCGAGATACTTTAAGTTAGTTACCTACAAACAGTGGCATAGCTGGTTTTCTGGAATCCCATTGACGAAAATGCCTTCTTAAGATCAAGAGTCTTATTTTCCAATTAAAAGAAGATGCTCCTACCAAATAAACAGCGGAACCGCCCTTACTCAAGTGCCATTCCACAAATACCACAGTTGCCCTTCCCCTTCCACACTATTGTCACACTACTGTCTAACAAACTAATTAAAGTTAAAAAAATAAAAAGGATCTTAAACTGTACCTTTCGGAACACTGGGCAGTTAAAAAAGATCCATATTTTATTTTTCTTATTTAATTTTTTAGGCTATTTTCATAGATCACTCAGTCGGTGTGTATGTGCGTGTGGATGCACATACGTCCCTAACAACTTTGAACTTCTGTACGGATCTTCTTGAACCTTAGTATGCATACCGAAGGAGTAGACACAATTTAACTTTTACATTCGAAATCTTTTCTAAGTGAGTCCCTTCTCAAGAAATTGATAGTACGAGAGTGACAAAAACTCTCATAGAAAAACAGAACCACAACAATAGATATTTTAAAACGCTCCTTTTAGTTAATCCATTAATTTTCAAATAGTTTGATATCGTTACAATTATACGATGGTTGGAAAAAGAAGAAAACCTTGGGTTATGGATTACTACTTCCATGTTTACTCAGTCAGTGACATCCAGCTCAAAGCATAGTAAATAATTTCTGTTTTCTGCTAAGCAGAAGAGAGAAGATTATCAATTTTTTTTTATTCTTTGCAAGTCTAACATATCTACATACTGTTCTTATTACTTTTATATTAATCACATTTTTTGTAAATGTCATCCAAAAGGCTTCGGACGTGGAAAACGAAATTCGCGGCCGTCGATTGTTGCTCTTTGACAATTCTCTTCATCTTCAAATAGGATAAAATTTGTAGCAAAAGCCGCTCTTCCTAGTAATTCACATATTCCATCACCCTGACCCTTAAACTAGTGGAAAACGTTCCAAATTATGAACCTTAGCTGTGCAGGCTACCTCTAGCTAGTACCTCTAGCTTGACTATGCAGGCCTTACAGTAGCCTGTTCTTATGAAGCCGCCATATTGTTTTCTGCAGCAATGAGCTCGAGGATCTACTAAATCCTATGGTCATTCTTCTTTCTCTGTGCTTACTATAATCTCGGATTTAAAAAATTTAAGCGTAAATTTTGCAAAATCATTAGTGTTTATATTTGGCATATATTAAAACATGAAAATAAATGCAGGCAAGTTGTTTTTGTCTTTTCACGTCTAAAACAAAAATATTTTTTTTTAAGAAATATCGTTTTAAGGAAAGTAGACTTTAAGTTTATTTGAATTTTTTTTTAAGTTTATTTGAAGGAATTCAAATATTCATTTTAATATTTCATCATTAATTTCCCGTTCCTGTACTTTCGTTACTGTGAAGATCATTGTTATACGTACTTTTTCATTATCTAAGATTGAGTCCGACAAAAAAAAAAAAAAGAAAAAAAAATATTACCACGCTTATACACCACACACAGAAAAAAACCACAACGTACCATGAGCTATTGCTCTCCGAAGTGTAACCAGAATTAATGAGGTTTTTTTTTTTTGTTATTAATTCACCGAAAAAAGCTTCATAAATTATTGAAAGAGATATAGCTAGCGGGAACAGACTCAATCGATCAAGATTTTGTTCTTTTTTCTTTGGTCTGTTTGCTGTCAGAACACTTCCTTGAGAAGATGGACGTAAAGAAACCACTTAACGGAAGAAAATCTCCTTAAGACGGCAATTGGGAGGTAATTGGCCATCATCAAATTCGATGTAGTTTTAACAGAGTGGAACTCAGAAAAGACTCAGTACAAAAGAGACGGAATGGAAATGCCTAAGAAATAATAATACAAAATAAACACAAGAAAGAACATAAGAGTCTATTTTACCTTCAATAATTCTCCTTAACCTTTTTTTTTACTCTACTTTCTAACATCTGTGTACGTGTGTTCGTTTGTGTTTATCCCTCACAATTTTTTATTCACTGGATAGATCTTCTTGGAACTTGGTATGCATTTTCGAGGATTAAGGACAGTCTCAGTCTATCTTTTATATTTGAGATACATTCCAAGATGGATTCTTGCCTAGAAATCAGCGCAAAAAGACAATAAAAAGCATTGGAATCGAAACAATGGATTTCTGTCTTATTTCTGTTAATATTTCATTGTCTTCAACAATGAATGCTAAAATCCTTACTTCATTTGCGCGTGATTTGATACGATTAAAGTTAAGTTCCAGAATTAGGCAATTTGATAGAGTTTATAGATCCATCAATTTTGCTTTAATGTAATGTTTCCTTTGTTCAGTTGTAGAAAACGAAGTCAAATATTTCCATCTCCGTTCCCGTTTGTTCTTTGCTTTTTTTTCTCTCATCCTTTCAATAGCACAGCGTGAATTAAGTTTGCCTAAAAACGGCATAAAAGATACATCGTAACATGACGCGAACTTTCTTTCTTTTTTTTCTTAGAAAGAACTGAAGATTGTAAGATTTCTATTCATCTATAAATGTTTCAAATCCTTTCAAAGAGGAAAAACAAAAGTTACTGAAAGAATTTAAAGTATATTTTCTTATTATTTTGTGGTTATTTTTATTTTATTTTATTTGTTTTTACCGACCCTGTACACAAAGTTAAAAAGATGATAAATTTTAATTAGGGTCAATTTAAGAGTTTAAACAATACTTCAAGTAGCTCCCTTTTTAGGACCCCTTCGTCTTAAATTTCAATCTCATTGCATGTCAGATTCTTTTAGTGTAATTTGTAATTTTTGGTATCTTTTTCTTATATCTATAGATTGCTTACAAAGCAAAAAAAAAAAGGGGAATTTTTTTTGTCTTGTATTGTTTTTAATAGTACATAAAATGTTACACTCAGTTCAGCAAAGTTTTTTTAGGCTTTTCTGAGATAATGTTTACGACTTTTTATTGTGCTTTTGGTATGCAAATTAGTGTTAATGTATTCTTGCCAACACAAGGCAATTCATTTCCCCGAAGCAGAAGAAGGCCTTTGATGTCAACTATATCGTCGTCCTACGTTGATAGCTATAAACTGAAACGATACGGTTGGTTTACGAACCTCTTTCAATGCTACTTTTCACCGGACACTTGGTGGAGATTTTTTTTTCCTTTATTTTTACTGCTTTTACAAGTCGAGCAACAAAACGAGCTGCAACTGTTATAGGATAACGATCGGCTACAAAAGTCTCTGGTGATGAGATGACTTGGGTATTGGCTGTAATGCGACGTATTTGGGCGCCAGAATGACTGGTGTTTAACTACAAATATCCACTCTGCTGAATACTGACGAGTAGACGATGTTCTTTTTTTTCCCCCAAACGATCGTGGGTTTCTGGGAATTCTAAAATGACCTGCTGTTAAAACTGGATAACAAAATTCTCAGCCGCTTTTCTTGAGGTATTAATACTAACGCAAAAATGCTTCTAATAATATCTTACAATTTTTATTTTTTAGCGACCGATTTGGGAGATATTGTGATAGCGACCAAAATCGTTAGTTATTGCGTTTGTCCTGTCCGTCCGTAGCTGTGCACCTCTAACAACTCCCGAACTGTAGGTCGGATCGACAAACGGATTCACCATCTTGCGCAGAGGCCCAATGTACGAATAGGGTATTTTGAGGGTCCAACACCCCCTCTCCATGTTCGAGATATTTGGCATTGTTTTCATTGGATTACCGCTATTAGCCTAAATGTTAGAAATGCAACCATTCCATTTCAGTTGTCAGCTGTAGCGTCATCGGTAAAGTCTCGGTCGCGTATGCTGAATGTTGTTGGTTCGAATCCGTTTTACTATATTGTTGTTTTTCCTTATCTTAATCTTTTTTTCTTAATGTCCGCGTGAACTAATTTTTTTTTCTTTTTCTTGTTTTCCTAACTTTTTTTTTTATTTTTTTATTTATTTATTTTTTTTAATTTTTCCTTGCGTCAATATATTTCCTTTTATTATTATTATTATTTTTAAATTTTGTTGTTATAAAGGTCGCCTTTAAATTTATGCACAAAATTATAATCACTTGTTTATTTTATTTACTTATATTTTCAATACAGTTTTATCAAAGCGAACAATTAAGTGGTCACAAAAATTGCTTCGTGGGATCTCAATTTTGATTTGTTTCTTCATGTTCATTTCACTTCTGTTTCGAAGCTTGACAAAGCAGAGTCCTCTACAGGAAAGTTTGTCAAGAAAAAACAAACGTTTGCTTTTGTTAACAGACAAATAACTTAGGTCAGGGATCGAAATCAAAATCTATTTTCGAAATCAAAAGTGCCAGCAGGTCTCCACCAGCCACCCGGAAAAATAAATACTCGTCACAAATAGGAGTCGCAGACTTCTGTCCTGTCTGGAATGTTCCATTCGGTCGCCTGAAACAATTCGACTGCCAATAGGATTGCCTTTTCATGAAACTTATACATGCAACAATCACTGAAAATCAATTGCTTTTAATTGCTTTATTACTATAATCTATTTCAATATCTACTTTAATAAAATAATCGGGTTTTTTTAGGTTGTTGTTTTTTTCAGTTAGCTGTTAATGAAAAATCATTAAAAAAAATTATACTTCAATATTATTTTCACAATAATTAACTTTATAGACAATGACATTTTGTTTAAAAATAGTGAGCACACATAATAAAAAATGATTGATTCAATGTTAAAATTCAAAAACAATACAGTACTGTATTTTAACAATAAAGCATTTTATGTTTTTTAATTTTAACATTGACTCAATCATTTTTTAATACGTGTGCTCACTATTTTTAAACAAAATTTCGTTGTCTATAAGGATTTCAACCCGCACACCTTAAACAGATCTATAGTAATTAACTTTGATACTTTAGACTGCGCGTTAAGGCTGGAGATTCGATATCTAGTTGCGACGGAATTTTTCTGCTTATTTCTCTTTGAGACAGTCCTAGATGTCTCAATCTAGTCCAGTCTTTGAGACAGTCCCAACTTTCTGTCAAATGAATATCGTGGTTTCTCTCCATAATGTTAAAGCAGGGGAGCGTCGAACTGGTCTTCCGATCTCCAAGTAGTTCTGCTAGATCGACGATCACAGGAACCTCATTTAAGGATATGGGCACCCAGGGAATCCTTTATGTAGAGAAATAACTGAAAATTAAAAAATAATATATCAATATATCATATTGTTTATATATTGGCTTATTATTTTCTCCATTTTAAAGCAAAAACAAAAAAATGTGATCCATGTTTCTTTTATCAGAACGTACATAATTGATGCCTACATACATTCCTAGAAGTAATCAAACTCTGTGATTCTTTTTTCTTACAAAAGCTAAGTCAGTTATCTTTTGACATTTATAACTGTCGTAGGATGACACGAGTTGTAAATTGTACATTATATCACATCCGGGCAGGGAAGGGAAGAGGTTAACCCTGCAAGTGCAAGGAGCGTATTTGTTTTTTCCGTGCTGCCAACTACTTTCCAGATGCTGGTCGGGATAGATGGGCGCGTGGTGTTAGGCTACGACGTGTGTTGCCGTGTCGCGGGTCGTTCTCGAGATCCTCGGGGAGGCATCGGGTTTCCCATCCCCCGTAATCTGTCGTCCGCAGCATCGGCAATCAAGGGATGCTCCCCGTTCTTTTGTTATTGCATCTGCCTCGTCTGTCAACATAAATCAGCCAATCGCGGCCATTAATCGGAACACACAACAATGGCGCCGGGATTGGTAGGAAGCAATACGCATGCGCCGGACAAATCACGATGGTGTATATGGAGACAGGGCGAAAATGAATTTGGCCTGATAGAAGACAGTACAATCCAGATGGGAAAAAAAAAAAGTGACATCAATCAAGATAGCGCAATGCCAATTCATCTGTTAGCCTAGAAGGAGATGTTAGGAAAAAAGGAAGGCAAAGATAAGAAAAGTTTCTTACTGTAAACAAGAAGAGAACTTAAAGTCTACTTTCCTTTTCCTAATAATTTTTCTAATATCTGTTGAATACAAACAATTTTCATTTACGTAAAAAAAAAAATCCTTGTTATTTTTGTCCAAATCGGGTCAGTTTTGATCTTATCAGGCCACGAAATTACTGGTTTAGCTAAAAATTTAAAATTCATTGACATCGATAGAAATAGATTGTTTACATTCATTGCGTTTCTGGAGGTCAAATTTTTATTGGCTTCTCGAGCTAATTTCTCGACAAACATTCACTTGCAAAAGATTGTAAATATAAAGATTCGTTTGTCAATAGTCATTAAATATGCATACGAAGTTTCAAGAAGATCAATCCAGCAGATCAAATATTGTTAGGAACGGACGTACGTACTTAGACTGAGGGATCAGCTTCCTAGGGAAATAAAAATGACTGTTTAATTACATGAGTGAATATGCTGTAGGTTATAACGATTTTTAAGATTGCTTTGTAAAAGTGCTTTGTGCAGTGAAATTACTAGATGTAGTTATATTATACCGGATGATTATAATTACTCTCGGCACCCTGGAGCGGATTCTAATGAATACATGGCAATGACAGGTTGGTCGAAATGCTAATTAGACTATGCGGACGCGATTTTTTCTGAAAAAAAAAATAATAATTCAACTTTTCAAGTCATTCTGCGAGGATTATCATGGCTGTTGGAAAGAAAGATCGCGCGCTTTTAGTAAAATTGTTTTATTAGAACGTCAGCAATATGGAACTATCATATGGGGTTCGTCGCATCCACTTGTTGTGCATGAACAGCCATTGCATCGGTGTGGATTTACAAGTACCGTAATTTTATTCTCGGTCCATTTTTTTCTTCTCACAACTTGACCACCAGCGAAGTTACAACTGCGCGTTAAGTGAACTCCTTGCTCAGCATGTGATTCCTGCCTCGCAAGAACGAAATTGTTTAGAGACCACTGCTTTCATGCAAGAACACTGCGTACTGGTCGAAATATGAAAGAACTGTTTCGTGCGACCTTCACGAATGATCGTATTATCTCCAGAGGTTCTGCAGATGCTTGGCCTGCACGATCTCCGGACTTAAATACGTATGACTTCTTGCTATAAGGATAACAGAAAGAAGTCTATCATGAACTCATACGGCCTCTGCTGATCTAAAGTCAAGCATACAGCGGCATGTCGCTGACAGTTCACTGGAAATGCTACGTAAAACCGTTGTCATGCAGAGTATAACTGATCTAGTTAGAGCACATCAATATTCTTCTGTAACCTTCGTTTGATAATAAATTTTTCTTATGTTTTTCGCCCTTTTCGTCATATTTTCCTTATGCCATATGCGTGTACCGTGATAAGCAAAAGGATGGTTAAAAAACAAAACAAAAAACAAAAACACATATTAATGTTTTTTTATAGCTGAAATGAAAGGCTTTTACAGATAGTAACTAATACACGTTTCCATTTCACTTTTTGTAGCCTTTGATTGAACAAAAAAATAGAAATAAATACGGCTGATTAATAGGAAAAAAAATAAAGTATAAAGTAAAAACAACGAAATATTTAGTTAATCCTTAACGATTGAAGCCGCACTGTGGAGGAATTCTTAATTTATTCATTTTCAGACAGACGTAAATAAATAAAATCAGTTAACAGGAATTTGAAGATTAAAATAAAACTCCTTGTAGTCAAAGATCCAGTAAAATCTACTTAACTCATGTAAACAAATGTAAAACTCATTACATTTATTTCATTTTACGAGAGCATCTCTTTTTTTCACCGTAAACCTACACGAGCGAAACTGAATCTGAATCATTATTAACGGAATTAACGTTGTCTAACACTGAAATAAGAATGTAGTTTAAGAATTTTGTTATTTCTGTAAATACAAGATCTAATTCCCTTTTTAATTAAATCTTGCGAAGAATTATTTATCTTAGTTAACTTTTAACTAAGATAAATAATTCTTCGAAGTATTTAATTAAAAAGGAGTTAGATTCTTTATTTTCAGAAATAACAGAATTCTTAAAAGGAAAAGAAAGAAATAATTTATTTATTACATTCTGAGAATTCTTTTTAACTTTTAACTAAGAATTCTCAGAATATAATAAATAAATTATTTCTTTCGTTTTCTATGAAAAGATCCCACTGAACAGGCCTTGTAGGCTCCTTCGGGCGATGGAGATATAAGCCCTAATGATTTTCGACCATCCAAGTGAAATTGGGGTCGGGTGATCAGTCCGATGCTCTCCCTCCGCCAGAAATTGAACCCGTCTCCCTCACCCCGCCATCTATTGCTATACCACTGAAACATCGGGCCCACGTTCTTTTTTTTTTTTGGTTATTTATTTCGAATATAGTAGAAAGTTTGTCTGAAAACTGGAAACTTGCAGCTCAATCCGATGTTTGAAACCTGAATTAAAGTTTGTTATGTTTGCCGCGCTGGTGTGGTCGAGCGGTCTCAGGCGTCGGTCTGTCGTGAGATCAATGTGCCAGCGCCCGGGTTCAAATCCCGGTAGCGAGCATGGATGTTTCAAAAATTTCCTTTCCTGTGTTATCGCCTCTTCTTCACTTTCTCTTCGGTCTGACGTCATTCCTTAATGGCGTCCTGGGGAAGGCCACGGGAAACCACCCCAGTATCTTTCCCTTGTTATTCTCGGGAGTCTGCTAGGGGTTCGCCGTCTTGGGAACACTAGCGCTCCCTGGAGCACGGATGCTTCGTCAGCGAAGCTCGCACTTCGGTGCGAACCGACCACACACACATGTTCCAGAGAAAAAATGTAAAGTTTTACTTTTTTATTTAACAAACTGTAATTCAGGTTTTCTTTTTCACTGGAACACATCGCCAACTTCTCTGGATAGCACTCTGAGTAGTAAATTAAAAAAGTTTTTTTTTTTTTTTTTTTTTTTAAGTTCAGTATAAAATGAATGAATACGAAGGAGAATGCAAAAGGAAAACGAATTGTAGTTGCCGTGCCAACTTTCGAATACACGTGTGATCACAGCGTATATAAATAATAATAAAAAAAAGAGTTGCTGGTGGGTATTTCTCTGCATTTCTTTAGTTAAAGGTTCATTTGTTTTACCAAAATCAATAGACATTACAAGTGCCTCTGATATTTCGTTTCCTAGGATGAATAGTTTTTAAGTTTTCCTGATCATGAACAGGACAAAGGACGAACGGACGGATTGACATGTGTATTTCGCCTTGAAAATGAGCTTAAAACTTTTTTTTTTAATTCAAACTAGGCCACCCTCCCCCGCTCCTTCTGGTAAGTATGAGATACTCCAAGAAGAATCGATTGCAAGCGGTTATGGCAGTACAAAGTGATATTTATTCTTTTTTGTGAACGAGAGAAGCTAAAACAATGAACATTCACATTTAAATTATTAGGCTATTAAGGCTAAAATTAATGGGTTATTTTCTTTTTTCTCTGGCTGTTCTCTCATTGCGCCGCGCACACACAAAGGGAGTGACAAAGAACCAATAATTTGAATGTGGTCCCCGTGGCCTAATGAATAAGACATCTGACTGCGGCTCAAACGGTTACGGGTTCAATTCCCGTCGCGAACGTTTCGGGGTAACCATGTTTTCACAGCGCCGGACAATGGAAACAATGTTGTTTGAATTGTTAAACTGCGCCGGACAATCGGAAAAGAAAGATTTTATATAGTAATATAGATTATTATTTTTAATCGTTAAGATAGAGCCTTGTAAGGTTTGGAACTAAGTTCGAATCCCAGATCCGGTGTGGATGTTTCCTTTCTCTCATATGTTTGTCTTCTTCTCTGTCTTTCTTTCCTTTCGTCGTTTGTGTAACTACATTCTGAATTTCTAGGGTTTGTGCAAAAGCCTTAAAGCTGCGATACCAATAATGTACCTATAACTTACTGCAATGAAAAAAATGTCTTTCTTTCCCAAATATATCTAAGCGTGTTACAAACGTTAGACCAAAACTATAACCTATAATTTGAAGTTATATATAGTAAGTATTTATATAAATTAAATTTTGCTATCATGCGAATGAAAACAGAATAACTTTAAACTTTGAGATTATTTTTGCTTAAACACAAATAAAAAAAAAGGCTTTTACATATGTTTAGAATTAGCAACTTTATTTTGTAGTCGATTAAAAAAGGATTATCGGATACCGGTGTTTGTTTATTTCTGTTTGTGCATTGGAAAAGCAAAGTTAATTTGCATTTTGTGCAAAAAACCATCTGTGCAGCAAATCCTCTCCTGGGGAACGCATCAGGAATTGTATATTAAGAATTCAGAAAGGCTTCAAATGTTTACAAAGCTTTGAATATTTGATAGAAAAATCTGCATATGAATGTGCAATGGCGAATAAAATTTGTTTTTGATAATACAGAATAGCTTTTTTGTTTGAATGCAGTAATTTGATGAACTTATATTGATGAAAAATAAAATAAAATAATCCATTCTCTAATGCAGTAAAATTCTATCAACCCCCGATTAGAATTAGAATTCTCGAATATGTATTTTCGAATATGTATATATTAGAATTCTCGTATATGTGTATATGTGTAGTGTTTTCTATATCTCAGACTGCGAGCTGGAGCCCCGTGAGTAAGACCTCGTTCAACTTAACGATGATCTGAAAGTTCGGGAAAAATCCGGTTTCGATTAGTGGTTCACTGGGTGATTTGATGAAAATTGTACCTGATCCTTGAATTACAAAGGTTTGATTAAATGAGTTTTACTCGCCAGTCAACAGTAACGTCACTTTTAACTGCTCCAGCTTTTAATAGAATACAAATTGTACGGGATCACCTAGTTTTGTATTTACAGCGAAACTGTGAATTGACTTATTTATTAATAATTATTAATAATGTAATGTGACTCTTGTTAATATTTGACTGATGCTGTTTAAGAATTTAAGGTTACTGAGTAGTTACTAAAAGGTTGTGAAAAAAACAACTTTTCTTATAAATATGTTCCTTAAAAATCTATTCTCCTTCATTTTTTTTTGAAGTCGTGGAAAACTTCCGAACAGAAGTTTATGTAATAATATGTGAAACAGCTGTACCAGGATGTCATTGTGTATACAACTTGGTCTCACCCATTGTTAACATTAGAAGTTTATTTTCTGAAAGAATTAATTAAAATCCTCATTATTTATTAAGTTATCTAAATACGATTGATTTTTTAATCACATCACAGCGCGCGTAAGTTAACGGAATACTTAATTTATCCATTGTTAGATATCATTGTTTCGATTCTACAGTACTTCACTTTTTTTTTATGATGTTCATGCGATGAAACGTTGGTAGGATTTCAAAGACATATACTTTCTATATTGCTTAGTGTATACAGCCACGACATCTCTCAATTAAAAGTGCAACTATCCCCGTAATTTTTTTTTTCATAATAAATGTTTCATAAATCATCTGATTAAAATTTATAATATTATTAATGTTTGTTCTTTTAAATAATATGTAGGCTATATTACTTACGTACATTTTTTTGTTTTGCTTTGTTTTGTTTTTTTGTAATTCTTTCTTCATACATGGCAACCGATTCATCACGTGATGGCTCGTAGATAAACGGTCTATAGATAAAGATACGCATTTAGTCTAATTTTATAAAACCCATTGCTATACATCGGACAGAAAAAAGCAGGTTGAACAAAAAAAATTATAAAATACAATTTTAAGTCGAAATACGCATGTCTGTCTGTTTGTGATCACGTTAATAAGAAAGTATACGTCCTAGAGAGCTGAAATTTTAAAGATAGCCATAGATAGCTGTAAGTTGTTACAAAGAAAATTTCTATTGTTTTTAGTATAGTCAATTCTCGTTATCTGCGGGGGTTATGTTCCTGGAAAACCAAAGGTAAAAGTAATCGGGGTTACCAAAGCATTGGTGCTACGGGAAATAATGTGATTAGGTTCCCGCGGACCTTCCTCACTACACAATTTCGCTATCCGTAACCATAAATACATCATTTCCTATACCTTCTTATAAAGAATTCTTTCCATACTACAGTACGTATTTTATAAAGTGTTTTAGCACACGAATCCTATCTATTAAGCTCATCACTTAGGAACGCTTCTTTCAATATTTTCATTAGCAATTAGTTTCGCTTGTCATTGTTGATATTTAATAAATTAATCATAAAGACAACGTAGAGTACTGTGAACATGTGAATTATTATCAAAATGACGAAGAGACTTCTTAACACAATGAAAGACCATAGCTCCCTTGGTGGAGCTCGTGTCGGCGCAGATAGGTCGCTCGAAAGGTTTTTCGCTATTGCGCTTGGCTGCGAACGGGCGCGAAGAGACAATCAATCAATCAAATACTATAAAGCCAGCAATTCTTGTAAATTTTATCTTGAAAACGGACCTAAGGATTTTGATAAAATAGAGTGAACCTACCGAATGCGAGGAAGCGATTTAGCTAGGTCTCGACTTTGGGAAAACTCATTTAGGGGGTTAAATAACGAGGTGATTCTCAACAGCGTTCTTACTTTATTTTCGTTTTATTTTATTCTTAATAAAAATTCTGTGTTCTGTGCATTTTTACGTGCAGTTTTTATTTGTTTTTTATTTCTACCTGTAATAAAATAATATTTTTACTTAATAATAATTTTTAAAACTATTTCCTTTCAACGTCGCGTATATTCACTGCGGAGCTGTCCATATCCCCAAAAAAGGGTTAATACAATAACATAAAAAGCATACTCGCACATAAATAATGAAAAAGGAATCACTGATCTGTTTTTGGTATTTTTGATACCGGGAATCCAAAAAAGCTGTTTCAGAGTTCCTACTCTTCATCAGCTGGATTCGCCCAGTATCTTACAGTCAGTGATCCCAAGAAACATATAAAAAAAGCAAAGATGAACAAGAAAATGGCCCTTCGTAACTAAAAACAACAATATATAAAATAAGAATAAAAAAGGGCAAAAATTTAATCCCCGCTAGACATAGCTAAGCTTAGGATGGATTAAATTGTAAAAGGAATACATTTAACAACAATTTTAACGTGCGGACAAATGGATAATACAATAAAATAAAAAGCATACTCGCACATAAATAATGAATTATTATTTATGTGCGAGTATGCTTTTTATTTTATTGTATTATCCATTTGTCCGCACGTTAAAATTGTTGTTAAAATGGGGTTAAATAATTATCTGATTGTCTACAGTGTTTTCGTTTTATTTTATCAACCCAGCTGGGAAATCGCTATGGGCAAAAAATGTTATCTTATTTGATTGAACAACTTTTTATTTTTCTTTACTTTCATTGTCCTTAGGTTTGTGATTAAAATAATAAACTACTGCAAAGCTGAAACTTGGACAGAAATTAAGATGTTTATAAGGAAGATGCTTATTGATTTTAACAATATCAGACCAGTAAGAACAGAACTGTATAAATATATTTTTTAGCATCCTTTTATTTGCTTCTATGCTGATATTTAAAAGTTAGAATGCCAACTGTAATTTACGTATTACTTTTTTTTTTTAATTTTAGGTTTACAGAATATTATAGATTAGCTTAGAAATAAAAATCGTGACTCCGTTCAGATACTTTTTTATCTTTTTTTTATTTTTATTGACTATTTTTTTTTTAATATATTTTGAATTCCTTTTGTAGTTTGTTTATGCACAGATCGTAATTCACTTAACGTCTGCACGAATCAAAAGGTAAAAATAAGCTCAGATATATTGGACAGTTTTGCTCCGTTTTCTTTTGTTATAATTGAGGATGAGATATGGTGGTGGAGATAAGCACGGACACGAGGGGGGAAGGCAGAAGAGAGGGGAAAAAAAAAAAAAAATCGGTGCCATCGCGGCGTCGAGAATAGCATTGAGCCGTGTCCATTTATGTAGCATCCATAGTCTAAATTACAGGCCTTAAAAATAGGCGGGAACTGCGATATATTATACCTAGCATATGGATCGTTGTATGAATAGATGAGAAGTGTGATACTGTCTAAAAGATTGGGATGCCTTTGTAAGGGTAGGGATAAAAAGGAGGGTTAAACACTGAATGATAGGCTTTGTCGCTTTTCTTTTTTTATTTAAGTTTTATTCCTTATCCTTATTTTGTAGTTACATTTTAATGATTTTAAAATGTATCATTTGCTGAAGATGACTTTATTAGGCTTTTTTTCAATTTTCGTGTTTATTATGATAATGGTCCATATCTTTAATAGAAATATAGTTAAAAACATTATACTTTGCGTAATAGCAATAAAAGCAACGCAATTTTAATTTTTAAAATTAAATTTTGATTTAGAATTGATAGTTTCAAAATAAAAACAAAATCCCTAATTTATGACTCCCATTTTTTTTTCGATTATTTATTTTTAAAACGTTTCCGACAAATTTTTGTATTAAAAATTAAAATTATTTGAATGAGAAGTTTGTTTATTTTTTTTTTCCATAATTGGTTAATTTCTCTTAACAGTTAACGTAGGGAACCGCTCTTGCTTTTGTGTTGTCTGTATATCACACTATGTAGCGGCCAAACGGTTAGAGATATTAGAATGAAACCTTTACCATTGTGTTCAGCATCCAATAGTAGGTGACAACGTAAAAAAAATCAGACCTGTAGGACCACTCCCTGATCCCAACTTAAAGTTTTCCATAGCAGTAATAATGATAACAATTAACACAGTAATAATACTGATGCTTCATACATAAAAATACTAACAATTGCCTTCAGGACGTTATTGTTAATATTTACAAACGTATTGTTTCATAAATTCTTTAACATATCTGCACTAAGCATTGTATTAGCGGCCCCTAGGTTACAGCTTGCCTGTAACACACAAAGGAACGGTCTTGCATTTATACGCTCTTGCTTTTAATTATTTTGTTTTTACAATTGTGCATATTATGGGGCCGCTTTGCTTTTGACACTGTCTAAAAGCATTAATTATCTTGTTTTGTTTTTGTTGAGAGGGATGGGGGAGGGGGGGTAGGTAAGTCTTTCACAGTTTTTAATTTTTTGTTTTGCATAAAGCTTAGGTAAAAATTTCAAATTTTGCCTATTGAAATGAAATCAATGTGATTTTAATTATTAAATGTATTTTAAAACAATAAAATAATATGTTTCGCTAGTTTGAATTCTAGTAGTTAATTTGAGAAAAATTAGTTACTTTGCTCGTAAGTTTAGGGAAAAAGAAAAGTAAATAAAAAATTTTGGGCAATGACAACTTGCCCAAATAATAAATGTAATAATAAATATTACACATTTAGAGGACCTTTTTTATTAATTAGTAAATATACAAATAAATCCAATCTGCTTTAGCAAATCACGTTATAACGGATGAACGGCTTTCATAAATAAATTGATATGTTACTTATTTACGGTACAACTTATTTAGGTACATTTATTTTCATGTCTACCCTTTCCACCCTTCAAAAATGACCACAACGGCCGGACTGATTTTTAGAAAATTGAGACTTATTTGTATTCAAATTAAAATATGAGCATGAATATTTTAGTCTTCAACCCATCTCTTTTTTTTTTTTTTTTTTTAAATTGTCCCGCTCTTTATTTCACTCTCCACTAAGCAATGGACAGTTAAGTGTACATCTGGTTTATTTATTTATTTATTTATTTATTTATTTACTCAAGAATATAATGAAATTATTTTAAAAAAGGAAAATGTCTGTCACACATTCGAGTGGCTAAACCGAAGTAGATAGCGATGAATAGATTTCAGATACAAGTTCCAAATATTGTATTTTGATCATTAAGACAAAGTCGTTGCTTTTTTATCAATTGGTGATTATTTCTAAAAGACACAATTGATTTTCGATTATACTAAACTGAAACCATTTGCTATCCTTCGTCTACTCAACTGCCAAATATTAGCCCAATCGGTCGAACAGTTTCGGAGAATAGACGAATCTCTGGTTTCTCAAATGGGGCTTCCTTTGGTGATAACTCCTGGAGAGATTATCCATCATTTGTGAGAGATCTCTTTCAGGTTTACTATCGCTTTACTGTTCTGTAATTATATTCCGAATATCATCAAAATCGGTTGTTTAGTTTTCTAGGAAATCCAAATGAAGTTGAAGTTTGGAAATACAGAGAAATATTCTATTTTATTTAACAGAGGAATTTATTCATTTACGTATTGTTTTGTGCAAGAATTCACATAATTGAAGATCACTTATTTATTAATTGAATAACTAAATTAAAATTCTATGAATATTCAGTAGATTTTCGTCTTGAATTTTTGTTGTTGAATAATCATAGAAAATTACAGAACGGTAGTAGCAATTGTAATTCGAGTAACTGTGTAATCAGAAAACACAGTCACTAATTTCGATAATAACGGATACAGTTGCCGTCTACAGACCCATTCCAGAAACTTATATATTGAAGGAACAAAGCATTTCAGACTATAATCCAGTACTCAGAGCGGAATAGGACCTTAAATTAAATGAAAGATTCTATTCGGTATCCTTCTCACATTCGTAAGGATGAAAGGATCACAATCAGATGAACGAACCCGGATAGCCGCACCTATGTTTTTATATTAGTTGGGTATTACAAAACAATACTTACAAATATTTAATTGTCACAAATAAATACAACATTTTATAAATTAAGATCTGGAGAGAGAAATTTAATACAGAATATAAGATTAGAGGAAAAATAATAGAATAGATTAAGCTAAATAGATTAGGGTTAAAAATACAATAAAAATAAAAAAGTATCAAATCGTAAAGCACATCATTAAAAATTCTCCTGTACAAATTTGCAGTTTTTTCCTGATTTTGACCTAGAAACCTAAAACCTCTCTCTCTCTCTCTCTCTCTCTCTCTCTCTCTCTTTCTTATTTGAGTTACAACGATGATGTTTCGCCTTAACTTTTGCTTAAATAAATAGCAGTTACTGTTTGTGCCGTTACTGACTAAATAAACGCAAAGCTCGTTTCTCTCGTTCTACAGTTATTGACCTTCCAATATAAATAAGCCGCTGCCAGAAGCGATTTGGAAGTTTCTGGTACTTTTTTGTGTGTGGAGAAACTTAAAGCATTTTCTACAAAATTCTGTTTCGAAATCAATGTCGGTTCGGAGTTTTACGTTTCTATCAAGGTAATATCGCATTACTCAGCGAATTTATCGGAATATGGTTCGTTTCAGTCGCCGAAGAGCCTAAGAAGATGGTTTTTATCTTTTGATCTGTTTTTGTGCGCTGTGTCAGCACGAAATTCCCAGGTACAAATCAAGTATCATTTTGTGTAGATGTAAGTGATAAAAACGTAGATCTCCCTTTATTTATATGTAGATCTTTTATCTTGCGAAACTCGTGTGTCTGCAATGAATATGAAATTTCCTTTTACGCAACGACCTGCCTGCCTCGTGCGATGCATTTTTTTTTTATATAATATATTTTTTCTTTTCTTCAGTTCTTTTTATTTCTTGTAGTTCGATACATCGGTGCCGCTACGAGACCGGGACCATAAATTAGAGCAATGTCTTCTGTCAAACGTCGAGTGGGCGACCAGATGATCAGATCAGATGGCAGCGAGATAGGCAAATCAATTGGCGAGGGCGGAGGGCGTCATCTGTCTCGGGACTAATTCTCTTATTTACCTGCTCGTTTGACGACAGGGATGCTGGCGCCCCTCCGCGGACAGCTCGCGATTTACAGCGCTTGAGCAGGTAATCGTAACAAGATGAGATAACCTCGATAAAACTCTATGAGCCTTTTAAGCTACCATAATTGCTGTCCCATTGGGTTTCTCTATCTCTCTGTCTCTCTTTTAATCCAGATTTCATGTAGAGATTTTAAATAATAATGAAATTTGTGAATTTGCAAACTCATTATTCAGTGCCGCCCCTTTTTCTTTTATTTCATTTTTCTAAAATTAGACAATATAATAAACTTTATAATCATTGAATCCGAAAATTACATCTTTTAATTGCAAACAATCCAGAAATAAGCAAGAACAGCGACAAATTTTTATTACTTTTATTATATATTATTATTTCGATATTTTTATAATTTACTATTATTTTTATTATTTTAGTTTTGTTACCTTTAAAAAAACTATTTAAATAAATAAAGACAGATATTTGATTATTACTAAATTGATTCCAAGTTGTTGTTGTTTTAATTATTTCATTTAAAAATATTTTTTAAGTATTTTTAAAGTATTTTTAAAGTACAATTATTTAAAATTCACCTTTAGGCTCTTCTCTAGTCAGTCAGTCTGTCTGCATAGATTTAGATATAAGGCAGCCCTCGTTTTACGCCGGTGTTGCGTTCCTACAGCAGCGTCGTAAATCGAATCGACATAAAATGGACCCATCATATAATAAACGGGGGGATGCGTTCCACACATCCAAAAATGTATTATTTTTATTTAATTAAACCATGTGAACATAAGTTTTTATGACTAAACGTAATGTAAAATATTTAGTACTTTCACAGGCCTCCTAATTTAATAAATGATAAAAAAGATAAAAAAAATAATAAATAATAAAATAATATCTTAATTATTACATGATACAGTCTAATAATTTCCTTTTACCAGATATCGATATATTTCTTTTTAAGAACTTTTATCACTATTAATTGTAATACGTATTTATCACAGCATTCACAGGCAATCAACGTGGGATGTTATAGGTGACGGCGTTCACCGTTTATGGCTAAATTTCGCTCAAGAATTTAATTTTCCTTTATTTGCATTTTTAATTTTTTAAAAATTATTTTTCCTTATTTTGGCCTAAATTCTAAACAGGCGTAAATCTGAATCACTGTAAATTGAACCGTCGTAAAGCGAAGGCAGCCTGTATATCAAGTATGTGTGTGTGTGTGTGTGCTTGTCTCATCTCCCACCTACCTAATAATTTGCGAACCGTTGGATAGATCTTGAAATTTGGTATCCACATTTAAAGAGGTAGAGACGGTCTAACTTTTTAAATTTGACATTTTTTTTTAAGTGGGTCATTTTGAGAAATTAGCGTAAGAAGTTAAACAAGACGAAACAAAGATTTCTAATTATTTAGTAAATGGATGTGCGAACTCTTTAATATGATTAAAATTAATCGAATTGAAGTAAATCCAATTGAATCTTAAGCATATAATAATTAGAATTTCATTAATTTCTTTTTCAGCAAATAGAAAATTTGTATTTTGCGGCAAAGGCGTATTTAGGGAAACGGCAAAAGGACATGCCCTCCCCTCCCCAAATCTCGAAATCTAGAAATGTACTTATTTTCTTTCTTTTTGGGGGGTTGGTTGACCAGTTCGTATAATCTTGAAATTAATTTTGACGACGATCAATTTTTTTGTTGTTGCTTTTTTGGGGGGCTGTTGGACATTGGCATCCTAACTTGCCCCACCCGAAATAAAATCCTTTACACGCTCCTGTTCAGCAGGCATTACAATTTATAAGTAAACGGTGACTTTTCGTTTCGATTTTTGTTTTGTTTTTTTGATTTAAACCGCAAAATTTAAATAAAAGCAGACTTAAGGGTCTTTTAGGAACTTTTTTTTTTTTTTTTTTTTTTACTAGTCATTAAACTTTGACGCAGAGAACGTACGAGAACGAGTGATGAGATTCCATATTATCGGAATTCTTAATGATCGTTCGTGTAATTATGTTTGCCACATAAACAGACTGCGATTAGACGAGGGCAGAACTCCATTATTACCATAAAATTAATGCACAGCCATTCTTTAATTATGGGGACTCTTATCTACGGGTTGTGTATTTTTGTTACAAATTAATCTTTTCTCCGATGGCAATTTACTTATTTATTTATTTAATTATTTTTTCAAAAAAAAAAGAAAAAAGAAAATGTAGTTGGCGTAGCAACTTTTGAAAACGTGCATTAATAAGATAGCGGAATTAGTTTGGAAGATATGGGAGAATGCATGGTCTGGTGAGGAAAAATGCTAGTCAGTAAAAATACATAAATTTTACCTGACTATTTCGATTTCCTACGGAAAGTCAGTTTCGACTGAACGTAACAAAGACAAATAGCAAATAACATTGTGGAACAAACAAAGAATGCGTAACTGTTTGATCTGCCACGGCCTCATCTACGTTTAGCTTTGCTATCGCTTTCCCTTGACAATGATTTCCCGAAGGAATCGAAACAGTCAGGCAGTGTTCACTACGTTGATTTGTTATCTTTTAGCACGTAGGATTGTGAGTTCTTTCATGTTCTACCCAGGAATAGGAAATGCCATTACTAGTAATACCTTTGGTCAGTGACGACGTTACTTTTGTACTAAAGTAACTAAGTTTTAATCTGTAAAGAGATAACAAAAAAAGTTACGTTTTGTGTTACTTTTATTGTTTAATTATATTTCAGATATTGCATAAATACAGATATTTTGTAGCAATACTTTTTTTTTTAGAGCGTTGGACTTTTCATCGATAAGGTTTCTCGGATTAAAAAAAAAAAAAAAAACCTCCTAAAAAAAAAAAAAAAAAAAAAAAAAAATTTAAAATAAATTAAAAAAATAAGTAACGTTAAATTAGTTTCTTTTGGGTGAGAATAGGTACTGCTTAGCCAGACGAAAGAGACTGGTCACATGATTTACTGGTCGCTGCGACTTCTTTCTCGGCTCAAATAGGGGAGATGAGTATGTGCCGACAAGAACAGAAACAAACGACGTATAAAGGAGAGATGCATAAAGTGAAAAATTACTGCACAAAATTCAGTTTAAAATTAACGCGAGAATAAAATACACACTCACAGAATAAGAAATACATGTATAATAAACTTTTAGAATGTAACTCTCCCCTTCGGCTTGTTTCATTATTTTGGCAGTGTGCCAAACCCAGTCTTATCGCTTGGGCAAGCAGTAAGTATAAATCAGTTATGTTTTAAAAGTAACTTCCCTATCTCGAAAGTTAGGAAGAAAGATTGTACGAAAGTTAGAAGGAAAGAACTATTTTCCTAGAATGGGACATTCTGATTAGATTGATTACCTAGTGACAGTTGTGATTGAATTCTCAATGTTTTATTGACCTAACGCTGGTTTGTTAATACAAAAGTTGCAAAAAGACGATATAAAATTGCTTTTAGATGAGCATTTGACACAGTATCCTTCATTTGCTATCAAATTACACAATATTGTAATCATTTTTTTTATTTATGTTTTTTCTTTATCTTCAATTTAATTTTCAGACCCAGCCAATGAGCAGTTTATAGCTTCCAATAAATTTTAAACTTTTCTTCCTAAAGTCCTCACCTAAGGATCAATTTTGTGTTATCACATTGTGTAATTTCGTTAAAGTTTCAGTTTCCTAATGTAAGGAGTATTGAGTGAAATGATAATTTCTCTTGACAGGCGGTCCCTTGAATTCCCTACCTAAAGGTCTTATATGTATTAAAATTAATAGAGATCTTGAATTTCAGATCATAAACAAATAGTAAATTTTCATCCTCCTAGGCTGTAAAGATTTTAAGTCACACAGAACGAAAGCTGTTTGCTCTCCGGGCAGTGGTCGTCTCTCTTACAGTCACACTTAAAGTAATGAACAATGAACCGTTAAAGTGATGTCACAACCTAGGTCACAGAGCCCATTGCAATGGTCCGTTAATAGGGTTTTAGCATTGCAAACAGTTACGGTCAAAGTTTTTCTTTGAGAAAATGCCCAAAAAAAATAATAAAAAATTATCAGAAATCATTTTTAAGACTTCAAGAAAAGTCCACTTTAGGCTTTCTTTCCCGTTATTTTTGAGCATTTTAGACGAAACAAAAAAGCTGTATTTTTGCATATTTTTCTGGTTCTTACTGCCGAAGGCCAGATTACACCCGATGTCGAGAGCTTCTGATTGGTGCACTCAAAAGCTACTCTTCAATAGCAAAGTATTGATCTGATATCCTGAAACTCTTTTCAGAAGTAGGATTGTAGAAGAATAAATAATTTTATTGTTGTTGGCAAACATAAAATTATTGATTCTTTTACAATCCTACTCAGAAATGTATTTCAGTATATCAGATCAGAACTTTGCTATTGGAGAGTGACTTTGAATGAACCAATCAGAAGCTCTCGGTGTATGGTGCAATGTGGCGTACGGCAGTACAAATCTCAAAAATATGCAAAAATGCATTTTTTTCATCTTAATGTTTTTCCGAAAATTCTCAAAAGTAAGGGGAAAAAAACCGTAAGGTGAGCTTTGTTGATATCTTAAAAATGGGTTCTAATATTTTTTTGGGGGGGAGGGCTTCCCAAGCCACGATAAACACTGCTTGATCGTAACTGTCCGCAATGCTAAAATCCTAGCAACAGACCACAGCAAGGGGCTTTTCGAACTGTGAGGTAGGTTGATGACCCATCTAAAGGGTCTGTACGTGTGAAACGGCTGTCTTAGAATAGTCAAGATCTGCATATATTAATATGTTTTAGTAATAAAATTGTATATACATAATTTTATTATTTATTTTTTGTTTTTATTTTTCAATTTAGTTGCACCAACTATATATACTATTAAATAAAATACAATGGTTACTATCAGTTATTCTTTTATGATTAGGTTAGGTTGTCCCATAGGGCGCAGAAGATAAGGCTCCAACGTTTCTTTGATCAACGGGACTGAGATTAGGTCAGTGATCAGCCCGTTGCATCCTCGATTATTAGGTTATAAAACAATATTTATTATTATTTATTATTACAGACTAGTAAAAAAATAATCAACTACAGTATACTGTCGATATCTCGAAGTCGAAGGGACGCTAAAAAAAATTCGAGGTTGCGAGTTTTCGAGATAACAAGGTCATAACCAAAACATAAAAATTCACGTAAAAAGATAAGGAATAATATTCTAAAAATTAGAGTCTTGATAGATGAGAATAAGTATAAATATGTAATGATAGTTAACAATAAGTCTAAATAATAGCAATGATAATTTTAATTTTTAAAAGTAGCCGAAAATAAGTACATTAAATTGAAAAGAATTAGTAAAATACAATGAACTTGCATTGCTAGAATTTCTTTAAAAAATAACTTCATGTGCTTCGACACAACTGAACGGCAATTTTTCCGGAAAAATTCATTTTTTACTTCGAAAAATATTCGACGTAGCAAGGTTTTGAGTGAAAACTCTTCGACATAAGAATTAAAATTAACATTAGATGAATATATAATATTAAGGGAAAAATAATTTTTCGACTTATCAAGGTTTTCGAGATATCGAGAGTATACTGTAGTAATAAAATAATAAAGTAGCAATAAACAATATTATTAATATTGTTACTGTTACCATTATTAGATGATATAACAATGATATTAAGTCTATTTAATTATTAGTTTATAAAGCAATATTATTATTATTATTATGACCGCAATGTTAAAAAAAAAATATTTTTATTATTTATATTTGATAGATAACTCTTTTCATTGAGTATTTTGAAAAACGTAATTACTTTCATGGGGAAAAACTAAACAAAATATATTTCTTTATTTGTTTTATTGATTTTTGTACAATCAGAATCGATGTTCGTAGATGATTCAAGTTCATCTCTTTGTTTTCAATATTGCCTGAAAACAGAAAAGTCATTAACAAATGATAATTCAATTAAAACAACATAGTAGAATTTTGTTTTGCAAGTTTAATTAACTGTTTCTGCCGCTTCTGCAGAAAAATTAATCTTGTGATAATTAACATAATTAAACAATTCATTTTTGTCATTTTTTTA